>BTPG01000006.1:103537117-103633369 GCA_036245525.1 Semisulcospira habei | reverse complement strand
ACGAACTTTTAAAAAGCAAATGTGAACTCGTGACCTGCCCATACAACATAATTCCCAAAATTCATTTATTGCACTGATGGCAAGGCCTATTTATATTAAAACACGTTGACAAAGGAGAAAGTACAATTGACTAACAAAAGTGACACCTGGAAAGTTTAGAGCTTTAATACAATCAAAAATATGAGGTGTGTGTGTTGGCGTCCTCGTCAACTTGGTATTGGAGAAAACATTTCCGACCGTCGTCTTGCTAGTGCTCTTCAAGATGTACAAACAAGTTCCAACTGGTCAAAAATTGAAATGACTGAAGTAAATAAGGCCATCCCCATAATTAATCAGACAAAAATACAAGATACTTCATTTACAAAAGGCAAATAAATAGGCTATGATAACAATTAGAAGACTCTCCTTTGTGAACACTGCGGATTAGTGGGTTGAGAGAATAAACACTTGCAAGCAATAATAGTGAGCTTGTAAGATATTTTCGTGCCAAGACTAGTGAGCTTGATAAACACATTGAATAGCAAAAGAAAAAAAACTACTAAAGCTAGATGAAATTTATTGACACCGAAATGAAAGAAAGAATACACACACTGATTACGTATGATTTCAGATGAGAAAGACACCGCGACTTAGAAGTGATCGAATTGGGAAAGAAAAACCTCAAAGACACGAGGTCAGACAGGTTAGAGAAATTTTTTTAAAAAATTTTGGGTGTGAGTGAATATATTATAGAAAAACTATTCATAAGAATACGGTTACCAAGACACAACATTGGGCTGAGATATATAAAACAACTTTTCAAAGCAGGTATCACTAGGCAAGTTTAAGTTAACTCTCTTGGATTTATTATCAGTTACTGTAGATGTTAGCTATAACGGTGTTGGGTAGCACCCCGCCCCTCCAGCTCCTCCAACTCACCATCTGACCCAAAGATTTACAGCATGGTAAAAAAAAACATTGTCTCGTATATCAACTTGCGCTACAAAAATTCAGTGAAAGCAATGATTTACCTGATAATAGGATGTTGTCTGTGCTTGTATATACACAACAAAGTAGTAGGAGTTTATGGCGAAGAGCATGTTGGTCTTTTAGGTGACATAAGGAGTATAGGATATTTAATAGACAGGTATAGAAATAATACTCCTAATCCAGTAAGGCCAGATTTACCATTGGCAGTTCTCTCTGACTCATGTGTTTTGAGTGCTCGGTGTTAACTGGCTGTGCTGGTACCCGGTGCAGTGTCGTGCCGATGCTTGGGGCTGTTACTGACATTACTGTCTGTACAGTGATAAATGTTTCTGGCGTTAACTCTGGCGTTAGTAATAGTTTAATGTTTTTAGGTGATGGTGCCAATTTGACAGATTGATGATCCTAATTTTTGAATCACCCCACACATTTATTCATATTATAATTTTATTTCACCCATTTGAAGTTGAAGGTCAGATGGTAACATGTATAGCCCAATCCAACTACAAATCAACTTTTCGATCTGACATTTCTAAAAGCTCTTGTATGTTTATGCTTAGAATGAGATCATCACTGAGTTAAACAGCTTCAAGTGCAAGAAACTGTATTTGTTCTTCAAATTTCCACTCCCAGTTTAAAATATTTGACTTTGTTTGAGCTGTGTCTCCTAAAATACACCACACAAGATCAACGTTCTGATAGACTCATTAATGCGTCGTTCGACTCTGCTTAGATAAAGCCCGTCACTCCCTTCTACAACAAAGTGGTCCAGAGCATTAGACTTTTCGTCAATTGAACCTAACCACACTTCAGAATTTTGATGAAATAAAGATAGGAGGCCATAATCTTGAGGGTATGTCTTGATTCATACATAAACAATGACCCATCCTTTTGATCATCAACTTTTTGTTAAAGTCATATACCTGCTACTGGATGTTAATTTCATTAACAGTAGCGCACAAACACGCTTTCAGATCCAATGGGATTGTTAAACTGAATTATAACTGGATTCAGTAGGCATGGTGTATGGAGTTATGACAGTATTCATCTAAGCTGGTATACGGTGGAAACGCTAGACAAACTAATCAGTATGTTGGTGATTCAAATGTCTGTAAAAAAACGTCCACACAGCCTGTAGTGACATAGTAGTACAGGGTTTCGGTAACGATTGGGAAAGTTTTGGGGAAAATAAAATCCTTTTTTCCAGCCCTAAAGTCTGAAAAATGACATTTTTGGAGGTTTTGTGAAATTGGTGAATTTACAATTCTGCTTACTTTGCTTCATCATGTACACAATTTTCCTTTTTTCGATTTTTTCGAATTTACAAAAATAATGTACACAAACAAACAAATAAACGTCACAGCAAACAAACAAAAAAACCCGCTACCATAAAGCTACCAAAAAAAAAACGTACTTCGATATTTCGACCGGATGGACTTGCAACGATATTTCCCTTTAATATTATTTTTCCGGTCCACACGCTCACATCATTATCCATGCCTGGCGCTTGTGTTTGTTATTAACGATTTGTGGCTTGACATCTAATATAAACATGGCCCTTGAGGAAAGATCACCTATACTAAATGTATAAAAGCAGGCTCCTTGAAAAGTATCATCAAACAGTGTCGGTTTTTGTTTGTGCCCTTTTCAAAAAATCTATGATGTGGCAACATGGTTAAGTGCCACAGAGTCATAACAAAGGTAAGCGTCTGTTAACCGTGGGCCATATAGGCCTAGTCTATATAATATATTTCGTCACACATCTTATGCCGGAAAAATGTAAAAAATGGTCTTGAAAGTATCGATTGAAAAGTTTTGTGATTTTGTGGATCCTTTTGGCTACGAACCCCTGATATAGGCAGAAGTTAAGTTGGTTTTGAAACCGTGTAATGCTTAGACCACTTTCATGCTTTCATCTTCTGTAATTGGTGGTTTAGTGTAATGAATATAAGGGTTGGGTTACTTTCCCTTGAAATAAATCTCGCTTCGACAAAGCTATATCGAGCTCATTTATAGCTAATTATTTCTGATCAACATTGGATGCGACATTGTATGTTGCATTCACGTTAATTGAACGCTTTTACATGGCAATTGTTGGCATTTATATTCCATTATGCTTTTTTTGATGATAAATAAAAATGTTTATAACTTTATCAAATCTTGATACAACAAACCAGTGAGTTAACTAATGGATTGACAATTCGTGATGGTAGCAAGGCTGTCGCTATGCCATGATATGTTCTAACACAGTAAAGAGTTTAATGAACAATGATAAAAAATTATCTTCTTAATGGACCTCTTGATGTTATCTGTGAAAGGCGATATATTAACGAGCTGGGTATTTGACTTTTGTACATTAGCGAAGGCTTCAAAATAATTAAATTAAAGGCAACTTTAAAACCCCAGCTAATTTACTGTTACAATTGAATATCTGAAAAGTGGAAACTTTTCTTATCAATTAGATCCTTAATTGAATTATTACTTGGGATTTTTGAGTAAAAAATAATACATCCAGATGAAGATGTCATCATCATCGAAGCGTTACTTTCAAAACCAAAAAAAAAACAGTAAATAACTGGCAGATATCCGTATCATTTGTTTCATGAGCACACTGGCTAAATGTTCATGACCTTGGAAAGTGAACTAGCACTACTGATAACTTTCACAATGGAAAGACTTGCAGACATTTGATGAAAGTGTGTCCAACTAAACAGACTCCCTTAATTGCAAAATTGAAGTTGTTTAGATATCACAAATTCAACAGTTTCAATAAATGTAGGCTCCAGTTCTTTGAATCAGTGTGCTTATATGTAACTAATAATCAGATGACAAACCAGTTTGAATGCATGATTTTTAGTGGTGTTGAATGAAATAAAGTTTTAAGTTTTGCAAGCAACTAATAAATGAGCGATTCCTTTGGATCGCAAAGCCGAGAATTAGTCCATTTGCATGCCCAGCAAATAAGAGTTGAAAAGATTGGCTGACTGCAAATTTTATAAAGAAGGGTGAAGTGAGGTAGAGGTGTAATGGCCTTGAACTTGATTCCTGTTGGATTGGACATACAAACCAAAAGGAAAAAATGGAAATGTAAAAGGATGGGCTGCGGTGAGAAACAGTGTCCCTAAAACATAGTCAACCTTCGCTGAGTAGGTACTGGTGTCCTAACTCCTGTAAAGTAAAGTGCTCTACAGCGTTAAAACATGTGGCAAATAAGTGGGTTAATGTATATCCTGACCCCTATGTTCCGGCTTGCATGCACTATACCGATTCCATTGTATGGATGTAAAGTGGGTTTTTTATCAGTCGCTTAAGGTGTACGGGACGTGAGAATGTGCCTTAGTATTTTTAGATAAAGTTGTTAACTCCTGACCAAATGCTTTGAAGCTCTTGTGCCAAGCTATTTCGCAGAAAGCCAATAGCAGAGAAAAAACTAAAACTCTCAGAGTGAGTGGAAAAACGAAGTATTTATCTTACAAATAGAAAGGGAAGGAAATTCGGTTATGTGGAGGTGAACGCCGTCATTGCGAGCTAAGGCTCATCTCACGAGCGGATGGTAAAAATGCTGGTCAGTCCAGACTAAAAGCAAGGTCTTAACAAGATGTAAATATAGATTCGAAACATCTCAGGCTAAAATGTCGCACAGGTCCTGGAAAAGATAACGCTACAACCGTCTCAACAAAGGCAAATAAAAAAATTCACAAGTAGTCCTATGAAGCCAATCTTGTTAAAATATTGCATTCTCTCAAAAAATTGAAGGATTCTGTCCGGGGAACATCCGAACTAAAAGCCTCAAGAGTCGGCTGTGAAGTGATTCATATTCTGTGTCAATTTAGCTCATCACTATACAGCAAAAAGTTTCGAACAAAAACTGCTCATCACAGGCATAACTCCAAGAGGACGCTCATCCTTGTAAGTAAGTAAGTAGTGCGGAACATACGTTGCCCGATTGGACCGACAAGTATCATCTCCTCAACGCGATGCCGCACGGAAAAGGTACTTCAACAACTATAGAAGAGCTTCATGAAGCTTGTTCCCTTCCTCTTTGTCCCACTCGGACTGCCACTCGCGGGCTATGTACGCACTAATAACAGGTTTAAAATCACTATAGACAGTCTGTGTGTCAGGGACAGGGTCACTGCGGGCACTGTTGGCAGCAGAATCTGCGATTCTGTTGCCTTCGATGCCCACATGGCCTGGACCCAAATAAAAATGATGTCATAATATTCCTTCATCAAGTCCCGCGTAGAGCTCTCTAATCTGCACCAGCAGTGGATGGTCTGTTCCCCGCGCCCTGAAGGGCCTGCAGGGCAGAAAGAGAGTCAGACAGAATCAGGAAGTTCCTTTCCCGAGACTGATAGGCATGCTTGAGTGCTAGCAGAATGGCCTGCAGTTCTGCACTAAATACAGAGGAATGTCAAGGGAGACGGAGTCTTAAATGGGCGTCTAGGATGGCGAAGAACATCTGCATCCCGCAGCCACTCTTCCATCCTCAACTTGGACCCATCCGTATAAAGACGACAATACCAGGAAAAATTGAAAGGAGTTCATTGTTGGGCTCAGTTTGTATATGGCTTGTGGATACAATCCTTCTTTGTTGTGGCAGTCCAAGTCCAGCAAGATGTCAGGAACTGGTAGTTGAGCCTAGGGAGTGTGAGTGACGTGTTGCAGAATTCCGAAACTGTCCATGTTCCACTCCGGCCGCCTCAGATTAGGTCGTACAAGGAAAAAGATGACACATGCTCCCATAGGTCATCGTAAATGCTCTGGCAAACGACGTTTAAAAACACAATCATAAGTGTGATCAAAAACATTGAAAAATTGACGTCGTCAAAAAAATCTGTTGTATTCTCCATCCTTATATCTCTGGTGGAGCCCACACGGACTTGGAACGACCTGTTGGACAAAAAATTGTGAATAAAAACGGGCAGATGTCCTTTAAAACCCATGTCCGACAAATCAGACATTATACCATGCTTCCAGGTAGTGTCATATGCCTTTTCAAGATCAAAGAAAATTGCATAGACATGCTGCTTGTTGACAAAAGCATCTCGGATAAAAGACTCAAAGCGGACTAGATGGTCAGTTGTACTACGGAAGCGCCGGAAACCGCACTGGAGGTCTGTGATGAGACCCTGTGACTCAAGATGCCACACCAGTCGGGCGTTGACCAAGCGTTCCATAGTTTTACATAAACATGATGTCAAAGCTATTGGCCGGTAGTTGCCCGGGTCGGAAGGATCCTTACCCGGCTTGGGAATTGGCACAACCACAGCCTGGCGCCAAGATGGCGGAAAATGACCGGTTATCCAGATATGGTTAAAGGCCTTGAGAAGTACAAGGAGTGAATCCTCAGGCAGATGTGTTATGAGCTGATAATGGATGGTATCTAATCCAGCAGCAGAGTCAGTACATTTCTGCATGGCTTGCTGCAATTCTGAAAACGTAAAAGGGGCATTATAGTCTTCCAAGTTATCCGATATAAAATCACAAGCACAAGATTCTCGCTTCTCCTTCTCTCTCTGGAAGAAAGGTGAATAATGCTCTGTTGAAGAATTATGGGCAATGGTGGAGGCAAGCAAATTGGCCACAGCCTTTTTATCTGTGACCAAACTGGCACCATCTCTAAGATGGCCAACAGAAGCCGAGCCACCCCTGCCCCTAATTCTTCGAACAGCCTTCCAGACTTTTTGGGACGGAGTCCTAGAAGATAAAGATGAGACGAAGCGTCTCCAGGAAGCACGGCGTTCACGTTTAAAAATATAACGGGCTTTCGCCCGCTGTCTTTTAAAGGTTAAAATATTTGCTTGCGACGGATTACGAAATGCACGTCGCTGAGCAGATTTGCGCATTGTTTGGGCCTTGCGGCACTCTTCATTGAACCATGGTACTCTCGGCTTCCAAGGGAGTGATGTGGAAGTTCTAGGGATGGTTTCACCTGCAACCTCCAACAAAATAGAAGTAAAACAAGAAACAGGTTCTTCAGCTGACATGACCACCTCCTCTGTAAGACGAGACTGACAGAGAGAGGCAAACAGAGACCAGTTAGCTTTCTTGAGATTCCAGCGCCCCACCGGCGAATCCTCCTCACAGCTGACCGATGACAGGACTACTGGGAAGTGGTCACTACCACACAGGTCGTCGTGAACCTTCCAGTCAAAGTCCAGCATGAGAGAAGGATCACACACAGTGAGGTCTAGAACAGAACTAGATCCGGAACCTGAGTTAGAGTATGTAGGTGAGCCATCGTTAAAGACACATAGGTTAAGTTGAGAAAAAACATCTTCTAACATCTGACCTCTGCCATCATAGTGGTCACTACCCCAAAGGTGAGCATGACCGTTAAAATCCCCCATGAGAATAAAGGGAGGGGGCAGTTGATCTACTAAGTGAAAAATATCATTGCTACAGACCCGCAGTGATGGTGGCAGGTAAATACTGCATATGGTTATGGTCTTTTTTAAGGTAACCCGAGCAGCGACAGCCTGAAGACAGGTGTCGATGCTAACGGGGCTACATAAAATTTGGCTACTAATGAGAAGAGCCGCTCCACCCGAGCGCCTCTCCGAATCAGAGCCTTTATGTATAACATTAAAACCATTAAAAGACACAGGGTCAGAAGTCTTCAGGTAAGTCTCCTGAAGAGATATGACTGAGGGGTTATAGAACTTGACTAAAAGACGTAATTCCTCAAAGTTAGCTCGAAAACCACGACAATTCCACTGAAGCAAAGAGTCCATGATTAAGTCTGATCTGGGGGTAAGGAGTTTTTCCCCCCTTTTTCCTTTACCTTGGAAGGAGTTGAAGAAACAGAGGGGGGCCGGCTCCCGGGCCTCCTCTGGTTCTTCGGAGAGGAAGGGGGTGGAGCTGCCGCAGCATCAGCAACAACAACTTCCACTCCCTCCATCCGCTCCTCCAGTGCAGCATATTTGTTTTGAAGGGGCACATCTGTGTTCCCCTTCTGGGCCCGTGCGCACAGCGGTCCCATAGATTTCTTAGACTTCTGGTCCTGGGCAGCGTTCCTGCCGCTAGAGTTAGCGGCCTTAGAAGGCTGACCAGAGCCAGAAGCCTTTGGAGTTGACTGACTAACAGGTTTGGGTGGGGGCTGAGGCTTAGGGGCAACAGAAGGCGGCACAACCGGACCGGCAGTGTCCGCCTTCTGCGTTCCCTGGCTCCTTGTCACCACCGGAGGAGGGTTACTCTCCAGGGGCGAGATGAGCCGAGGCTCCGCCCCCAACCAAGAAGTTGGGGTCTGACATGAAAAGTCTTTGGTGGGGCGCTTGCCTGCCACCGCTGCACTAAAAGTATACACTGAGGTGTTAGAGGTTGGGGCAGCCGCAGCTGCACCAGGGCCTTCAACCAGTTTTTTGGCATCCAGAAAGGACAGCCCCTTCTCCACACGCACCTGCTGAATCTTGCACTCGGATATCCAACGAGGGCATTTCTTATCCGAAGCCATATGCGCCCCCTGGCAATTCACACACAGGGGGGTGGCTGTGCAGGACTCAGCAGAGTGTCCAGGCCTAGTGCAACGGGCGCATGAAGCCTCTGCCTGACGGCATGTCTTCTGCCCATGGCCATACTTTTGGCACTTAAAGCACCGGAGGGGAAGAGGGACGTACTTTTTCACTCTCAGGGAGTAGTAACCTCCCCAGATGGTAGTAGGAGGGGTGGGGGTGCCAAACGTCAGGATGATGGTAGGGAGACGGATCTCCCCACCACCTCGCTTGGAAGCGAAGCGCCTGACGCAAGTCACCCCCTGAGACTTAAGGTTCCTTACAAGTTCATCTTCTGACAGTTCTGCCAAAGCTTGATCTTTGATTACGCCTCTTGACGAATTCATAGTTTTGTGGGGTGTGACTTCCACAGGAGTGTCTCCGATGGAAGAGAGCCCCAGCAGCCCGCTGGAGTGTGCCCGAGTACGGCACTCCACCAGCAAGTCACCAGACCTGAGGCGCTGGGCGTCAGGCCTGCCAACACGGCTCCTGAGGGTCTCCCCCACCAGAAAAGGATGCAGCTTGGTAACTGGTTTCTCCTTCACCTTGCTATGGACAATGAGGAAGCGAGGCCATACGGCCGACGCCTGAGGCGTCGCTTCCTCACAGTCTGAATCACTGTCATGGTCAAATTCGGTGTCTATATGCCGTTTCTGTGCTAGTTTTGGTTTTTTTGTTTTATCCATATTATATTAGTAGAGATATTCATCCCCCGGGGGTCCCCGCCCGCCACCGAGCCCAACAAGGGAAAGTGCAACTGTCGGCGGGTCTCCAGCCGACGCACAATGGAGACTGCCCGAAAGATATACTCAAGGGGGTAAGCCCGATTGAACCGTTTGAGCCACCGCCTTCTATCACACCGTTGAATGCAGGGGAATACTGGCGTAAAGCACCTAATCAGCAGCAAAGGCTATAGCATGGTGCTCCGTATAGCAACCCGCATGTCAACAGTGGGATAGGGCTCAACGTGACAAGAGCCGATTGACTAGGCCGGTACGACTAGCCTCCCGTTTAGGCAGAAGTCAAGGCCAAAGTGGAGTGTTTCAGCCACCAGGATCCTCTTCTCCCCCGACACGGGTCTCCAAGCACGGCAAACACTTGGGATCCAAAGGACCAAAAAGTCACGAGTATTTTTAAGGACCAATCCAACATGGTACGACCTAGGTTAGCACAGCTCCTTAAAAACCGGACCAGTGAAAAGGCTGAACAACATATCTGCTGACATCAAGTCCTAATCCTGGACAAAGATGGCACCCGTCCGCTAGCCCACTCAGTCAGGGACTGAGCGGACTACCCACCTACGCCACGTGGAGGCCGGTGCCGGGTAGGCCGGTATGGATTGAGGTAAGGTTGTCATTGCATGTGGTGTGTCTTAGGCAAAAGAACCTGGCGGAGCCCATCCCTCTCCAGGCTGTTAACCACAACCGAAACTCCACATAACTTGTGGCTCGCCTTCTTTCTGTAGTTGTTTCCGGCAAATCAAAAGCTTATGTCGGAAAACAATACACAACAGAAGATATAGAATCCCCTCACCGCTGATGAGGTAATTAAACTACATGCTAAATATGAAAATTACATTGGTTCGATAATGACTCATGACTTAAGTCGATCTCTTGTCTGTCTTTACACAAAAGCCGTGAGTCACTTCCTACCTGTCGATACTGACAGTTTATCACACGATCTCGAAAGCAACCCTATTGTTTCAAGTTCAATCGGCAAATTAGCATGCATTATGTTTTACAAGTTTGGGAATTACCTTGCACCTCTGGTAACCTTGCTTGTTACAGGGTGGAGAACAAGCTCAAGTAATAATCTCTGAAAAGTGGCCGGGGTCCAGGGGCCGCCTAGGCCCCGGTGTGGTCCAGGGGCAAAGCCCCGGTAGGGGGCCCAGGGGAGCAAAGCCCCCCGGAAAAAAATTGGATATTTTTCATTTTTAGAGGTAAATATTTTGGTTTCTTGTGAGAGATAGCACTCAGAAAAGGCTCAAATTTGACTACATGCAAACTCAAGATTACAGAGTAAAATACATCATCAAAGGGTCTCCCCGGTTAATCACTCGTGAAAAGCACGACATGGTAGGCTATTGATCAGTATCACAACAGTTAGTTAATTATTTGGGTTTAACGCCGAGCAAGCAACTAAGGCCATCTCACAGCGGGATGGGTAAAAATCTGGTCAGCCAGACTAAAAGCAAGGTCTTAAGACAAGATGTAAATATAGATTAAAAATCTCAGCCTAAAATGTCGCACATGTCTTTAAAAGAAACGTCTACAGACTCTCAACAGACTAACAATGGCCGACACAGAGGACTGAACTTCCGGTGAACCGCCAAACGTTCAACATCGCTATCACCCACTGTAATCAGGTGACGAGTATTTATTAACAGGGCTTCTGTTTTCACAACAGGTTAAATGGTCTGTAGACCCCCAGGTATAAATTTTTGAGGGTACACAGACCCCCATCTGGGCATAATAGAGGGTCCGCAAAATTTATTTAAGAACAACTGCATCATCTGTATGTTCTTTAAAATAAATTAACTCATTTTGCTCCCTCCTCTTTAAATTTGTTGTGACAGTGTCTGTGTGTCCTTTCCATGATACTGATTCTTTAACTGGTGAGCGGTCGTGCAAAAGCCTGTATTTATTTGTGTGATCATTTGATAATGTATTTTAACTGAAAATATAGCCTTATCTGCTGAATGCAGATTGACAACCAAAGTCTGACTTGTCTAAACTCTTTCTCTCTTTCTTTCTGTGTGTGTGTGTGTGTGTGTGTGTGTGTGTGTGTGTGTGTGTGTGTGTGTGAACTAATGTGCTTAAAAGTTGGTTTCAACCCATTTAACCCGAAATACCTATTTCTCCAATGTTAGATCGAGCTTTTGCCTAATAACTGTGTACCAGAAGATGGATCGACCATGATAAAAAAAACTAACAAACTTATTTCTGTTTAAATTTCTGGACTTGCTTTTTGAGTTTGCCTCCATGCATATTGCGCTTGTCATCCGTGTGCCGTCGTGCTTTAGTCATGGAAATACACGCAGCCATGGTGAACTCTGAAACTGCGTCGCAGCGGCGGTGCCACACACGGCCCAGGGATATCATTTCTGGTACTGCCGCTTGTTGAAGGAGATGGCAGTGTCGAAGTGGAACTTCTTCTAAGCGATTATCAAGATCAGACGGTGGCGGATTGAAGAATCCGAAGCATTTCAGCTTCCTTTGCTTTTGCTCCGCCATTTACAACTTCGTTCAAGATCAAAAGTGATAGTAATAGTAATAGTAGTATGAATGGTGACGTCACAGCAAGTAACGCGTTCAACATGTAGCGCGCACTTGTAATAACATGCTGACACCACACCGGGCGTAAACTTGCCCGTCCAGTGCGACACTCGCATGGACCCCGGGGTCAGGGCGATTCTGAACGCAGCTGCGACCAAGCAAGCGGCTAAACTAACCAAGTCATCACTAAAAGTAGAACTCACCGACCTCTGTTAGGGTACGCACGGTGGCGCAAGGATGATGTGTCTCGGACGCAGATGCACTAAATTTTAGTGCCGTCTGACTACCATTTAGTTACATTTTCAGTATGTGATTTTGAGTTTTAGTGCACCAGAGACGCACTAAAACTGAAGCCCTGTGAGTAAGCCTTATACTTATATTGGGCAGTGCATACAATGTTACACTCGCAGGCGCCACTGACGTTCAGTGACGAGAAAGTAAAAGCTGGACACGGACCTGAACTCGTCCTATTTTTAAACTCGGATCAAGACTTGGAGAAAATGTGTTTTGCGAATTTTTCTCGGAACTCTATGTGGACTTGTGTGCCCGGGTGTTTGTGGGTGAATAGGTTGGGGAATATATACGAAGTCGAAGCAGAGGTCGCGTTGACGTACTTTTATTTGTCGTTAAAACAAACAGAACAGCACGGATATCCCAGTGGAGATGCGGTTGAAGATAAGCTCAGTGATGGCTCAGAGCGGTGGTAGCTATACTGTCAGTGGGGCAACTCTTAGGACAAAGACTTCCCGCTCTGGCACTGACCGGCTTAAATACTCTGTGAGCGAACCGCAAAGAAAGCCACACGGCGTGGAACACAAAATGGTACCAGACAGACCGGAAAATGGGTGAATCTGTGCTTCCGAGGTACTACAAAAAGAGCCATAACTCAATAATTACTTATCACAAAGGCTTCGGGTTTGAAGCAAAAGACAGGAAAGGTAAATAGCTACAAACTACCATAAACTATATTTTAGAGGGAAGTCCTAGGAATTTATTATTAAATTTTAAGGTGGGCTAAGAGGGCTCATTGAAATTTGTAAAAGTAAGTAAATCGCTAATTGAACTATGGTGATCCTAAAATCACTAAACACCGAGCATATGAGTAGAAGGGGAGTTGCATGAGGAAACTGATGTGAGTTACGGATTCTCGATTGGTAAAGCCGTTAAAAAGTTATAGAGGCTAGAACACGGACTCACTAACACAACTTTTAGAGTACTACAAAATGACTAGCTGACTGACTTCGTTGCTGGGTTGCGGCCCCTGGCTAAGCGTGGGTAGCACAAAGGCTTAGGGACTTTGGTGGCCAGAGGGTAAAGGTATAAAAAAAAACCACATCATAGCGTCTCAGCTGGAGGGACCGCATCAGCCGGTTACATTTCCCCCCGCTGAAACCCTACCAGCGTCCTCGCTGGAACAAAATATTAGGGACTACTCAGGCCTCGAGCAGAACCACACCACTAACATGATACAACATGTTACAACATTACCACCTAAACCCTCTTGCTAACCTGTTTGGAAAGCATGGTCACAAAAGTGAAAACATTCCAAGCACAGCTTGCATAGCAAAATGACAAAACAGAAAATGGTAATTAACACATCATCCGGAGTCAAAATGTACCCTGCTTAGGAATAAAATATAAAAGAACCCACTTATATAGCTACTAGGCATGCAAAACACCAGAAACCTTGCTTTGCAAGAGTCAGTCCAACTAACAGAGCAGTGCACTCATAAAATGGTATTGTTCGTGAGACACAAAGCACAAACGCGAAAAAAACACCTACCAAAAACAGTTCATTGCAACAGCATTCTCTAGTCATCTGACTCACACTAAATAAAAGGTCTCTGGGTGGACAGTTCATATTAAAATAATTCTGACGCCGGTGTCACTCATTACAAATTCTAAAGTCATGGAATCAACCTAAGAAACCCAAGCTTCCACCCAATTACACCTGGCTTTGAATTTGATACGCCGTCTGGCAGAACATCTAGGTGGAACCAACGATCTGCAGGTCTCGGGTTCCTTCGGCAGTCCTGCTCTCGCAGCCAGAGTCGCTGCAGGTGGTACCAATGGTGTGCAGGTCTCGGGTTTCGTCAGCAGTCGCAATATCGCAGCCAGAGCCGCTGCGGTCTCAGCAAGGGATGCCACTGTCACCACCAGAGCCGGTGTGACAGGCACCAGGGCTGCAGCTAGAGTCTCTGTAGATGGTGCCGCAGTCACAGCCAGAGCCGGCGTGACAGGCACCAGGGCAATCGAAAGAGCCATCATCGATGTGCCACCCACAAGGTCTTCAACAGCCTGTTGGACTGCAACTTCTATTTCTGCCAGGTTTGGAACAGGAACGGAAACACGCGTCTCTGGGACTGGAGCTAGAGCTGGAGGTGCAGTTGGAACCAAGGTGACAGGGGTGGCGTTAACAACCTGAGGGACTGCAGCCTCTATTTCTGCCAGCACAGGAACAGGAACGGGAGCACGCTTCTCTGGGACTGGAGCTGGGGCTGGAGGTGCAGTTGAAACCAAGGTGACAGGGGTGGCGTTAACAACCTGAGGGACTGCAGCCTCTATTTCTGCCAGCACAGGAACAGGAACGGGAGCACGCTTCTCTAGTACTGGAGCTGGGGTGACAGGGGTGGCATTAACATCCTGAGGGACTGCAGCCTCTTGTTCTGCCAGCAGGGGAACAGGAGCGGGATCTTGCATTTCTGAGTCCGGAGCTGGAATAGGAACTGTAGTGACAGGGGAGGCACCATCAGAAGTTATTAGAGGAAGCAAAGCCAAGTCTTGTTCGGTCTCATTCACTAGTGCTTGGACCGGTGTTTGAGCTGGTGTTTCCGGTTGATCAGCTTCCTCGGCCGGTTGCTCTACCAGGTCGTCAAGAAGCTGGTCAGTCAGCAGCAGACCACAACAGTTGCCAACTCTCTCAGTACCTCCATCAACAACTTGAGCTTCCCCGCGACCCGAGGATTTGTCCAGGTGTACTTCACCGACGAAGGCCAGAAGATCAACAAGTGCCATGTATTCTTCATTGGCTCCTGTTGTCTGGCTGACAACGGGGGTTAGAGGTTTTCCCTGGTTGGGTGAGTTATGACTGGTGGCTTGGCTGTGGGGCGGTCTTGGTCGCCGACGCTTGTGGTACTGCTTCTTAGCAGGGCACCTACGTTCCCTGTGCCCGGGCTGTTGGCACCAGTCGCAAGTTTCCACTGTTAGTTGCTGGTGCTGCAGCTCCTGCAGTTCAACCTGGAGGGCTGTCACTAGCGCTCGGAGAGCCTCAACTTCGGGGTCAGACTCAGCAGTGTGTGCTTGGGTGCTGATGCCCTGCTCGTTGTCCCTGCATGTTGCGTCTTGCCAGTTTCCCTTGTTCTCCATATTGATGTTATGTTAGTTGCCCTCTCCGTGCTGTTTTAGACTTCTTTACCCCGATCCTTTGCTCGCAGCGCCAGATGTGGACTTGTGTGCCCGGGTGTTTGTGAGTGAGTGAGTATAGATTGCTTTACGTCCCACAAGCGACAAAGGCCTTCTCAGGACGTGCCTGCGCTAAATGAAGAAAAGAACTGCAAGAAGCGCAGACAGGAGGGAGAATTTCAAAAGAAAAATACAGATGAATGGACCAGAAAGACAGAAATACAAACCCCCAAAAGAGAAGAACCCACCTTGCAGGGGTTAGACAAAGTGACCCTAGGAACTAAAAAGTAGACAACCCCACCAAGGTCCCCTAGGGCAGACCCGGTGGGGGGCGGGTGTTTGTGGGTGAATAGGTTGGGGAATATATACGAAGTCGAAGCAGAGGTCGCGTTGACGTACTTTTATTTGTCGTTAAAACAAACAGAACAGCACGGATATCCCAGTGGAGATGCGGTTGAAGATAAGCTCAGTGATGGCTCAGAGCGGTGGTAGCTATACTGTCAGTGGGGCAACTCTTAGGACAAAGACTTCCCGCTCTGGCACTGACCGGCTTAAATACTCTGTGAGCGAACCGCAAAGAAAGCCACACGGCGCGGAACACAAAATGGTACCAGACAGACCGGAAAATGGGTGAATCTGTGCTTCCGAGGTACTACAAAAAGAGCCATAACTCAATAATTACTTATCACAAAGGCTTCGGGTTTGAAGCAAAAGACAGGAAAGGTAAATAGCTACAAACTACCATAAACTATATTTTAGAGGGAAGTCCTAGGAATTTATTATTAAATTTTAAGGTGGGCTAAGAGGGCTCATTGAAATTTGTAAAAGTAAGTAAATCGCTAATTGAACTATGGTGATCCTAAAATCACTAAACACCGAGCATATGAGTAGAAGGGGAGTTGCATGAGGAAACTGATGTGAGTTACGGATTCTCGATTGGTAAAGCCGTTAAAAAGTTATAGAGGCTAGAACACGGACTCACTAACACAACTTTTAGAGTACTACAAAATGACTAGCTGACTGACTTCGTTGCTGGGTTGCGGCCCCTGGCTAAGCGTGGGTAGCACAAAGGCTTAGGGACTTTGGTGGCCAGAGGGTAAAGGTATAAAAAAAAACCACATCATAGCGTCTCAGCTGGAGGGACCGCATCAGCCGGTTACATCTATTTCATTTTCTCGGAAGTGACGCTACCTTTCCTCAGAAAATCGCGGATCCAAGGAGAGGTCTCCACCCTGTTGTTACTGGGAGTCATATTGATTTTTCTAAAATAAATTTTAAAGCAGAAGAAAATGGACAACACCCAAACGACTCCACAACCGAGCCCTGTCTTGACACAGGTTCAAACGGTGACTAAGGCTAAAAGCTCGGGTAGGGTTGAGGCTGGAAAAAGATTAGCTGAATATAACAAGCAAAAAAAAAAAAATTACATCTTCAGGTAGGTTACAAAGTAAAGTAGGTTATAGCACTGTCAGGGGAGAGAAATGTGCATGATCGACCAGTGATCATAGATCTACTGTGGCCAAAGCACAAAAAAAAAGATAGGAAAGAGAAGGGGCGCTAAGAAAGTGACCGAAAGCAATGCATATGGAAGCCCCCCCGAAGGGTTAGTTAGTTAGTTATTTGGGTTTAACGCCGAGCAAGCGACTAAGGCCATCTCACGGCGGGATGGGTAAAAATCTGGTCAGCCAGACTAAAAGCAAGGTCTTAAGACAAGATGTAAATATAGATTAAAAATCTCAGGCTAAAATGTCGCACGTCTGGAAAAGAAACGTCTACAGACTCTCAAAAAGGGCAAATAAAAAAATTCACATAGTCTATGAATGCTCAGATCTTGTTAAAAATATTGCATTCTCTCAAAAAATTGAAGATTTTGTCCGGGGGAACATCCCGGAACAAAACCTTCAAGGAGTCTGCTGTGAAGTGTTTATATCTGGTGTCAATTAGGTCAGCACAATACAGCAAAATGTGTCGAACAGAAAACTGCTCATCACAGGCAAAACACCATGGACGCTCATCCTGTTTAAGTAAGTAAGAGTGCGTAACATATGTGTGCCCGATGTGGAGCCGAGCAAGGACAGTCTCCTCACGGCGGCTGCCGCAGCGGAAAGGTAGGCTGTCAGACAACTTAGGAAGAGCTTCATGAAGCTTGTTCCCTTCCTCTTTGTCCCACTCGGACTGCCACTCGCGGGCTATGTACGCACTAATAACAGGTTTAAAATCACTATAGACAGTCTGTGTCTCAGGGACAGGGTCACTGTGGGCACTGTTGGCAGCAGAATCTGCGATTCTGTTGCCTTCGATGCCCACATGGCCTGGGACCCAAATAAAAATGATGTCATAATATTCCTTCATCAAGTCCGCGTAGAGCTCTCTAATCTGCACCAGCAGTGGATGGTCTGTTCCCGCGCCCTGAAGGGCCTGCAGGGCAGAAAGAGAGTCAGACAGAATCAGGAAGTTCCTTTCCCGAGACTGATAGGCATGCTTGAGTGCTAGCAGAATGGCCTGCAGTTCTGCACTAAATACAGAGGAATGGTCAGGGAGACGGAGCTTAAATGGGCGTCTAGGATGGCGAGAGGACACTGCAGCCGCAGCCACTCTTCCATCCTCAGACTTGGACCCATCCGTATAAAGACGACAATAGCCAGGAAAAATTAAAAGGAGTTCATTGAGGCTCTGTTGGTATATGGCTGGTGGAGTACAATCCTTCTTGTGGGCAGTCAAGTCCAGCAAGATGTCAGGAACTGGTAGTAGCCAGGGTGGAGTGACGTGTTGCAGAGATTCCGAAACTTTGTCCAGGTCCACTCCGGCCGCCTGCAGATGAGGTCGGACACGGAAGGAAAGTGGACGGACAGCTCCCGGATGGGCATTGTAAATCTCTGCAAACGACGGGTTAAAAACACAATCATAGGCAGGATTTTCTGGATGGGCCTTCAGCTTCAGAACGTAGCTGAGCATGAGGCGGATGCGGCGGAGCCTGAGAGAAGGCTCCCCTGCCTCTGCATACAGACTAGGAACTGGAGATGTCCTGAAGGCTCCCAGACATATGCGCAGACCTTGATGGTGAATTGTGTTCAGACGCTGCAGAACAGACTTGGAAGCCGAGCCATATACCACAGAGCCGTAATCCAGTTTGGACCGAACAAGGGCCCGGTACAGTCGAAGTAAGACGATGCGGTCTGCACCCCAGTCAGTACGACCAACGACACGAAGAATGTCGAGGGCCTTCCGACAAGAGGTTCTAAGGTAGTTAACATGGTTGCAGAAGGTCAATCTTTTGTCAAAGATGACCCCCAAAAACTTAGCCTCTTCAGCAACCTTAATTGGCACTCCAGCAATGCTCAGGCTAGGTTCTGGAAAAAATTTTGTCTGGTTAGTAAAATGCACACAGACTGTCTTGGAGGGCGAGAATCTGAATCCATTGAGAGACACCCACCCCTGGATGCGATCAACGCACAGCTGCAAGCGCCTCTCAAGGGACGCAAGTCCTCGACCTCGTGCACACAAAGCAAAGTCGTCCACAAACAAAGAGCATTCAGAATCATCCTTGACGGCCTTTACAATGTTATTTATTTTAATGCTAAATAAAACAGGAGATAGAATACTGCCCTGCGGGACACCCATCTCCTGTTCAAAGGAGTCGGAGAGGGTGGAGCCCACACGGACATGGAACGACCTGTTGGACAAAAAATTGTGAATAAAAACGGGCAGATGCCCTTTAAAACCCATGTCCGACAAATCAGACATTATACCATGCTTCCAGGTAGTGTCATATGCCTTTTCAAGATCAAAGAAAATTGCATAGACATGCTGCTTGTTGACAAAAGCATCTCGGATAAAAGACTCAAAGCGGACTAGATGGTCAGTTGTACTACGGAAGCGCCGGAAACCGCACTGGAGGTCTGTGATGAGACCCTGTGACTCAAGATGCCACACCAGTCGGGCGTTGACCAAGCGTTCCATAGTTTTACATAAACATGATGTCAAAGCTATTGGCCGGTAGTTGCCCGGGTTGGAAGGATCCTTACCCGGCTTGGGAATTGGCACAACCACAGCCTGGCGCCAAGATGGCGGAAAATGACCGGTTATCCAGATATGGTTAAAGGCCTTGAGAAGTACAAGGAGTGAATCCTCAGGCAGATGTGTTATGAGCTGATAATGGATGGTATCTAATCCAGCAGCAGAGTCAGTACATTTCTGCATGGCTTGCTGCAATTCTGAAAACGTAAAAGGGGCATTATAGTCTTCCAAGTTATCCGATATAAAATCACAAGCACAAGATTCTCGCTTCTCCTTCTCTCTCTGGAAGAAAGGTGAATAATGCTCTGTTGAAGAATTATGGGCAATGGTGGAGGCAAGTAAATTGGCCACAGCCTTTTTATCTGTGACCAAACTGGCACCATCTCTAAGATGGCCGACAGAAGCCGAGCCACCCCTGCCCCCAATTCTTCGAACAGCCTTCCAGATTTTTTGGGACGGAGTCCTAGAAGATAAAGATGAGACGAAGCGTCTCCAGGAAGCACGGCGTTCATGTTTAAAAATATAACGGGCTTTCGCCCGCTGTCTTTTAAAGGTTAAAATATTTGCTTGCGACGGATTACGAAATGCACGTCGCTGAGCAGATTTGCGCATTGTTTGGGCCTTGCGGCACTCTTCATTGAACCATGGTACTCTCGGCTTCCGAGGGAGTGATGTGGAAGTTCTAGGGATGGTTTCACCTGCAACCTCCAACAAAATAGAAGTAAAACAAGAAACAGGTTCTTCAGCTGACATGACCACCTCCTCTGTAAGACGAGACTGACAGAGAGAGGCAAACAGAGACCAGTTAGCTTTCTTGAGATTCCAGCGCCCCACCGGCGAATCCTCCTCACAGCTGACCGATGACAGGACTACTGGGAAGTGGTCACTACCACACAGGTCGTCGTGAACCTTCCAGTCAAAGTCCAGCATGAGAGAAGGATCACACACAGTTAGGTCTAGAACAGAACTAGATCCGGAACCTGAGTTAGAGTATGTAAGTGAGCCATCGTTAAAGACACATAGGTTAAGTTGAGAAAAAACATCTTCTAACATCTGACCTCTGCCATCATAGTGGTCACTACCCCAAAGGTGAGCATGACCGTTAAAATCCCCCATGAGAATAAAGGGAGGGGGCAGTTGATCTACTAAGTGAAAAATATCATTGCTACAGACCCGCAGTGATGGTGGCAGGTAAATACTGCATATGGTTATGGTCTTTTTTAAGGTAACCCGAGCAGCGACAGCCTGAAGACAGGTGTCGATGCTAACGGGGCTACATAAAATTTGGCTACTAATGAGAAGAGCCGCTCCACCCGAGCGCCTCTCCGAATCAGAGCCTTTATGTATAACATTAAAACCATTAAAAGACACAGGGTCAGAAGTCTTCAGGTAAGTCTCCTGAAGAGATATGACTGAGGGGTTATAGAACTTGACTAAAAGACGTAATTCCTCAAAGTTAGCTCGAAAACCACGACAATTCCACTGAAGCAAAGAGTCCATGATTAAGTCTGATCTGGGGGTAAGGAGTTTTTCCCCCCTTTTTCCTTTACCTTGGAAGGAGTTGAAGAAACAGAGGGGGGCCGGCTCCCGGGCCTCCTCTGGTTCTTCGGAGAGGAAGGGGGTGGAGCTGCCGCAGCATCAGCAACAACAACTTCCACTCCCTCCATCCGCTCCTCCAGTGCAGCATATTTGTTTTGAAGGGGCACATCTGTGTTCCCCTTCTGGGCCCGTGCGCACAGCGGTCCCATAGATTTCTTAGACTTCTGGTCCTGGGCAGCGTTCCTGCCGCTAGAGTTAGCGGCCTTAGAAGGCTGACCAGAGCCAGAAGCCTTTGGAGTTGACTGACTAACAGGTTTGGGTGGGGGCTGAGGCTTAGGGGCAACAGAAGGCGGCACAACCGGACCGGCAGTGTCCGCCTTCTGCGTTCCCTGGCTCCTTGTCACCACCGGAGGAGGGTTACTCTCCAGGGGCGAGATGAGCCGAGGCTCCGCCCCCAACCAAGAAGTTGGGGTCTGACATGAAAAGTCTTTGGTGGGGCGCTTGCCTGCCACCGCTGCACTAAAAGTATACACTGAGGTGTTAGAGGTTGGGGCAGCCGCAGCTGCACCAGGGCCTTCAACCAGTTTTTTGGCATCCAGAAAGGACAGCCCCTTCTCCACACGCACCTGCTGAATCTTGCACTCGGATATCCAACGAGGGCATTTCTTATCCGAAGCCATATGCGCCCCCTGGCAATTCACACACAGGGGGGTGGCTGTGCAGGACTCAGCAGAGTGTCCGGGCCTAGTGCAACGGGCGCATGAAGCCTCTGCCTGACGGCATGTCTTCTGCCCATGGCCATACTTTTGGCACTTAAAGCACCGGAGGGGAAGAGGGACGTACTTTTTCACTCTCAGGGAGTAGTAACCTCCCCAGATGGTAGTAGGAGGGGTGGGGGTGCCAAACGTCAGGATGATGGTAGGGAGACGGATCTCCCCACCACCTCGCTTGGAAGCGAAGCGCCTGACGCAAGTCACCCCCTGAGACTTAAGGTTCCTTACAAGTTCATCTTCTGACAGTTCTGCCAAAGCTTGATCTTTGAATACGCCTCTTGACGAATTCATAGTTTTGTGGGGTGTGACTTCCACAGGAGTGTCTCCGATGGAAGAGAGCCCCAGTAGCCCGCTGGAGTGTGCCCGAGTACGGCACTCCACCAGCAAGTCACCAGACCTGAGGCGCTGGGCGTCAGGCCTGCCAACACGGCTCCTGAGGGTCTCCCCCACCAGAAAAGGATGCAGCTTGGTAACTGGTTTCTCCTTCACCTTGCTATGGACAATGAGGAAGCGAGGCCATACGGCCGACGCCTGAGGCGTCGCTTCCTCACAGTCTGAATCACTGTCATGTGCAATGTCGGTGTCTATGCGCCGTTTCTGTGCTAGTTTTGGTTTTTTGGTTTTATCCATATTATATTAGTAGAGATATTCATCCCCCGGGGGTCCCCGCCCGCCACCGAGCCCAACAAGGGAAAGTGCAACTGTCAGCGGGTCTCCAGCCGACGCACAATGGAGACTGCCCGAAAGATATACTCAAGGGGGTAAGCCCGATTGAACCGTTTGAGCCACCGCCTTCTATCACACTGTTGAATGCAGGGGAATACTGGCGTAAAGCACCTAATCAGCAGCAGAAGCTATAGCATGGTGCTCCGTATAGCAACCCGCATGTCAACAGTGGGATAGGGCTCAACGTGACAAGAGCCGATTGACTAGGCCGGTACGACTAGCCTCCCGTTTAGGTAGAAGTCAAGGCCGAAGTGGAGTGTTGGCACCAGTGAGCCGCAGCCCAAAGGGAACCTCAGCCACCAGGATCCTCTTCTCCCCCGACACGGGTCTCCAAGCACGGCAAACACTTGGGATCCAAAGGACCAAAAAGTCACGAGTATTTTTAAGGACCAATCCAACATGGTACGACCTAGGTTAGCACAGCTCCTTAAAAACCGGACCAGTGAAAAGGCTGAACAACATATCTGCTGACATCAAGTCCTAATCCTGGACAAAGATGGCACCCGTCCGCTAGCCCACTCAGTCAGGGACTGAGCGGACTACCCACCTACGCCACGTGGAGGCCGGTGCCGGGTAGGCCCCCCCCGAAGGGGGGCGTATCACATATCCACTGTTCCAGCCACTCAGTGCATGGAAATTTAAATCTAGGTCCCCCAAGGGGGGTCCAGATATTTAGCCGGTGTGGACAGCTGTTTCGGTCTAGGCGACCTCTTCAGCACACCATCGGCAATACTGGAGGAGGCAGGAAATTCTGCCTACCTGCAATGACAACCACATTTTACTGTGGTGTCTGCAGGGGCATACATTCCATGCCAACACCCAGAGTTAAATCTCCATGCACCCTAAAAGAGAACCTACCAAAAGGGGGGAAGGGGTTGCAGTCGATATTGTAGTGATAAATGAAAAGAAAAGGGGAGACTGCCAGTGCTAATATTTTAGGAAGGTTACAAAGTAAAGTAGGTTATAGCACTGTCAGGGGAGAGAAATGTGCATGATCGACCAGTGATCATAGATCTACTGTGGCCAAAGCACAAAAAAAAAAGATAGGAAAGAGAAGGGGCGCTAAGAAAGTGACCGAAAGCAATGCATATGGAAGCCCCCCCGAAGGGGGGCGTATCACATATCCACTGTTCCAGCCACACAGTGCATGGAAATTTAAATCTAGGTCCCCCAAGGGGGGTCCAGATATTTAGCCGGTGTGGACAGCTGTTTCGGTCTAGGCGACCTCTTCAGCACACCATCGGCAATACTGGAGGAGGCAGGAAATTCTGCCTACCTGCAATGACAACCACATTTTACTGTGGTGTCTGCAGGGGCATACATTCCATGCCAACACCCAGAGTTAAATCTCCATGCACCCTAAAAGAGAACCTACCAAAAGGGGGGAAGGGGTTGCAGTCGATATTGTAGTGATAAATGAAAAGAAAAGGGGAGACTGCCAGTGCTAATATTTTAGGAAGGTTACAAAGTAAAGTAGGTTATAGCACTGTCAGGGGAGAGAAATGTGCATGATCGACCAGTGATCATAGATCTACTGTGCCCAAAGCACAAAAAAAAAGATAGGAAAGAGAAGGGGCGCTAAGAAAGTGACCGAAAGCAATGCATATGGATTAGTAGATCCACAGTAGATCTATGATCACTGGTCGATCATGCACATTTCTCTCCCCTGACAGTGCTATAACCTACTTTACTTTGTAACCTTCCTAAAATATTAGCACTGGCAGTCTCCCCTTTTCTTTTCATTTATCACTACAATATCGACTGCAACCCCTTCCCCCCTTTTGGTAGGTTCTCTTTTAGGGTGCATGGAGATTTAACTCTGGGTGTTGGCATGGAATGTATGCCCCTGCAGACACCACAGTAAAATGTGGTTGTCATTGCAGGTAGGCAGAATTTCCTGCCTCCTCCAGTATTGCCGATGGTGTGCTGAAGAGGTCGCCTAGACCGAAACAGCTGTCCACACCGGCTAAATATCTGGACCCCCCTTGGGGGACCTAGATTTAAATTTCCATGCACTGAGTGGCTGGAACAGTGGATATGTGATACGCCCCCCTTCGGGGGGGCTTCCATATGCATTGCTTTCGGTCACTTTCTTAGCGCCCCTTCTCTTTCCTATCTTTTTTTTTTGTGCTTTGGCCACAGTAGATCTATGATCACTGGTCGATCATGCACATTTCTCTCCCCTGACAGTGCTATAACCTACTTTACTTTGTAACCTTCCTAAAATATTAGCACTGGCAGTCTCCCCTTTTCTTTACATCTTCAGGTGTTAACAGAAAAGGCTCATGTAACTGACCCACCATCAACAGCCCCTACCCCAGCACTGGTGTCACTACCAACACCATCACCCCCTCAACAAAGTGAGAGACTATCAACTGAGTCTAAACCTGCAATAACAAAATATACAGTTGGCGGATTTGTTGTTGGATTTGGTTATGTAGGTTACCAATTATACAAAAAATACAAACCACAAACTCGAACAGTGTCCAAAAAATCAGACACTCCAAAAATAAAAGAAGAAGTCGCCACATTACCAGCAGCATCAAAACCTTTCGATCCATTTCTTATGCAGTGAATAAAATTAATATTTTTATTTTTGTGGCATAAAAAATGAGCTACACAAAAAACTTAATGAACCGTGTCTATCACTCTGCTGTAATAAGCGGACTAGCAGTAGCTTACACCATGTTAGGAAAAAGTCTCCTCAAAATGCCATCGGCAGACCTTGGTAGATTAGACTTTGAAGACAGAGCTAAACTAGTAGCAGTTGTCACAGCATCAATTGCTACAAAAGGCTTTCTCGTTAAGCAAGGAATTATTCCAGAAAATGTATCGTTGTAAATAAAAATATGCCAACATTAGCCGTTATCGTTGGGGGAGCTGTTGTTAATGCAATTGCATTTAGTGGATCAAACTATCTTTTTTCAAAAGTGGGTAGAGAGGAATCTGCAGAAGAGATGAGGCGTCACAACGAGGCGTCTGAAAAATTAGCACAAGCTCAACAAGAGTACGAAAAACAGAGAATTGAGAAACTTGAATTCATCAATGAAAAACTCAGGCTGGAAGGTCACGCACAGCATACATTTTCAAATGTTGATGACGCTATAAAAGAATACTTTCTTGTTATTGGCGAAGACATGTCCACCCCACAGCCGAAACTTAGTGACTACTATCAACCAAGCCCAGAACAAAGAAGCGGAGAAATAATTTGTGTAATAGTAGGAATGACTTTTGTATATTTTACAGGAGTTTTTATTGCTAGAAAAAATGACCGATGTCGGGGCTAAGCTAATAAAAATATATTACTCTCCAATTGGCTACTGGAAAGGAAAAACTGCAATAGAAAGATTTCATGTCGCTGTGGGTGGCAATGTTACACTCGATCAAATAAAACAGTGGCTGCAAAAACAGGCCATTTGGCAAATTTATCTACCTGCCAAAAGAAAAATAACAAGACTTCATTTTGAGAACTCCACACCAAATGACACCCATCAAATGGATTTATTGTTCCTCCCACTTGATACAATAAGAAAGAAGCGATACAAATATGCATTAACTGTTGTCGACATAGCTTCAAGGTACAAGGATGCCGAACCCATAACTGACAAGAATGTTAGTACGGTAGCAACAGCCATATCATCTATTTATAGTCGTGGTCTTCTAAAATACCCCAGGCTTGTGCAAGTCGATGACGGATCTGAATTCAAAGGCGCCGTTAATCAGTTATTTGCGAAGCATGGCGTGCTAGTGCGGCGAGGCATACCGGGTGTGCACAGATCACAGGCAATTGTCGAGAACTTTAACAAACAATTATGAGAGAGACTTATCAGCTATCAGTATTCTAAGGAACTTATGCATGACGCGCGTAACACTGAGTGGGTTAAGAGATTACCATCTGTGATAAAAGCAATGAATAACGAGGGCCAACCTAAGCCTGGTGATGCTATTAAATTAAAAACAATGCCATCAGGGTCAGGGCCAGGAATAAAAACAACACCGCCTGACACAAGCTTGTTTACAAAACAGGTAAGATATCTATACCAACCTGGCGAGGCTGAAAATGACGTCAGACGCAGGGCAACTGATCCAATATGGTCTACATCTGTCCACAATATAAAAAAATAATCCCTGGAAACCCATCAATTTATTATCTATATGAGCCTGCCCCACAAAGGGCATTTGTCAGATAAGAATTACAGATTATTCCCCCAGACACTAATAAGCCTTTCGTGCGCGGTACATGTTGTCAGAATGACAGTCATACGACTGTTTCTATTCATAACATTGATGTCACTGGCGCGTGTGTGTGTGTGACTCGGTGTTGCCGGCAGATAATAAGACATTTTTCCGGTCTTTTTATGTCTATCGGGAATTTCCACAATACCGTAAGCGGGTAGCGCTAGTCTAGTCATTTCTCGATAACAGCTGATCGCTGATTTGCATGCATTTTGGAAAGATAAAGGCTTACAGATTGATATTTTAATTAGGTTAATAGGTTGATGCGGCATTATTGATACATTGATTGTACATTGCTTAACGTCCCGACAGCAACAAGGCTTTCTCAGGACGTGCCTGCACTGCTTGTGAAAAAAAAAAACTAAACAGAAAATTGAATGTATGTCGCCAGCCGGTCCAATACGTTAAATAAACCTACAACATGGGGCCTAAATAAAGCTAAGACCATTTAGCAACACACATCCAATATCAAGAGCTACAGGCAGTGCAGACAGTAGGGATTGATTGATTGATTGTACATTGCTTAACGTCCCGACAGCAACAAGGCTTTCTCAGGACGTGCCTGCACTGCTTGTGAAAAAAAAAAATAAACAGAACATTGAATGTATGTTGCCAGCCGGTCCAATACATTAAATAAACCTAACACATGGGGTCTAAATAAAGCTAAGACCATTTAGCAACACACATCCAATATCAAGAGCTACAGGCAGTGCAGACAGTAGGGAGAGTTTTAAAAAGGCAAATACAGGTGAATGGACAAAGGTTAGACAGAAATACATGCCCCAGAATAGAGAGAAAAACCCACCCTGTGGGGCTGACCAGGGTGACCCTGGAGAGTTTTAAAAAGGCAAATACAAGTGAATGGACAAAGGGTAGACAGAAACACATGCCCCAGAATAGAGAGAAAACCCCACCCTGTGGGGCTGACCAGGGTGACCCTGGGAACTAAAAAATACCTAACCCCACCCAAGTCCCCCAGGGCAGACCCGGGTGGGGTATTATTGATACAGGTGAGGTTGAAATTTCTTTAAGTTTATGTTTTACTGAGCCTCAAAAATCGTCTCTGTTGGTGATTTACTATGTGGGGGGTAAATGGGCGGTGATGTCCAAAAAGGTAATATTTAAGGTGTGAACTCTGTCATTGTTTTAATGGTGTCATTGTCCTGTCAGTATCTCTCTCTCTTGCTATCGCACGAGCCAAAATACGGTCAATCGTGGTCAGCTGAACACGATTCTTGTGAGCCCCTAAGCCTGCACAGGGACTCTTGAGAATCTATGTCTCAGCCCTCTCTTGCAACTGGGAACACTGTGAGCCATATCTGCTAACGCCTTCCAACTGCAAAGAAGAGAAATAGAGAACTCAAGGGAAACAGATTTACATCAGGCTCTTTTTAGGCAAGGGCTCATAAGAATCTATATCACTTGTTGGCCAATGTTAGCTCCAGCTGTTTCAGTGAAGGGTGTTACCTCAGCTTAAACCGTCGGTGGCCTATATAAATGTACGCACAGTTCAGATGAGTCATGAGTCCAAAATAGCTCAGGCGCTTAAGCGTCGGAGCAAGAGAGCGAAGGAAATCGCCGGGTCGTGGGTTCGCATCCCTGTCCCGGCCCCGGTAGCTGGACTCGCAATCCAAGGAAAAAAGACGGGCTTGTTCCATAGCATGTCCGTTGAATGGTCCTGGTAAATCAAAGTGGCACAGTTGCAGTGTGCCTGAATTGATCAGTGTTCAGGTTGTACTCCATGGGTGATAGATTTCCCTATTCCCCCCCCCCCCCCCCTAACCTGCTCGTCAGGGCCGTCCATTATCACTTCGGTGCCGTGGACGTTAAACTCTGAACCAGATGAGTCATTTGAATCCTAGCTGTCAGAGTGAAAGCATCACACTGCCTGCTCAGCTGCTAAACTGAAGGTATACCTTCGGGACCCGACCCGTGTGGCCTCCTTCCATCACAAATGAGAGCAACAAAAATTACAAGGAAAACAAATTCATATAAGACCTTTTAGAGGTAGGGGCTCGTGTGAATGTATATTGCTCTCTGGCCGATATTAGCTCCAGCTGTTCCCTCTGTGGAGGGTGTTGCTGCCTACCATGGGTTAAGAGGAACCTGACCCTTTAAGTGTGGCCTCTTTCCATGACAAAGGAGAGCGACAGAGATCACAAGGTGAAACAGATTCACATAAGACCTTTTAGAGGTAGGGGCTCTTGAGAAATGTATATTGCTCATTGGCCGCTATTAGCTCCATCTGTTCCCCCTGTGGTGGAGGTTGCCACCTACCATCAGTAAAAATTGATTGATTGATTGTACATTGCTTAACGTCCCGACAGCAACAAGGCTTTCTCAGGACGTGCCTGCACTGCTTGTGAAAGAAAAAAATAAACAGAAAATTGAATGTATGTCGCCAGCCGGTCAAATACGTTAAATAAACCTAACACATGGGGCCTAAATAAAGCTATGACCACTTAGCAACACACATCCAATATCAAGAGCTACAGGCAGTGCAGACAGTAGGGAGAGTTTTAAAAAGGCAAATACAGGTGAATGGACAAAGGGTAGACAGAAACACATGCCCCAGAATAGAGAGAAAAACCCACCCTGTGGGGCTGACCAGGGTGACCCTGGGAACTAAAAAATACCTAACCCCACCCAAGTCCCCCCGGGCAGACCCGGGTGGGGGACCATCAGTAAAAAGGGACCAAGATCATAAGGGAAACAGATTCGCATCCGCCCCTTTAGAGGCAGGGGCTCATGAGAGTTGGCCAATTTAGCTCAAGTTGTTCTCTAAATGGAGCGTATTACCTCTAGCTTACGCGTCGCTTCCTTCCATAGTAAACAAGATGGGATGAACCATAACACACAAAGTCCCTTCTATATGAGAGCTGTCCTTGCTGTCAATGGTCTCTACCTTTTGTCTTTGAACTGATTCTGCTGTTGAAATATCTCCTATTGAACAAGATGAGGATTTCATCCCAAAGTCTACCATATTGTTTGGAGCCCACATGCATTTTCTTTCAGGAACATTCACAGTTGTTCATATTTTTAAGCTTACCTTTCTGATCCATTTCCTTTCTCTCTAAGCCAACGTCTGATCAACACACATGCTGGCACACACAATAAAGACAGCGATTCCCGCAATTAGTATGATCTGTGGGGCTGGAGTCTCATGACTGTGTACACAGTGACGAAACTGATGTTTCACATCACTCATCCGGCTGTTTTATTCCACACAGCCTCTTCCAGGGCTGACTGTTTAATGGAATAGTGGATCCAAAACTTACAAAAATGAATTATTATTCAAAAGGTAGCTACATGATATACTAAATACACCTACATGCTCTCCTGAAAGTGTGTCGATATTTGTGTGTGTGTGTGTGTGTGTGTGTGTGTGTGCACTCCAAACATCTCCAAGAGGCATAGATCCTCATGTGCCTTCTAGGAGCATGATGATCTATGCCTCTTGGAGATGCACACATGTGTGTGTGTGTGCGTGCTTGTGTGTGTGTGTGTGCTTGTGTGTGTGTGTGTGTGCGTGCGTGCGTGCGTATGTGTGTGAGAGAGAGTGGGAGAGAGAGAATTACGTCATATTGAGAATATTGCATCAACGTCTGAGTGGTGACGTAGTTGCTTCTTTTACGTCACCGCCACTGTCTGACTTTCTCCAGAAGTCAAGGTTTTTTACTGTTTTATTTTTTTTCTGAAAAGAATTAATTTTTACTGAAGAAGTTGAAAGGGTACAAAGCTGGCTAATTGATTCATCCAATGTCATTCTCCAAACTAGCTATATCCAAAATTTCAAGTAAATATGACAAAATTTACGGACTATAATCTGGGTCAACCGACTTTCTATAAATGTATAAACGGTCTCTTACGTCCTTAATGAGACATCCAGTTACAAAACGCTCAGAGGCTCTCTTAGCCAAATAAAGTATTTTGCCAAGTTTCAAGCTTGTGCGTACAGCAATATCTGAGATTCGCGTGTCTACATACACACGCACACACACACGGCCTTTCGTGCCAAATGTACGTTCAGCAGCGAGGTTAGCGTAACTAGATAGATATGTCATAATTTTTATCTTGTTACTTCATTTGTCAGACCTCGCGCTGGGACCATATGGCGTTGAGGCGCGTCCCCTGGGTGGTGGATAGGGGGTCCCTCGCGAGAGGGGTGCACCGAATGAAATAAGGTGACGTGAACCAACATGATCTAAGGGAAGGAAGGAAACCCCGACAGAAAACCACTGGTCCTCCTAGTAAGGGGGTTGGGCGTGGGGGTAGCTTCCCCACCCTGCAAATAAAGAAATAGCTACAAAAACGCCAACGAATAGACAAACAGCAATTCCTTTCCTGGAGGAGGAAGGTTCTTCTACCAGAAGATTTATGACGTCGTGTGGTGAAAGCCGTACGTCTTCGGAAGCCACAGAACCGAGCCGCCTCTCTCTATCCAGGGACACAATCATGGGCACATGGAATGTCAAGACCATGTACCAGAGCAGGAAGTCCGGCCAGATAGCATCGGAAATGCAAAAGTACAACCTTTCCCTGCTAGGTATCAGTGAAGCCAGATGGACGCAGTCTGGCCAGAAAAGGCTGTTAAGTGGGGAGATGATTCTGTATTCAGGTCATGAAGAGGAGAATGCCCCCCATACAGAATTTGTAGTCATGCTGTCACCAGTGGCACAGAGAGCGCTGATGGGCTGGGAACCTCTTGGGCCAAGAATTATCACAGCAGCCTTTAGAACCAGGAAAAAGATGAAGCTGAACGTCATCCAGTGTGTTATGCGCCCACTAATGACAGTGACGAGGAAGAGAAACAAGAGTTCTACAACCGGCTCCAGCGTGCTGTAGACAAATGTGCGGAGCGAGACATCAGCACCATCATGGGCGATTTTAATGCCAAAATGAACAACACCGGATACGAAGAGGTGATGGGGAGACAGGGACTAAGGGAGATGAGTGAGTACGGGAAGAGGTTCGTAGACTTTTGTGCTCTAAACAGACTTGTCATTGGAGGCAGCATCTTCCCACACAGAAGAATACACAAAGCAATGTGGGTCTCACCTGACCATACTACAGAGAACCAAATAGACCATATCTGCATTAGCAAGAAATTTAGAAGATCCCTTCAAGATGTTCGAAAGAAGAGGGGAGCAGATGTCGCCTCAGACCATCATCTGCTTATCTTAATAATAAAGCTCAAGTTAAAGAAAAGCAACACAGGGACAACAAGAAGGCAGTGCTATAATGTAGGCCTCCTGAGAGAGACTGGAGTGAGAGAAGAGTTCAAACTGGTGCTGTCCAACCGGTTTCAAGCGCTAAAGGAGCTAGTAAATGAGGAGGAGGCAGTCACCACAGAGCAGCAGTGGAAGGCACTAAACTCAACCTGCAAAGACACTGTGGGGTCCAAGAAACACCATCACAAGGACTGGCTGTCGGCACAGACCTTGAAGAAGATAAAAGTGAGGAAGCAGAAGAAAGCAGCTGTCAACAACAGTCGCACGAGAGCAGCCAAAGCAAGGGCACATGAGGAATACTCGGAAGCCAACCGCGAGGTGAAGAGGAGTATCAGAGCAGACAAGAGAGCCTACACTGACGGCCTAGCAGCAGAGGCAGAAAAGGCAGCAGGCAGCGGCAACATGAAACAGTTCTACGACATTACTAGAAGATTGTCAGGCAAGTATGGCCATACAGAAAGACCAGTAAAAGACAAAGACGGCAAGCCTATTGCAGACAGAGCAGACCAACTCGATAGATGGGCCAAGTATTTTGAAGAGTTACTTAACAGACCCACCCCACCCGACCCAGAGATACAATATTGGACAGTTGATACCCACCTATCCAATAATCAATCATTTTATTTGATCCTCTCGGTAATTATACAAGCCAATGCCAACCAAGACAGTCAATGCCTTAATCGCCCAGCCATTTTAGTTCCACCCCAAAAATCATTCAAGCAACGATTTTTTATCAGCTGCCAACCCGCAATTATTAAGGCAGATCCCCCACCCCCACCTAAATAATTAATGCTGTCATTGACTTCTTTAAACAAAATTATTATATTACATTATAAAATGAATCAAGACGAATTGCTACTTTTAAATGATATCTGTGCTGTAGAGAACAAAGATTTAGACTCTAATAAACAACGCCTTCTCTCTGTTGTTGTTTCCGGAAAATCAAAAGCTTTTCTTGGTAAACAATACATGACAGAAGACATAGAATCTCTCACCGCTGACGAGCTAATCAAACTACATTCAAAATATGAAAATCACATTAGTTCACTAATGACACGTGATTTGAGTCGATCTCTTGTCTGCTTATACACAAAAGCTGTGAGTCACTTCCTACCTGTTGATAGTGACAGTCTATCACACGACCTTGAAAGCAACCCTATTGTTTCAAGTTCAATAGGCAAATTAGCATGCCTTATGTTTTACAAGTTTGGGAATTACCTTGCACCTGTGGTAACCTTACTTGTTACTAGTAGTCATATTGATTTTTCTAAAATAAATTTTAAATTAGAAGAAAATGGACGAGACCCAGACGACTCCACATCAGAGTCCTGTCTTGACACAAGTTCAAACGGTGACTAAGACTAAAAGTCCAGGTTGAATAGAGGCTGGAAAAAGATTAGCTAAATATAACACACACAAAAAATTACAGCTTCAAGCATTAACAGAAAAGGCTCATGTAACTGACACACCATCAACAGCACCGGTGTTACTACCATCAGAACCAACACCCTCACACCCCCAACAAAGTGAGAGACAAACAACTGAGTCTAAACCCAAAATATCAAATTATATAGTTACTGGATTTGTTGTCGGATTTGGTTACGTAGGTTACCAATTATACAAAAAATACAAACCACAGACTCGAACAGTGTCCAAAAAATCAAGCACTCCAAAAATAAAAGAAGTAGTCGCTACATTACCAGCAACACCCAAAGCCGTGGACCCATTTTACATGCAGTAAATAAATTTATTATTTTAATTTTTGTGGTATAAGAAAATGAGCGACACAAAGAACATAATGAACCTCATCTATCACTCTGCCGTAATAAGCAGGCAAACAGTTGCTTATTCTATGCTGGGGAAAAGTCTTCTCAAAATGAAATCGGCAGACTTGAGTAGATTAGACTTCGAAGACAGTGCTAAGCTAGTAGCTGTTGTAACAGCATCGATTGCAACAAAAGACTTTCTCGTCAAGCAAGGAATTATTCCAGAAAATGTTTCTAAGTAAATAAAAAATATGGCGACAATAGCTATTATGATTGGTGGTGCAGTTGTTAATGCATTGGCTTTCAGTGGATCAAACTATCTTTTTTCAAAAATGGGAAGATTGATTGATTGATTGATTGTACATTGCTTAACGTCCCGACAGCAACAAGGCTTTCTCAGGACGTGCCTGCACTGCTTGTGAAAAAAAAAATAAACAGAACATTGAATGTATGTCGCCAGCCGGTCAAATACATTAAATAAACCTAACACATGGGGCCTAAATAAAGCTAAGACCATTTAGCAACACACATCCAATATCAAGAGCTACAGGCAGCGCAGACAGTAGGGAGAGTTTTAAAAAGGCAAATACAGGTGAATGGACAAAGGGTAGACAGAAACACATGCCCCAGAATAGAGAGAAAAAAAACCACCCTGTGGGGCTGACCAGGGTGACCCTGGGAACTAAAAAATACCTAACCCCACCCAAGTCCCCCAGGGCAGACCCGGGTGGGGTCAAAAATGGGAAGAGAGGAATCAGCAGAAGAAATGAAGCATCACAATGAGGCATCTGAAAAACTGGCACAAGCTCAACAAGATTATGATTGATTGATTGATTGTACATTGCTTAACGTCCCGACAGCAACAAGGCTTTCTCAGGACGTGCCTGCACTGCTTGTGAAAAAAAAAAAACTAAACAGAACATTGAATGTATGTCACCAGCCAGTCAAATACATTAAATAAACCTAACACATGATGCCTAAATAAAGCTAAGACCATTTAGCAACACACATCCAATATCAAGAGCTACAGGCAGTGCAGACAGTAGGGAGAGTTTTAAAAAGGCAAATACAGGTGAATGGACAAAGGGTAGACAGAAACACATGCCCCAGAATAGAGAGAAAAACTAACCCTGTGGGGCTGACCAGGGTGACCCTGAGAACTAAAAAGTACCTAACCCCACCCAAGTCCCCCAGGGCAGACCCGGGTGGGGGAAACAAGATTATGAGAAGCAAAGACTAGAGAAACTTGATTTCATCAATGAGAAACTCAGGCTTGAAGGTCATGCACAGCATACATTTTCAAACGTCGACGATGCGATCAAAGAATATTTTCTTGTTACTGGCGAAGACATGACCATCCCACAACCAAAACTTAGCGACTACTATCAACCAAGTCCAGAACAAAGAAATGGAGAAATAATATTTGTTTTAGTAGGAATGACATTAGTATATTTTACAGGAGTTTTTATTGCTAGAAGAAATGAGCGACGTCGGAGCTAAACTATCAAAAATATATTACTCCCCTATTGGCTACTGGAAAAGGAATACTGCAATAGAAAAATTACATGCCGCTGTAGGTGGAGATGTTACACTTGAACAAATAAAACAGTGGCTCAAAAAACAGGCAATTTGGCAAATATATTTACCTGCTCCAAGAAAAATAACAAGACCTCATTTTGTAAACACTAACCCTAATGACACCCATCAAATGGATCTTCTGTTCCTACCACACGATACAATAAGAAAGAAGCGATACAAATATGCACTGACTGTTGTTGACATAGCTTCAAGGTACAAGGACGCCGAACCCATAACTGACAAGAATGCTAGTATGGTAGCCACTGCGTTAACACAAATATATAGTCGAGGACCTTTAAAATATCCTAGGCTTGTTCAAGTCGATGACGGAAGTGAATTTAAAGGTGCCGTTAATCAATTATTTGCAAAGCATGGAGTGCTAGTGCGGCGAGGCATACCAGGTGTACATAGATCACAGGCAATTGTTGAAAACTTTAACAAGCAATTATCGGAGAGACTTTTCAGCTATCAGTATTCTAAGGAACTCATGCATGACGCACGTAACACTGAGTGGGTTAAGAGATTACCATCTGTGATAAAAGCAATGAATAATGAGGGCCAGCTTAAACCTGTTGATGCTATTAAATTAAAAACAATGCCATCAGGGTCAAAAATAAAAACAAAAGCGCCAGACACAAGCTTGTTTACAAAACAGGTAAGATATTTGTATCAACCTGGCGAGGCCGAGAATGACGTGAGACGTAGGGCAACTGATCCAATTTAGTCTACATCTGTCCACAATATAAAAAAAATAGTCCCTGGCGCTAATGCATCGATTTATTATCTGTATGAGCCTGCACCACAGAGGGCATTTGTTAGAGAAGAATTACAGATTATTCCCCCAGACACTGTTACGCATTTTTAACCATTTCATCAACTAATTCATCGATTAGTTCATCAACCAGTTCATCAGCTATTTCTTCAGATAACTTAAGCGCATAATGCCCAGGTGCATAAGCCTTTTCCTTAGTGTGAAACACTCGTCTTGTGTCTCCAACTGCAAGTGACTTTTTATGTGTTTGTATCATTTCAATATTGTGTCTATTTGACCTCAGTGTCTTGTTTGGATAATCAGGCATTAGTTCTCCATCTAATACTTGCTTGTAATGTTCATGTCGAATGTCTTTATTTTTTATCGCTGTTTTCTTGATACCTTTGGCTTTGGACTGACTGCCTTTTTGGTGCAGTATAGAATACATATTTGACCTCAGTCCAACGTACTCAAATATTGGCACACCATTCAGTTCATCTTTAAACTTACCAGACACTTTTTTGTTTTGTGTGCTGAACAGCGGGTGATCTTTAGGGTAGTCAGACGTGTCATACATATGCAACTCTGTTTTCATGTCTTCATAAAAGTCTTCAGTAGGCACATCAATGATCATAGAGTCACTGTCAGTGTATAGCAGACTGCACTCAGGATATTTTGGTTTGAAGTCATCATAGTAAAATTCAAGCATCAACAGTTTTGACAATTCAAGTATTGCCATACCAATGAATACTGGCTTGTCCAGTTTAACAATCTTTTTTTTTTTTTGAGTGTCACTGCATACAATGATGGATGAAACTCTTTATACCCTGTGTACTGCAGCTTACGTGTAAGTTTAATTGCACCCGATTCAGTTGTGACAAGTCTCACATCTTTGCGGTGATGAGGATCATCCATTGTCTTACCAAAACAGGCATTGTTCATAAGCTTAAAGAAGTCTTTGTCAAATGCAGTGTTGCCATCTCTTGCACGGAGGGTTGTGTTCTTCATTATGTAATCTTTCATGAAAGCACTTTGGTCAAATTGAATACCTCTGTGAACTTTCTTTAGTACCAACCCATGTCTGATGTAAAACTGTAACAAGCGATAGTGGCAAACGTAATTGAATTTGTCATTCAAATTTGGCACAAGTTTAGTGTCTTTTTTTTTCCCCGTCATACTCATTTTCTCAACTGCTAATGGATAATCATTGTGGTAATCATGTAGGTGGTGTGGGTACTCCAAGTCAACTTCAAAGATCCAACCCTTTTTGTGATCCCGATCATAATTCATAATTTTGTTTATTAATTTTGTTATATCACACTGTGACAAATCATGTAGACAAAAGTTTTTCAAGGGCAATAATCAGACCTGCCTACATGTTCATGTGGTTGTCAGGAAGATTTGGGAAAATTCTCAGTAAGATTTGCGAGACTGTCAGTAAGATTATAGTTCAACTGGACGATAAACCTTGCTTCCAGGGGCCAAAAATCAAACAACAGGGGGGGGTGGGGGGTGGGGGGGGGGGTTGGTTGGTTCGTTAACTTAATCACCTATAAGAACATACATTGTCTATTCTGCTGTACCTAGAAGATAGTAAGAAAGTTTCTAAGAAAATGGGCTACTTCACCAAAGTGTTTATAACTTTTTTGAATAGACAGTTTTTAAGTCTGTTTTTATTTTCTTAGCTCACATATGGATGGATAGTACTTCCTGTTGTGGTGGAGTATAATTTGGTACCTTTTATAATATTTACTGTAATTAATTACAGGTAAATTAACTGAAAAAATGCACCTTGATTATTTTGATATCTGTAAAGGAAAAAAAAGACATTAAACTGAAAAATGTGTCAGTGTGTGAAAATATGAATGTGTGTGATCGTGGAGTGAGATAATTTTACATTAGTGATCACAATGATCAGGCAATCAACTGATAATCCTTCAGGTAATCGAAGTTCACGTATCTCGTCGGCGGACGTTGCTACAAATTGATCGCCAAGTTCGTCTGTTGGGCGTAAGTTTTGAACATTTCTGCAGGGAAATACTGATACAAATAATCAAGTGGTGTCGCTTCCAACTCAAGTGGAGTTGTTGGGCCCACATTTCGCGTGAAAGGCTGCAAAACAGGATCTGAAATTGGCCGCCGAAAGCATCGCCGCCGCCATCTTGCAGTCGTCGCCTCGGTAAACACTGCAGAAATACTCTGGTATCTTCGTCATCCCAGTCCGACAGATCGCTAGTATGCACACTAGACACACTTATGTCACTTCCCTCTGACTCGGAAACTGGATTGTTGCCAATTTACTCCGAAAAAGCTGTAAATTCTGGGTCACTGTCGCTCGATGGAACATATGTCACCATGTTTGTAAACACGTGCATTTAAAACGACAGCAGACCTTGCTTTCAAAAGACAGGGCTTAGCTGTTCCCTGTTGTGTTTTTATTATTAAGTGTTTCATAAATATCATTAAAACACAAATTTTACAGACGTTCATCCGCTTCTGTTTCGTCATCTGTTTCGTGTACTCGTTTTGGAGGCATGATTTCGCGCCGACCATGAACCTCAAACTAAGACTGAAAGTAAAGCGATCCCATCCACAAAAATGAACGCGAACAAAGACGCGCTTTCCAATTGGCTAGACAAAATTATAGGTCAACTGTAAAAAGCTACCGTAGAAAATTGATACATGACCGGAAGACCGTAAAAAAAACACCCAAACTCGTAAGAAATATGGCGAAATTGTAAGAGTAGGCAGGTCTGAATAATTCACACATTGCAAATCCATAAAGTTATTAGCGTCCAAGTACGTAATGAATGACCTTGGCCTTGAGGGGTCAAAGTCATCAAGATATTTGTTGTTGGCTTTGGCATAGTTGTTTGCGGCTATACAAATACCTCCCCTCAAACCACGTTCCACCATTTCACCCATCGTACGATCAGACAACAGGTCTATAAATATCTTGCTGGATTTCAAAAATGCATCCCATGTCATGCCAGGACTAGTTATGTAGCAAGCTGGGTCAAGACTGTAGTGTAACAAACCCTTTTCACGATAACTTTCAAATACGTCTGCTAGCAAACAAACATCAGCTTTCAAGTACTGGTCATGGTAGTCACCAATCGTTTCACACCCTAGTTTACCCCATGCATCAAGTGCATGCTGATAATCAGAGTCAGAAATACCTTTACCATTTAGTGTAGAATAAAATTTCTCTTTTGGAGGTAGTCTCCTTTCTTTAAACACAACCCATTGATCAATGTACTCATAGGGATAGACTCCTTTCTTGATTAATTCTGGCTCAAAATATTTACTTGTTATTGGATACTCAGTCAGACCTTCTGCCAGACTAGCAAGCCCTAAAGACAAATGTTGCATGGAGTCATAAAATGCTAATTTGTCCAACCTAAAAGTCAAGTATTTCTCAGTTGTCTGGGCAATGCAACTAATTTTTTTGTAAGACTCATCCACAGCCTGCATGATAATATGTGAATCATACCCCTTGAGATTGTGGAAAAAGATAGGCAACTTATATGCCTTGGGATCAATTTTTAGTTTCAAGTTGCAATCACCATGTGCAGCACCTCTGTAACGTCCAGTTATGTGGTCATGGTCGCGAACTTTATCACCATCAAGGTCTTGTTCACAAACCCAACACATCACTGCTGAATCAAAATTTAGTTTGTCTTCTTCTGTCATCAACAAAGGCATCTGACACTTTTCTAAATACTGTACTACCTGACTACAGTTCAGCGACGAAGTCCTAGCCAGCGACTTGTCGCAAGTTGGAGCACAGCTGTTAAATGTCACCCGAGTGAGTCACGCAGCTAAAACATAACAATGCCACATACCCTGACACTGTTGGAGTAGACAGACTGAGAACAGCCCCCTCCCATTTGGCCAAAGGGCATACAGCAAACGTAGGAAGGGTCATGCACTCGAGAGATACAAGATTGGACAGTTGATAGGCACCACTCCCCTAATCAATACATTTATTATAATCAACTAGCCATTCAGACAAACGAACTCCCAACACTTACCGCCAATGCCTTTATTACCTAACCGTACTAGTTTCTTTCCAGAAATCATTCAAAGCAACGATTTTTTTATCAACTGCCAACCCGTGATTATTAAGGCAGATCCCCCACCACACCTAAATAATTAATGCTGTCATTGACTTCTTTAAGCAAAGGTACTTCAGTTATTAATCACCATTGTCTCTATCAACACACCACCTTTCAATACAAAATAAAATGCAGTTAAACACACACACACACACACACACGCTCAAACACACAGATAACATGTTTACATGAAAACACACACACCACACAGACAGTTATTTGGGTTACAAACTTATCCTATTTCACTGACACACACACACACAGTGCCCTTTGTACAATAGCTGAAGCACATAGTCGTTCTGCTCTTCTTCTTGGCTTGACTTCGCGAACGAAGATCAGTATAGGAGTTGCCCACGACGTCTGCAGGCTTGTTCGTGGCTGCGGAGGCCAATCCGAGACAGGCAGGTTCGACCGCAGTGGCTGCAGGGGAAGGTATGGCCAGGGTTCTGAGCTGCGGCATCTCTGTTTTTTCTCCTGAGCCGCTTGTCCTTAAGGCTAGCTCTGTGAGAGTCCTCAAAGGAGACAGCTGCCTTGTAAATGGTGGAGCGCCAGGTGTCACGGTCCGCAGCAAGCGAAGACCACTGGTGGTGGTCGATTTGGCAGGCACTAAGTGACTTCTTGAGACAGTCTTTGTATCTCTTCTTTGGTGCCCCTCTGTCACGGTGTCCAGTAGCAAGCTCGCCGAACAGGGTGATCTTTGGTAGGCGATGATCCTCCATCCTGGAGACATGCCCCGCCCAGCGGAGCTGTGTCCGCAGCAGCAAAGCCTCGATGCTCACAGTTTCAGCCTGTTCAAGGACCTCGACGTTGGTGACATAGTCACTCCAGTGAATGCCCAGGATGGTACGCAGGCAGCGCTGGTGGAAGCGTTCGAGGAGTCGTAGTTGGCTGCGGTAGAGGGCCCAAGACTCGGAACCATACAGCAGGGTGGTGAGGACCACAGCTCTGTACACGCTGATCTTGGTGCCTGTTTTCAGCTGTTGATTGTGCCACACCCGCTTGAAAAGTCGCCCAAAAGCGCTGTTCGCTTTTGCCAGCCTGCTGTCAAGCTCCTTGTCCAGCTTGGCGTCCGACGTGATAATGCAGCCAAGGTAAGTAAACTGGTGCACTGACTTTAGTTCAGACTCGCCAATGGTGATGTGAGGAGGGCGATACACTGTCTTGGGTGCCGGCTGATGGAGGACCTCTGTCTTTTTCAGACTGACCTCGAGTCCAAAGAGCTGGGCAGCATCTGCGAAGCAAGACGTGATGCGCTGCAGGGCTCTCTCTGTGTGTGCAACGAGGGCAGCATCATCAGCAAAAAGCAGCTCACGAATCAGTTGGTCTAGGGTTTTCGTGTGGGCCTGCAGTCGTCTAAGGTTGAACAGGCTGCCATCGAGACGATACCTGATGTACACTGCATCGTCATCATCGAGGTCCACTGTGGCCTGCTTGAACATCATGCTAAAAAAGATGGTGAAGAGGGTCGGTGCCAGCACGCAGCCCTGCTTTACGCCGTTGAGAATAGGGAATGGTTCTGAGAGATCATTGTTGAGTCTGACCTGGCCTTGCTGGTCCTCGTGTAGCTGGACAATCATGTTGAGGAACTTTGGGGGACAGCCAAGTCGCTCCAGGATCTGCCACATGCCTTGCCTGCTCACAGTGTCGAACGCTTTTGTTAGGTCGACAAATGTTACGTACAGCCCTTTGTTCTGCTCGCGGCACTTCTCCTGCAGCTGTCTCAGCACAAAGACCATATCAGTGGTGCTCCTGTTTGCTCTGAAGCCACACTGGCCCTCTGGGAGTTGGTCTTCAGCGATGGCAGGTACCAGCCGATTCAGGAGCAGCCTTGCAAGGATTTTCCCAGCAATGGACAGCAGGGTAATTCCCCGATAGTTGGAACAGTCAGACTTCTCGCCTTTGTTCTTGTACAGGGTGATAACGACTGCATCACGGAGATCTTTTGGTAGTGTTCCTTCCTCCCAGCAGCAGAGAAAGAGGTCATGGAGCTTGTTGTGCAGTGCTGTGCCTCCATGTTTCCAGATCTCTGGCAGTATTCCATCAATGCCTGCTGCTTTGCCACTCTTGAGCTGGTGGATGGCTGTGAGGGTCTCTTCAGCGGTGGGCGGTTCGTCCAATTCAACCTTTACTGGGAGGTGTGGGATTTGTAGGACGACTGCTTCTTGAACAGTGCGCTCAGCGCTGAAGAGGCTCTGAAAGTATTCCGACCAGCGGTTCAAGATGGAAGTATTATCTGTGAGGAGTGCCTGGCCATTCGCGCTTCGCAGGGGACTTTGTACCAGGTGCCTGGGGCCATACACTGCTTTCAGTGCTTCGTAGAAGCCCCTGTAGTCACCATTGTCAGCACAAAGCTGGGTCCTCTGTGCAAGTCTGGTCCACCACTCATTCTGGAGATCTCTGAGCTTGCGCTGGAGACTGCTGCAGACGAGGCGGAAGGCAGATTTCTTCACAGGGCAGGAAGGCTGGGCTAGGTGGGCCTGATGGGCGGCTCTTTTTTTTGCTAGGTGTTCCTGGATCTCTACATCGTTTTCGTCAAACCAGTCTTTGTTCTTCTTTCTGGCGAAACCCAAGACTTCTGCAGAGGATTTTGCAATAGCAGTTTTCAGTTGTTCCCAGAGTGTTTCAGGGGAGGAGTCTACTGGGTCCGCTGTGTCTTTGAGCCTGCGCTCTAAATCTGTCTGAAAGGCAGCTTTCACATCGTCACGCTGAAGGCTGGCAACGTCAAGCTTTTTCTTGGGGGGCCCCCATTTCTTGGGTTTTGGCTTGAAGTGGAGCCTGAGTTTGCAGCGGACAAGGCGGTGGTCAGTGTGGCACTCTGCGCTGGGCATCACTCTGGTGAGGAGGACGTCACTGCGGTCCCTCTGACGCACTAGGACATAGTCGATAAGGTGCCAGTGTTTGGAGCGAGGATGCATCCAGGTGGTCTTTCGACTGTCCTTTTGCTGAAAAGTAGTGTTGGTGATGACCAGTTGCTGCTCCGCACAGAACTCCAACAGTAGGCGGCCATTGTCATTGTCGTTCTGCTCTACTGAACAAGTATAGGAACCCCATTAAATCTGACTTCCTTCCTCTGAGAACATGAAAAAGCATGTTTTATTTTACAAGAGGCTTTAATTTTCAGTAGCCCACGCCATCACAGATTCTTATGAGCAGTGTGAGATTCTCATTAGCCGCCGATTTCATAGAGTTTTAGTCAACTGTAAAGATTGCTGAATCTATGCATAACACTTAAACACAGACATGGCAGAGTTGTACTGATAATAAACCCCAGAGCTGTAATTAAACTGGCAATTGTGATACCCTGTTCTCTGAAAAGTGTTTTTAGTCTCTCAGCCAGAGTAGTGTCTTCGTGAAGTATTTTCTGAATAGTTTCTCTAATCCTGTTGACCTGTGATTTCAGTTTTTGTCTCCCAATACTAATCGCTTCTAACCTTCCTGATCTTTCTATCTGCAAATCATTTAATCTGTGTTGAATTCTTTCTTTCATTTCTGTGTCAAGATTTCCATTGTCTGCTGTAGCCAGTTTCTCTTTTTCTCGTTCTATGTGTTTGTCAAGCTCACCTAGTTTGGCTAAATTATTTACCATCTCACCTCTTATTGTCTGCAGTGATTTATCCAAACCCATAATCTCCCTCATTGACAAAGGTGGATCATCTATTGTTTTCAAAGCGTCATTTATTTGTCCTTCAGTAAATGAGGTTTCTTGTATCACTGTGTTTGCTATTTCTGGTAGGCTTGTTACTGGTGCCATTTCAATTTGTTGCCCCGTTGGCAACTTTGTTTGCGTGTCGTGAAGCACACTAACAAGTCTTGGGGGAACAGGAGACCCTCCAATACCAAGGTATCTTGCCAACCCAGAGTTACCACCGACTTCACCTTTAATTGTACTTAAAGCTCTAAACTTAGAAGGATTATTTTTATGTGTTAGATTTATTTTCCCTCTGTCTGTATTTACAAATAAGTGTCCTTTATCATATTCAAACTGATTAGGATCTATTACATCTGGGTGGACACCAACACTGTCATAAAATGAGTTTACTTTGTCTTTTAATAGTTCGTGATACATACTAGAACTAGTTACCATTCCAGTCATATCTGTTGCACCAGTATCATAGTCATTCATGTCATCCATTTCAAAATCTTCATGATTAAATCCTCCCGCTGCCATTGTTTTATTAATTTATTATTTTTTTATTGTGCATAATAAAAATGACACAGTCTTACGGATCAAAGTTAGACCCATACAGAAAACTACGTGAGCCTCTGGGTGTTAAGGGCATAAGACAATCAATCGTCATCACAAACAATCCAAGTACCATAGACCAGAACCAAACACTTACAGTCAAGTTTCCAAACCTAGGTCCCAGTGACGTTATTGTTCCTGGCACTGCACGCCTAGCATTTAATATTGAACTATCATCAGACGCAGATGTAAACAGAACACTGGTTAACAATCTTGGCAGAGCAATTGTTAGAACTATTAAAGTAAAACTTGAAGGACAGGAAGTGTTTAGTCTTGACGACTCAGATGTGTTCTACTGTTACAAAGACCTTTGGCTAACAAAAGAAGAACGAGAAGACCGTATTTACCAAGGCATACAGCCAGATAATGTTGGTAAACTTCGAATCGACGCCGGAGATAAAGTAACTAATACAGCCATGGATGTTATAATGGCCGAAACATATGGATCCAGATTCTACATTCCACTTGAGTTTGAAATCCTAACAGCTCATATGCCTTATTATCAAGGAGCACTGAATGACCGTCTGAGTTTTGAACTAACCTTCAATGACTACTCCAAAGTTATTAAATCATCTGATCTTAGTGCAACATATAAGATCTCTAACATTTCCTTGGAATATGAAATTGTCACACACACTGAACTAGCCAGACTCATACAAAATCAGTATCAGTCAAGACTACCAATTTATTATGACAGGGTGATTAGACATAGTTTAATACCCAAAGACAAAAGCGACCCAATGTGGAACATAAACTTAAACACGCCTGCTAGGTCACTGAAAGGTATTTTTATGTTGTTTATTGAACCAGCGGCTCCATACAAACGGGATTCAGAAAAATTCTACAATCCTAAGATTACACATTTGTCCTGCACAATTGAAGGCCGCCCTAATCAAGTGTACGCGTCTGGAATGTTACCTTATCAACACTACGATGAGATCACAAAGTATTTTGCGGGTGGAAGGATTAGAGATAAACCAGCAAACATTGCGTGCAAAGATCTACATCTGTATGACGTTAGGATCGGTCAATACCTGACAAACAAGTATGCACTGTGGTTAGACCTGCGTAGTACAGATGATGACTATCTTCATGGGTCAGGACGAACTGTTGAGAATGGTAGTGATGGGATTACAATTCAGATACAAAAGAAGGTTGAAACTGCTGCAGCCATAAATATATATTTGTACCTGATATATGACGCACAACTCAATATTGCAGAAAGCAGACTGAGTGGACACATATATTAAAATTATATTGTGTATTAAAATGAACCGGAGCTTAATGACACTCGATCCGCACTGTGGTTTATTTTGTGGTGCCACAGGCTGTGGAAAAACTGAATTTGTTCTTAATCTGTTACAAACAAGATACATATACCATTTCGAAAACATTGTAATATTTTGTCCTACGATAAAACACAACAAAGCTTATAAAAACCGTTTATTCATTTGGACTGACAGCAACATATACTTAGTCGACCCTGAGAAAAAACTGAATGACTACCTACAATATTTTTACAAACAATTTGAAGGACAGCCAACGTTGTTTATTGTTGATGACTGTTCTGCAGAGAAAGACATTGTCAAGAAGAGAAACACACTGGCAGAACTTGCCTTTAGTGGCAGACATGCAAACATAAGTGTATGGATTCTCACTCAGAAATATAATGCTGTACTGAAAGATTTTCGTGAACAGTTAAAGTTTATCTGTTTGTTTTACTGTAAGGATCGTGACAGCTTCGAAGACTGTCTCAGAGAAAACGATGTCATTCCAAATAAGCAAGAACGGGATGATGTAAAAAATAAACTGAAATCAACTAAGCATCTAAAGCTCATTTTAAAGACAGATCAACCTACAGGGTATGGGTTAGTGAATTAATTTATCTTTTGGGTTTGTCTATAAAAATGACGGACAGACAAGAGGATCAAAATTGGCCTATTGGTAAATTCATAGATATTACATCGAGTTTCAGGGGTTTTATGCATATTAGTGACTTAAAAACACAAGTTAGACGCCCTTTTTCAAAACTCCCAACACCGATGAAGATATACATGACATATAGTTTTTATCTTGGATATTCTAATACTTTTCCATGTTATAATAATAGGACAAAAGATTTTATAGTTTATGATGCTAAATCTGACTGGTTTAAAATTATGTGTTTACTCATATACCATCAAATAAAAAAAGAAAATAAAAATATTAAATTTATTACTGTCAATAAAACGATATTACACATGCAAAAGCTTGAACATGATACCACAAAAGACATATCAATGAAGTGGCTTATTAGTTGGTGATTAATTTTGTCTATTATATAGATTTTAGTCAATAAAGTGCCATTTTCATTATATAATTTTCTATTTATTTTTTTGTCGGACAAATAAAAAAGATGGACAACCATCAAAGATTAAGAAACGTGTTTCACACAACTGACTTACCTATATCTAATATTTACAATGTCTATGAATCAATAGAAAGATCTTTTTTAGTCATACAAAATAACCTTCTTTCTGATAGTGTAAAGATTCAGATTGTTGCAAAAATAGAATTTGCCAGAGATGTTGGTGAAGTTATTGTAACGTATATCTCGACAAGGCAGCACACAGTTAATTCGAGAAGAGAACTAGAGAAAGTGTTTAGAGAAAGATTGTTACCAGACTTCCATGAAGCAATTGACAGAGCAGAAATGCAAGGGTCTGGCTGGCATGAAGGCCTTGTACATGAACTACAACTGAAGCAGTCAAGATATCATCCTATACTAGGTAAATCATGGATACCACTTCCAACTGAGGTTGCAAACAAAAAGGCTGTAGTCAATATTCAAAACAATGACAACTATTGTTTCATGTGGTGTGTGCTTGCTAAACTTCATTTTGTAAAAGCAAAACCTGATCGTGTATCTAACTATACCAAATTTGTAAATGAACTCAACTTCAGTGGCATTGAGTTCCCTGTTAAAATAGAGGATATAGACTTGTTTGAAAAACTAAATCCTGGTATATCTGTGAATGTGTTTGTGTGGGAAAATGAATCTGAGAATAAGTTACAGCCAATTAGAGTATCTCCAATTGCCCCAACCTATGGGCAGCCAGAAGATAGACATGTTGACATGTTGCTAATAAGATCTGGTGATAACTTTCACTACACAATTATCAGAAGTATGTCAAGACTAATTCATCATACAACAAAACATGACGGTAAACAGGAATTTTGTAAAAAATGTTTACAGAGGTTTTCCTCTATTAAAGTAGCACACAAACATGTGCAGCACTGCAGGTCGGCTGATGACATTCAAACAATACTGAGGTATCCAGATCCTGGTAGTCAAGTGTATTTTAAGAACTATGGGAATCAGCAAAAGATGCCGCTTGTAGTGTATGCAGATTTTGAATCACTCGTTGTTCCATATGACGGTCCTGTTCCAGAGTCATTACCAAAGACTATAAAATTGAGTGACCAAGTGGTGTGTTCTTTTGGATACATTCTTGTTAGGTCAGAGTCAGACGGTCTTCATTCAGAACCTGTTATCTACAGGGGTGAAAATGCAGCATGCCTGTTTTTAACAGAAATGAGACAACTGTATAGTCAGGTAGTACAATATCTCACAACATGTCAGATGCCTTTGGTGATGACAGAAGAAGACAAACTAAAATTTGATACAGCAGAGACGTGTTGGATTTGCGAACAGCCTCTGGGAGGTGATAAAGTTCGTGACCACGATCACATAACTGGATGTTACAGAGGTGCTGCACATGGTGATTGTAACTTGAAATTAAAAATAGATCCAAAGACATATAAGTTACCAATCTTTTTCCACAATCTCAAAGGATATGATTCACATATTATCATGCAGGCTGTTGATGAGTCTTACAGAAAAATTAGTTGCATTGCCCAGACAACTGAGAAATACTTGACTTTTAGGTTAGATAAATTAGCATTTTATGACTCCATGCAACATTTGTCTTTAGGTCTTGCTAGTCTGGCAGAAGGACTGACTGAGTATCCAATAACGAGTAAATATTTTGAGCCAGACTTGATTAAGAAAGGTGTGTATCCATATGAGTACATCAGTGACTGGGTAGTTTTTGAGGAAAGGAGACTGCCTCCAAAAGAGAAATTTTATTCTACACTAACTGGTAAAGGTATTTCTGACTCTGAATACCAGCATGCACTTGATGCGTGGGATAAATTAGGGTGTCAGACAATTGGTGATTACCACGATCAGTACTTGAAAGCTGACGTTTGCTTGCTAGCAGATGTATTTGAAAGTTATCATGAAAAGGGTTTGTTGCACTACAGTCTTGACCCTGCTTGCTACATAACTAGTCCTGGCATGACATGGGATGCATTTTTGAAATCCAGTAAGATATTTATAGACCTGTTGTATGATCGTACGATGGGTGAAATGGTGGAACGTGGATTGAGAGGTGGTATTAGTCTAGCAGCAAACAATTATGGCAAGGCCAACAACAAATATCTTGACGACTTTGACCCCTCAAAGCCAATGTCATTTATTACATACTTGGATGCTAATAATTTGTATGGATTTGCAATGTGTGAATTGTTGCCATTAAAAAACTTTTGTTTGTATGATTTGTCACAGTATGGCATAAAAAAATTAACAAAATATATTATGGATCGAGGTCAAAATGATGAAAAGGGTTGGATCTTTGAAGTAGACCTTGAGTACCCACACCACCTACATGATTACCATAATGATTATCCATTAGCAGTTGAAAAAATGAGTATGACGGGAAAAAAAGAAGACACCAAAGTTGTGCCAAATCTAAATGACAAATTCAATTACGTTTGCCACTATCGATTGCTGCAGTTTTACATCAGGCATGGGTTAGTACTAAAAAAAGTTCACAGAGGCATTCAATTTGAACAAAGTGCTTTCATGAAAGATTACATAATGAAGAATACAACATTGCGTGCGAGAGAAGGTAACACTGCATTTGACAAAGACTTCTTTAAGCTTATGAACAATGCCTGTTTTGGCAAGACAATGGAAAATCCTCATCACCGCAAAGATGTGAGACTGGTCACAACTGAATCGGGTGCAATTAAACTTACAAGTAAGCCTCAGTACACAGGGTATAAAGAATTTCATTCATCATTGTATGCAGTGTCACTCAAAAAAAAGATTGTTAAACTGGACAAGCCAGTATTTATAGGTATGGCTATTCTGGAGTTGTCAAAATTATTAATGCTTGAATTTTATTATGATTACTTCAAACCAAAGTATCCTGACTGCCGTCTGTTATACACTGACACTGACTCTATGATCATTGATGTGTGTACTGAAGACTTTTATGAAGACATGAAAACAGAGTTACACATGTATGACACGTCTGACTACCCTAAAGACCATCCACTGTTTAGCACACAAAACAAGAAAGTGCCTGGTAAGTTTAAAGGTCAACATCATTGAAACATAAAACTGAGCACAAATTATCTACATAATAAAAGAAGTCACATGCCGAAAAACTTTTTTCCGAAAAATACTGCCTTTTTTTAATATTGAATAAAATCTACTTCGAATAAACTTTTGCACCTGCGAAAAGTCCGCTCACGTGACCACATGGCTCGTGACGTCATCTGCTGTAGACAATATGGAGTCTGATAGTGCCCCTTCTCCACCAAAATGCAGGAAAACGAAGAGCAGTGGCCTATATTGTGCCGTTGGAGGTTGTACAAACAAACAAGCGGATGGGTTAACATTGCATAGGTTTCCAAAAAACGAAGAAGTGCGAAATGTGGGTGAGATTCGTGCAGGAAAAGCGTGTAAACTTCGGTCCGAAGTACGGGACACCAACTGCGTCAGTCGTCAGCAATTTGCGCAAAACACTTCGCTGAAGACTGCTACCCCCCAAGTGCCACTTTAATGCGGAGCTTTGGGATGAAAACAATACGGACATTAAAGCCTGGCTCTGTTCCAACGATCCAAAGTCCGCGTGCCATTGCAGCAAGCACCTCAACAACAGCAACAGTGATTCAAGTTACTAGTAGAAGGCCTACTAGTACTACTTCAACTAGAGTCACAGTGGCTACTACACATCCATCGTCTGTTATCAGTTTGCCAGGTGTCAGGAAAGTCAGAGGAGCTTTTCAGAAAAGAGAACGCAAGAGGGTATGTATTCACTGGTCTAGCTCATATAATTATTTATTTATTATTACAATTAGTACTCAGGGGTCGAATTCGTTTCTAAAAGAAGAGAGCACCTCGGGCCCCATGGTAAAAAAATAAGGGGGCAAAAGATAAGTCATCATAACAATAAGCATATCATTATAAAGCTGCATGCAAAATAAGAAGTGGGCAATTCGGGCCCGCTGGTCGAAAAAGAAGCAGGCCCAAACCGAAGTAACAGGTTTTTTGCCCGCCGAATTCAAAGCCTACCGGTACTGCTGATCAGAGGTGCAGAGGCAACTTGTCACTAACTTTATCATTTAGTTTATGCAACTCGCTATGCTTTTGCCAATTTCTTATAAACAATTTGTAGGTTGTCATTCAGTAATTTACTGCTAACCATATGCTTTTACAGCATACATAATAAAATAATGCTTTATTGGCATGACAGGTTGTGTCCACATTACTTGCTTCTTTGCCTGAACCTGAGTTTGAGGCTGAACCTGAGTTAGAGGCTGGACACGAGTTTGAACCAGATGCTGAGTCAGGTCAAAATGCTGCAAGGATTGAGGAACAACTGATGGTGAACAACAGCTGTCAGACAGAGCTCGTCAATTTTGAGGTAACAAGTTTGCGTGTATATATTATATATATTACATAATTTTTAATAGCTGATGACTACTTGTGTTATGTGTGGTTATGGTCAGCTGATGCAAGAGAAGTGGACATCACTGGCAAACCATATCCACAATCATCACACTCACAAAGGAAAGGCCTTTCCTGCATGCCTTCACCCCCCACTGGATGGACAGAGAAAGAAAAAGTGGCTGAAAGAAGGTAAGGCGAAGTTCAAACATGTCGGAACTCGTACAACAGCAGTTTTATTGTCATTGTTAATTTGTTTTAACAAGTATTTTAAAACAGAAATGAAGATTTATTTATTTATTTACATTTTGCTTACAGGAACCAAAGTGTCTGTTAAACTGTTGGAGATTCTCGACTCAAAGCAGATCATCAAAGACGTTGGCATGCTGGCAACAGGGCCACAGACAGCAGCACTGGAGTCGTTCCATGCCGTCCTCAACCACTTTGCACCTAAACTGGTGGCTTTCTCATATGATGGGATGATTACAAGGTAATACTACACAATAAGGGATAGTGCAAAAAGTGCTCTACATCAATTTTAATGTTTGTAATTGTTATGGTACTTGATATTGCACTTGGCGTAATTGACCATGTGGTCATACATGTATGAGCATTGCCCATCCCATAGAGGTTCGAACCCCGAAGTTTATACTCAATGAACTTCCAAAAATCTGTTATGTTCTGTGATAGTGTTCAAATGTGCAACACTTAGTTACTTTTGCTTGTTTCCAGAACCATGTTGGCTGCTCTTCACTACAACGAGAACAGAGACAGGGGCCATGCTGAGGACAAGACTGGTAAGAAGCGCTACAGTCTCAGCTTCAAAAAGGCTCAAGGTGACTTCACTGTGCAGGAAGTGAAGGAAAGTCAGACCTTTTGTAAGTCAACTTTTTGTTTCTTTCTTTTTTGTAAAATTGTATTTATTTATTTATTTAAACAAAAATTATCACATGCGCTAGGAGAATGATGTACGTAATGAACCCAAAACCTAATTTTTTCATATTTTTTCAAATCTGTGCGAAAAACTTACTCTTTCTTTCAATAGTATAATTAAAACTCGCATTTAAGAAATATTCCGTAAAAAGTTATATGTATTGATAGCTATGAGATTGGTTATAATTATGTGTTTTTTTTTAATGTGTGTGCAGGCTACGTTCAAACTCTAATGCAGACTGTGGTGCAGAACGCTAGCATTTCCAGTCTTGCAAGTGCACTTGACCTGACAAAACCTTTGCAGTGCCCTCCACCCCTAGCTGCCTCTTTCCCAAGACCAGCAAAAGAGGATGCAGTTTTGAATCGCCAGTCACGATCACGCTATGCCGAACTCAAATGAAATGGACTTTGCATCTAGGGTTCACGAGCATTTACTCAGATTGTATCGCTTGTTACCATTCTTATTCTCCGCTCTATTTCGTTTGTCATATTAATTTTTTACAAATTACTTTACTATTTTTTAATTTTGCCGTCAATTTTTGTGTACAGGTGTGCATTAGTTGGTCAAGTATGTATGTGCTCAAATGTCAAATGTATGACATACTTTGATACTTGAATGCTTAAATGTGTGTGTACGGGGCGGTCCGTGGCGCAGTGGTTAAGGCGCCTGCCACCAATGCTAAAGGTGCGAGGTTCGATACCGGGTTTCGGCGTCGGATTTTTCTCTTCTAGTAAGTGTCACCGTTAATTCGGGCGGACCGCCGGGGGTTCTTTCTCCGGGTACTCCGGTTCTTCCTCCCCCTCCACTTTGGTACCGGTTTCAGGCCACTTTATAAATTTCAAATACAAGCGATCAAAATTTCCGAAAACTCAGTAGCTGAGCTAACCCTTTGCACCACGTGAATGTCCTGCGTTTGTCTTGTACTATGTTTGTCATCAGAGTGAATGCGTGTGTCACGTGAGCGTGCGTGTTGGGTGCAGTTTGCGGCGCTTTGAGCCGATTCGCCAAAACATTATTATTATATTACTTCTTTGAGACAACTTTTTACAGGTATTGACTTTCAGTGGTAAATTTAACTGTTAGCTAATCAGCTAATGGTCTGTGTGGGGGACTAATGATTGTGCTTTTCATTATCTGATAGACTGGATGAATGTGCCTGTGAATGTATGTGTGTGTGCGTAGATGGTTGGTTACTTGAGACAAGATGGAACGTAAATGAAAATTGAAGAGTAAGTTTGTTGACTTTATTATAAATATAGTTGTGTACTGTAGAATTGTTGTTTACATTACTTGATGACAAGAGTTTGAAAAGAGCAGACCTGGCTCTGCAAGTGAGAACCTATAACTACTGGTTTCTATGACTTTGAGGTATGAATGAGGTATGAGACATTACCACACAATCGAAATATGAAGTAAATCTGACCACTTTCGCCATCCAACGTGACACAAAAACCAGGGTGGGTTTTACAATGGCAGTATTAACTTCATTTTATTTAGAAACTTTTTATATACATTCCAAAATGGTAAAAGCCAAAAATACTCCCACACACCTTGCACACAACACACAGTCAAAGCCGGATAGTATGACATGCCCGGGAACTTCAAAATCGTGTCGTTATATCCGGCTGATGTGTCCAACGGGCCGGATATAGGTTTTGTGTCTTTATATCTGGTTGTTGTTATATCGTACTAACCGGCTTTGACTGTGTTGCCACTACATGTATGTTACAAACTACACATGATTTTAGTGTTGCACTTCTGTTTCATAATTATAAATAAATGCAAACACACTTTTTTTTTTAAACCAGCGCGTAAAACAAGCTGAACAGACTACAAACACACATCAAAATGTTTTTTTCGTCCATGTAATAATAATAATGACAGTATATTATGAATATATTTGAAACACAAGGATGCAAAAATGGGCCAGTGCTGTCAAATGTATTGTCACATTATTCTGGGTCCCTATAACCAGTGTACTGCCCATCTGCGCTCGGAAACTGTTTCCGGATTCTTGTTACCGCACAAGCTGGTAAGGTGACCATGATGTCCCTCCCCTGCCACTTCCAGATCCACCGCACAAGCATGCGGTAAGCTACATACCGATACCGCCTGGAAAGAAAAACAAGCATACAATAATAATATACAGTAATAACGACAGTAAACAATCCATGTGCAGTCAAAGCCGGTTAGTACAACGTCGGATATAACGACATCCGGATATCAAGACACAAAAAGCTGGGTCCCGGCCAAAATCCTTATATTCGGCCCGTTGGATAATATGTCAACTGGATATAACAACACAATTTTGAAGGTCACTGGCGTGTCGTACTATCCGGCTTTTACCGTACTTGAAAATATTCCTCTAAATATTATTGGGGTCCTGATACGGCTCTGAGCAGTCGACTGGACCTAAAGCAATGTATAAGTAACTAACTCTAAATATTACTTTTTCTCAGAATTAGCACATGCAAATAAATTAAATATCTTGACATCAAAATGAATGTCTGACAATTTTATTTTTTTATTTTATTACTGTTGTTGTTCAAAACATCCCAGTAATTTCCATCAAATCTTAAAACCTATCTCGAAAATATTTCTGTTAAAACTTAAATGTGGCATCGTAAATTTATATTCTTTTTTTTTTTGGGCTAATGTATAAATATCTAACATCATCTCATTGACCACCACCCCCACCCCACATCTCCCACCTTGCTTTTCTTAATACGAATGTGTGTGTAATTATCTGTATGTATGACTTTTATTAATGTGTGAGAGTGCGCTTTAAATTGAATTGTTATTCAGGAAAATGCACGGTATAAATTTTCTATATTATTATAATTTTAAGATCTCATCCATCTTTGACACCTTACTTTCTAATTCGAGCTATCTCTAATTTTCAACTCTAGCCCGAACCCTAACCCTAAAATTGAATTTAATGGTTTGTCCTTTATCCTAACCCCTGACTTAAATCGGATTCAGAGTTAGGGTTTGGGCTAGTGTTAGATTTGAAAATTAGCGATCGCTTGAATTAGAGAGTAAGGTGTCAAATATAGGTGAGATTCTAATTTTATTAGTAGTATTATTTATTTGTGCATTTATGACACAACCCTATTTATAGCATCATGATTACAATTTATAACGGAAATATAACTTACTCGTTAGCATCCTGTATAGCTCTCCCATACTGCTGGTTGTACCAGGAATAGCAGGTCTCTAAGACGTAGAGGTCCAAGCACACTGAGCTGAAACCAGGATGGTCGGTGATGCAGCCCACTCCTGCGCTTACTGTCAGTGATTCCATTTCTGGAATTTCTTGACAACAGCGGCATTCCCGGATCGAGCCCATGCCAACACAGTTTGCACACTGACACCTGCACACACACAATTTTTTACAAGTTCAGTTCAACTTCAAGTTCTTTGCAGTCTACAAGCTACTGAAACGGACTATCATGGTAGTGACTAATAGGTCTAGGCAAAACAATAAATTATAATCCATTGGAATAACACACACACACATATATAATATATATATATATATATATCCATACGTGTACTCATTTGGCTAGTTTTAGTTAGGGTGACTGCTAGCAATGATTGAGTGGGACCATGACTGTATGAATTGCATGAAGAGCGAAAGTTAAAACATCGCACAACTTTACAAATTATTGACTGCAAAACAAGTTCTACCGCCATCGATTCAACATACATATGTACGAGTAACTTGAATAAGACTAGCCACACACTATATAACATCATAGACATAGCTCTTTGATAACATGTAAACAAGTTTCTTACCAGTTGGTAAACAGCATGCGTTCGAGAGACTCGCTCAAATCGTCTGTCGGGTGCTTCTTCAAACTCGGCATTGGGCAGCTCAGCCTCAGGTTCAAACTGATAAGGTTGCACAGTGTTAATAGGGTCATTCACACATCCAAACTCACTGCTGTAACACGACAGATCGAGTGAAGAAACACTGCTTGTCTCGCTTGTAACTTCTTCGCAGTCGGCCATTGTTTACAGCTGCTGACGTCACTGCGAGGGGACATCAGCGATAGCTGCGTTTCAGATTATTACTTCCCTTACCCTTAATTACAGGTAGGAAATCCCACTTTCAGTGATCGATATCTATTAAATGGTAGAGCTTTGCTTACCGATTTTTTTGCATCTGGTATTATTTAGTAAAGTTCTTTCAGCAGAAACTGTTTCACCAAGCACTGTGGTTGACCTTTAAGGATGAACTAAATGGTGTGCCTATAGTTGAGTACATTGGACTGAGATCAAAAATGTATTCTATACTGCACCAGAAGGGTAGTCAGTCAAAAGCCAAAGGTATCAAGAAAACAGCGATAAAAAATAAAGACATTCGTCATGAACATTACAAGCAAGTGTTAGATGGTGCATTAATGCCTGATTATCCAAACAAGTCACTGAGATCAAACAAACATAATCTTGAAATGATCCAAACACATAAGAAGTCTCTGGCAGTTGGAGACACAAAACGAGTGTTTCATAGTAAGGAAAAAGCTTATGCACCTGGTCATTACAGACTCAAGTTATCTGAAGAAATAGCTGACGAACTGGTTGATGAATTAATTGATGAGTTAGTTACTGAAATGAGTAACGGTGTCTGGGGGAATAATCTGTAATTCTTCTCTGACAAATGCCCTCTTTGGTGCAGGCTCATACAGATAATATATTGTTGCATTAGCTGAAGGAACTATTTTTTTTATATTATGAACAGATGTAGACCAAATTGGATCAGTTGCCCTACGTCTAACGTCATTTTCAGCCTCACCAGGTTGATACAAATATCTCACCTGTTTTGTAAATAAGTTAGTGTCTGGAGGTGTTATTGCTTTTATTTCTGACGGTATTGTTTTCAATTTAATAGAATCAACAGGTTTAGGGTGACCATCATTATTCATTGCTTTTATCACAGAAGGTAATCTTTTAACCCACTCAGTGTTACGTGCGTCATGCATGAGTTCCTTAGAATACTGATAGCTAAAAAGTCTCTCCGATAATTGCTTGTTAAAGTTTTCAACAATTGCCTGTGATCTATGCAAGCCTGGAATACCACGTCTAACCAGTACGCCATGCTTTGCAAATAATTGATTAACAGCCCCTTTAAATTCACTCCCATCATCAACCTGCACAAGCCTAGGGTATTTTAAAGGACCTCGACTATATATTTTTGATAATGCAGTGGCCACTGTTACAGCTTTTTTGTCAGTTATGGGTTCTGCATCCTTATACCTTGAAGCTATGTCAACAACAGTTAATGCATACTTGTATCGTTTCTTTCTTATTGTGTCATGCGGAAGAAACAGGAGGTCCATTTGGTGTGTGTCATTAGGTGATGTGTTTTCAAAATGAGGCCTTGTTATTTTTCTTGGAGCAGGAAGATATATTTGCCAAATTGCCTGTTTTTTAAGCCACTGTTTTATTTGGTTAACATCTCCACCCACAGCAGCATGTAATTTTTTTATTGCAGTATTCCCTTTCCAGTAGCCAATTGGGGAGTAATATATTTTTGATAGTTTAGCGTCTGCCATTTTTTCTAGCAATATAAACTCCTGTAAAATATACTAATGTCATTCCTACTAAAACAAATATTATTTCTCCATTTCTTTGTTCTGAGCTTGGTTGGTAATAGTCGCTAAGTTTTGGTTGAGGAATAGATATGTCTTCACCAGTTACAAGATAGTATTCTTTGATCGCGTCATCGACGTTTGAAAATGTATGCTGTGCATGACCCTCAAGTTTTAGTTTTTCATTAATAAAATCAAGTTTCTCAATTCTTTGCTTTTCGTAATCTTGTTGAGCTTGAGCTAGTTTTTCAGATGCCTCATTGTGGCGCTTCATTTCTTCTGCTGATTCTTCTTTACTAACTTTTGAAAAGAAATAGTTTGATCCACTAAAAGCTAATGCGTTAATAACTGCACCACCAATCATAACAGCTATAGTTGCCATATTTTTTATTTACTTAGAAATATTTTCTGGAATAATTCCTTGCTTGACTAGAAAATCTTTTGTTGCAATCGATGCTGTTATAACAACTACTAGCTTAGCACTGTCTTCGAAGTCTAATTTACTAAGGTCTGCTGATTTCATTTTGAGAAGACTTTTTCCCAGCATAGAATAAGCTACTGCTAGTCCACTTATTACAGCAGAGTGATAGACAAGGTTCATTAAGTTCTTTGTGTCGCTTATTTTCTTATGCTACAAAAATTAAAATAATAATAAATTTATTACTGCATGTAAAATGGGTCCAAAGGTTTTGAAACTGCTGGTAATGTGGAGACTTCTTCTTTTGTTTTTGGAGTGTTTGATTTTTTGGACACTGTTTGAGTGTTTGGTTTGTATTTTTTATATAATTGGTAACCTACGTAACCAAATCCGACAACAAATCCAGCAACTATATATTTTGTTGTTTCAGGTTTAGTTGTTTTTTTATCACTTTGTGGGGTATGTGTTGGTTCTAATGGTAGTGTCACTGATGATGTTACGTCAGTCTTTTCTGTTAATGCTTGAAGCTGTAATTTCTTTTGTCTGTTATATTCAGCTAATCTTTTCCCAGCCTCTATTCGACCTGGACTTTTAGTCTTAGTCACTGTTTGAACCTGTGTCAAGACATGGCTCTGTTGTGGAGTCGTCTCGTCCATTTTCTTCTAATTTAAAATTTATTTTTGAAAAATCAATATGACTCCCGGTAACAAGTAAGGTTACCACAGGTGCAAGGTAATTGCCAAACTTGTAAAACATGACACATGCTAATTGAACTTGAAACAATAGGATTGCTTTCAAGGTCCTGTGAAAGGCTGTCACTATCAACAGGTAGGAAGTGACTTACAGCTTTTGTGTATAGACATACTAGAGATCGACTCAAATCACGTGTCATTAGTGAGGCAATGTGATTTTCATATTTAGAATGAAGCTTGATTAGCTCGTCAGCAGTAAGGGATTCTATGTCTTCTGTCATGTATTGTTTACCGAGATAAGTCTTTGACTTGCCTGAGACAATTACAGACAAAAGACGCTGTTTTTTGGAGTCTAAATCTTTGTTCTCTACAGCACAGATATCGTTTAAAAGTAGCAGTTCATCTTGGTTCATTTTAAAACGTAATATAATAATTTTGTTTAAAGAAGTCAATGGCAGCATTATTTAGGTGGGGTGGGGGATCTGCTTTAATAATCACGGGTTGGCAGCTGATCAAAAAACGTTGCATTGAATGATTTCTGGGGTGGGACTAGTACGGCTATGTAATTGATTGATTGATTGTACATTGCTTAACGTCCCGACAGCAACAAGACTTTCTCAGGACGTGCCTGCACTGCTTGTGAAAAAAAAAAAAAAAAAAAAGAATATTGAATGTATGTCGCCAGCCAGTCCATTACGTTAAATAAACCTACGCCATTGGGCCTAAATAAAGCTAGGACCATTTAGCAACACACATCCAATATCAAGAGCTACAGGCAGCGCAGACAGTAGGGAGAGTTTAAAAAAGGCAAATACAGGTGAATGGACCAAGGGTAGACAGAATCACATGCCCCAGAATAGAATAGAAAACCCACCCTGTGAGGCTGACCAGGGTGACCCTGGGAACTAAAAAGTAGTTAACCCCACCCAAGTCCCCCAGGGCAGACCCGGGTGGGGGACGGCTATGTAATAAAGGCATTGGTTGTATTGGCTGGCGTTGGTTTGTCTGAATGGCTAGTTGATTATAATAAATGTATTGATTAGGGGAGTGGTGCCTATCAACTGTCCAATCTTGTATCTCTACTCGTGGCGTTATCTATGCATGTTAATGTAACAGAGAAGTAGAGTTCGCCATTGATGTGTGATGTGAGTGGTACTGACAGTTCGTAATCACAGTATATAGAAGAGCGTCCCCCTTCCTGGTTATCGACGTAAATAACAAAAAGTATAAGCAGGATTCAAGGGCTTAAGGAAATATTCAGAAGTAAATGTACTGCCATTTACCATTTTACGTCTGTATTCCTGAAGCTGAAATATGCCGACGGCGGTTTCAAATACACTTGCCTGTTAAATCTCCGGCAAGACCCATGTACCGTTAGGTTTTACAACTGCACAACCTTTGAGTCTGAAACATCGTACTTTACAATGAATTCCAAGGTCTCCCTGTAAATCAAAGATTGTATCATAGTTAGCTTTTAAATTTTGTTGTCGTGTGGATTAAATCGAAGGTTGCTATGTTTTGTCATTCGTTAGTTACTGTTGTTTTTCTCAGTGGTGTGCAACAAACTCAAGATTTCACTTTAAATGGTCCATTGCTGACCATTTCGTGATCCGTGCCGGAGAGTGATCGCGTGGTGATTATTTAACCGCTGGGAGCGAAAGCCCGCACAGTTTTCGTCCACTTACCTGCCTCACTGACCTCGTAATTATTTTAGTCATTTTGTACCGGATGTGTCATCAATCGCAACTTCGCTGGGACAACCGTAAGTTTGAATTTTTTAGCATTTAAAAGATCTTGCTTATGTAGTGGTCTTGTTGCTTTTGTTGTCTTGATTGCATGCTTATTTCACGCTTTTCTTGCAATTCCCTGCCATAACGTTGCATACTGTGGTAAATCAGTCATGGGAATCTGTGATGCTCTACAATAATGTTCTTAATGTTGTTTTGTTCTTGTTGGGTTTTTCTTTTTAATTTAGTTGATGCTTCAGCGTTTGATGTTATATGAAGGTTGCTACTGTTTGTATGAAGTAAAATTTTACACACAATTTCTAATAATGTATTCACTACGGTTTCAACTATCGTCTTATCTGCAAAAGGGATTGTGTACTTCTCTCATTTGCACACTGCACATGTCACGTTCAGTATTTCTTCACATAGTTCTAATGCAGGTATGTTGCAATTTGCGTGTGTGCAAAAATCACAATTCAGTTTTTAAATATCTTAATGATTTTTAAAAAGTAAAAAAGTATTTAATGATTTTATAAAATTGTTATATTTGTCATACCAAAAATATCTGTGATACCAATCCCTCTTCTTCTCTTTTTATTTCAGGGCATCATAACGTGCATCGATGTCTTTAAGTTTTCGTCCACTTACCAACCTATTTCACACCTTAACGTCTACGAAGATGGAGATGGTGTTTGGCTTTCATTTGAGGAATTTTTACAGTTTCTTAGAGATAACATCGAAAAATTCGGACACTGCCACAAATTTAATAAGAAGAGACAATCTTGTTCGAAAATTCAAGAAAGCGTCAGAATTCAGAGATGGCGTGGGTCTGGAATGCAAGAAAATAACTGTGGAGGCAGCTTTGAAATTCATTTTCAATAATTCTGAGGCACTCGCAATTTGCAGCATAGTTGCCAGGGAGGTGAGGAACTGCATTCTGAACCCGGCAGCTGCATCAGAGCCCCCAAAAGTGTTATCTGATGTGAAAACAATCAAAGATCTGTATGACACTATCGCTGCCACTTCTTTGCATGAAAAGAAACTCGACGATTTTTTTTCTGTGCACTCCGCAACAGATATATCAGAGCTGAAGACAATAAACACAAACTACAAAGAGTGCTTTTCGTCCTTACAATGGGAAAAGATCGCGCTGTTTGAGTATCACTTTCACAAAGAGAACGAGAACTGCGTCACCTTTGAATATGAGGAACTGTGTCGAAAAAAATGGCTATACTGGGAGACTTGTCAAACACTCAAAGGTGACTATTTGGCAGAGATGTGCACCAGGTCCACCAGGACCGAGAATAAACGCCAGTCTGTTGGACGTGTTGTGCATGGCTTATGTTTTTATGGTCAAAATGACCGGCACTTTCCAGAAGTCATCGCCCAATCTGTATATAGCAATGTGTTTGCTGCGATTGACGAAAACGCTCGGGTTTCAAGCAGCGACTGCTGTCCTTCCTTTGGGTGTGGCGAAAATAGAGGAATACATGTTTTTGTTGAATCTCAACACTTGAGTCCGTCAACGCCTACCAACGAAAAGAATGACACTGCAGAAGCCATTCAAATCACTATACAGCAAAGCCATTCGGATGTGTGCCATGGCGTGACCATGCTGCAACCAGGCACACTAGACCAATATAGCACTGGCAAACAGATCGAAATCTATAAATTGAAAGATGCTCTGTACTCAGGGCAGCTACGAGCTAAAATTGTTTATGATAAGCGCATGTCGAACGAAACTGGCGATACAAATGATCAAGAGAGGTGCAAGTCGTGTTCTCAGTTGGAAGCAGAAGGCGCTTCTGTGCATTGGAAAACGTTAGATACGACAAAGGAGTGGAAATACTTCGTGCCATTACAGTTTCAGTTGCTTCTGGAGACGTTTATAAGCAAGATGTCTGTGGAAAAAACAACAAACAGGGATGCATTCATCAGGAAAAAACTGCGGCGCCTGTATTTGGCATTTCATGGACTCTTGAATCTCAGGGACAGAAGCTATTGTGGTGTTCTGAAAGACGTTCTCACTGATCAACTGACATACGGTTACCACTCTGCATCGACAGTGTTTTCAATAACATCGCAAGCAGGACTCACGAGAAGCATGAGGGATGCTGAAAGACGTCTGAAGAGAGAGGCAAACGACACCGACTGTCATTTCAACACATACCTCCGTCGATATGACATGCAGTACTGCACAGCAGCCGGGATCCTGAGACGACAGGTTAGTCTTCGAGACTGTTTCCTCATATTGTGCTTGGACAATCTGGTACGCCTCACGTTTCACACAGACCCTGGTAGGGGCGACTCCAGGTCCTCCCAAATTTGCACAATACCTGTGACTCTCAAAGGGCTCCCTAAAGACTCGGAGGTAGTGGACAGCTGGCACGAGGACGGTTGTCAAGGTATTACCACTAACTGTCGATGCATGCAGCCGACCCACCTCACTACTGCCGATGTGGACATGGTTTTGCTCCGGACGTCAGCAGAGGAATCAGCCCAGCTGTCCAATTTCGCGACGAGCATGGTCTTTGGTCTGTCTGCAATTTGGCAAGAAGTGAATGTCGAAATGGGTGGAATCATTCAGAGAGCAGTTGATCATGACCCCAGCGTCATTGGCGTTGCGAGTACACAAAGGGGAGAACTGAACGGTACGTAAACTGTTGCCTCTGTATTTCTCTCTTTCGGTCAGTTTGTCTGCTCGTCAGGTGGTGTGTGTTTGTTTGTTTTGTGTGTGTGTGTGTGTGTGTGTGTGTGTGTGTGTGTGTGTGTGTGTGTGTGTGTGGAGACGGACACTACTACACCATCGAAAAGCCCTTTTGTCAGCCACACGTTATGTGTTATATGTTACACATTTCTTGTGCAGATGCCGTCTTTGATGAGTCCCTGGATTCTTCGTTTTCGGAAACTTCTGACCTGCTGAACATATCTGGAATTGAATTTTGCATCGAGGAAACAAAGGCAGAACAAGAAATTGCTATTCTCAATCAGAGCTTAAAAGAACTTCTTGTAAGCGACAACGCGAACAGTACAAATCACGATCTTACAGAAGCTGCGTCTTCTCAAAATAAAGTTTCAAATGCTACAGTTACCCTCCTCAACTCTGGCTTTCGCATTTACCATCCACCGCCTCTTCTGACGCGTCACCCGCCTCCATACATCGGCAAAGACGACGATATCTCCAAACTGAGAGAAATAATCTCCGATGTCATCAAAAAGAGTGGGAAAGATGCCACTTTCCTGAGAGACAAAAGTCGGATTTTATGCGCACCAGACCACAAAATCGCAAATAACTTGTTCTGGCTGATGGAAGAGGACGCCCGATTCAAGATAATCCTACCTGAGTTCCCTGTCCTTCATCTTCGAAAATCAAAGATTGTCAATCTCTTCGGTGCTTACAAGGAGGCTGGACTGGAGACACTCGCCCGGTTCCTGCAGGACTCTGAAGAGGCAGATTTCAACCGAGTTGTGAGGCCGGAAAACATCGACAGCTGTACAAGACTTGTTAGGAGACTAGCAACAGCTATCCACATCGCCTTCATTGTAAAGTTCCTAGAAAGCTTGCTGCCAGAGAATGCCAAGGAACTATGTAGTGAACTTGGACAGAGCCAAATCCAAGAGAGGTGGAAAGCCCAATATGAGGAGTTCGTTGATAGAAGGAAGGATGAAAACGCCACTTTTGCCCTTCATGTGGACATACTAAACCATTGCGAAGAAGTTTTGGCCATTGCTCTCGCTGAAAGGATCGGTGGACAGCAGGGCTACCAGTTACTGTTGGCTATAGTGAAGAGGTCTCTCTCGTTCTCTTTTCTGAACGGTGCCTCGGCCTATGCAGGATTATGTGTGCAGCTACTGATCGAACATTATAGCGCCGGGACATTTCATCGCAGAATGAAACAGACATTATTTTCAACACCCTATCGACCCAGCAGCATGAGGAATTTTGGTCTGGACTCGCAGAGAGAAATGGATCACAGAGCTGCTTTGAAAGGATTCCATCCGAGAGGAACTGTGCCTTCCATCTTGCCACGCATATCCCTGGTGGACAAGTTTGAAGAATTAGAAGAAATGAGGACTAACAGCGAATCAACAGCTGAAGACAATTAGTTAGTTAGTTAGTTATTTGGGTTTAACGCCGAGCAGGCGACTAAGGCCATCTCACGGCGGGATGGGTAAAAATCTGGTCAGCCAGACTAAAAGCAAGGTCTTAAGACAAGATGTAAATATAGATTAAAAATCTCAGGCTAAAATGTCGCACATGTCTGGAAAAGAAACGTCTACAGACTCTCAAAAAGGGCAAATAAAAAAATTCACATAGTCTATGAATGCTCAGATCTTGTTAAATATATTGCATTCTCTCAAAAAATTGAAGATTTTGTCCGGGGGAACATCCCGGAACAAAACCTTCAAGGAGTCTGCTGTGAAGTGTTTATATCTGGTGTCAATTAGGTCAGCACAATACAGCAAAAAGTGTCGAACAGAAAACTGCTCATCACAGGCAAAACACCATGGACGCTCATCCTGTTTAAGTAAGTAAGAGTGCGTAACATATGTGTGCCCGATGTGGAGCCGAGCAAGGACAGTCTCCTCACGGCGGCTGCCGCAGCGGAAAGGTAGACTGTCAGACAACTTAGGAAGAGCTTCATGAAGCTTGTTCCCTTCCTCTTTGTCCCACTCGGACTGCCACTCGCGGGCTATGTACGCACTAATAACAGGTTTAAAATCACTATAGACAGTCTGTGTGTCAGGGACAGGGTCACTGCGGGCACTGTTGGCAGCAGAATCTGCGATTCTGTTGCCTTCGATGCCCACATGGCCTGGGACCCAAATAAAAATGATGTCATAATATTCCTTCATCAAGTCCGCGTAGAGCTCTCTAATCTGCACCAGCAGTGGATGGTCTGTTCCCGCGCCCTGAAGGGCCTGCAGGGCAGAAAGAGAGTCCGACAGAATCAGGAAGTTCCTTTCCCGAGACTGATAGGCATGCTTGAGTGCTAGCAGAATGGCCTGCAGTTCTGCACTAAATACAGAGGAATGGTCAGGGAGACGGAGCTTAAATGGGCGTCTAGGATGGCGAGAGGACACTGCAGCCGCAGCCACTCTTCCATCCTCAGACTTGGACCCATCCGTATAAAGATGACAATAGCCAGGAAAAATTGAAAGGAGTTCATTGAGGCTCTGTTGGTATATGGCTGGTGGAGTACAATCCTTCTTGTGGGCAGTCAAGTCCAGCAAGATGTCAGGAACTGGTAGTAGCCAGGGTGGAGTGACGTGTTGCAGAGATTCCGAAACTTTGTCCAGGTCCACTCCGGCCGCCTGCAGATGAGGTCGGACACGGAAGGAAAGTGGACGGACAGCTCCCGGATGGGCATCGTAAATCTCTGCAAACGACGGGTTAAAAACACAATCATAGGCAGGATTTTCTGGATGGGCCTTCAGCTTCAGAACGTAGCTGAGCATGAGGCGGATGCGGCGGAGCCTGAGAGAAGGCTCCCCTGCCTCTGCATACAGACTAGGAACTGGAGATGTCCTGAAGGCTCCCAGACATATGCGCAGACCTTGATGGTGAATTGTGTTCAGACGCTGCAGAACAGACTTGGAAGCCGAGCCATATACCACAGAGCCGTAATCCAGTTTGGACCGAACAAGGGCCCGGTACAGTCGAAGTAAGACGATGCGGTCTGCACCCCAGTCAGTACGACCAACGACACGAAGAATGTCGAGGGCCTTCCGACAAGAGGTTCTAAGGTAGTTAACATGGTTGCAGAAGGTCAATCTTTTGTCAAAGATGACCCCCAAAAACTTAGCCTCTTCAGCCACCTTAATTGGCACTCCAGCAATGCTCAGGCTAGGTTCTGGAAAAAGTTTCGTCTGGTTAGTAAAATGCACACAGACTGTCTTGGAGGGCGAGAATCTGAATCCATTGAGAGACACCCACCCCTGGATGCGATCAACGCACAGCTGCAAGCGCCTCTCAAGGGACGCAAGTCCTCGACCTCGTGCACACAAAGCAAAGTCGTCCACAAACAAAGAGCATTCAGAATCATCCTTGACGGCCTTTACAATGTTATTTATTTTAATGCTAAATAAAACAGGAGATAGAATACTGCCCTGCGGGACACCCATCTCCTGTTCAAAGGAGTCGGAGAGGGTGGAGCCCACACGGACATGGAACGACCTGTTGGACAAAAAATTGTGAATAAAAACAGGCAGATGCCCTTTAAAACCCATGTCCGACAAATCAGACATTATACCATGCTTCCAGGTAGTGTCATATGCCTTTTCAAGATCAAAGAAAATTGCATAGACATGCTGCTTGTTGACAAAAGCATCTCGGATAAAAGACTCAAAGCGGACTAGATGGTCAGTTGTACTACGGAAGCGCCGGAAACCGCACTGGAGGTCTGTGATGAGACCCTGTGACTCAAGATGCCACACCAGTCGGGCGTTGACCAAGCGTTCCATAGTTTTACATAAACATGATGTCAAAGCTATTGGCCGGTAGTTGCCCGGGTCGGAAGGATCCTTACCCGGCTTGGGAATTGGCACAACCACAGCCTGGCGCCAAGATGGCGGAAAATGACCGGTTATCCAGATATGGTTAGAGGCCTTGAGAAGTACAAGGAGTGAATCCTCAGGCAGATGTGTTATGAGGTGATAATGGATGGTATCTAATCCAGCAGCAGAGTCAGTACATTTCTGCATGGCTTGCTGCAATTCTGAAAACGTAAAAGGGGCATTATAGTCTTCCAAGTTATCCGATATAAAATCACAAGCACAAGATTCTCGCTTCTCCTTCTCTCTCTGGAAGAAAGGTGAATAATGCTCTGTTGAAGAATTATGGGCAATGGTGGAGGCAAGCAAATTGGCCACAGCCTTTTTATCTGTGACCAAACTGGCACCATCTCTAAGATGGCCGACAGAAGCCGAGCCACCCCTGCCCCTAATTCTTCGAACAGCCTTCCAGACTTTTTGGGACGGAGTCCTAGAAGATAAAGATGAGACGAAGCGTCTCCAGGAAGCACAGCGTTCACGTTTAAAAATATAACGGGCTTTCGCCCGCTGTCTTTTAAAGGTTAAAATATTTGCTTGCGACGGATTACGAAATGCACGTCGCTGAGCAGATTTGCGCATTGTTTGGGCCTTGCGGCACTCTTCATTGAACCATGGTACTCTCGGCTTCCGAGGGAGTGATGTGGAAGTTCTAGGGATGGTTTCACCTGCAACCTCCAACAAAATAGAAGTAAAACAAGAAACAGGTTCTTCAGCTGACATGACCACCTCCTCTGTAAGACGAGACTGACAGAGAGAGGCAAACAGAGACCAGTTAGCTTTCTTGAGATTCCAGCGCCCCACCGGCGAATCTTCCTCACAGCTGACCGATGACAGGACTACTGGGAAGTGGTCACTACCACACAGGTCGTCGTGAACCTTCCAGTCAAAGTCCAGCATGAGAGAAGGATCACACACAGTGAGGTCTAGAACAGAACTAGATCCGGAACCTGAGTTAGAGTATGTAGGTGAGCCATCGTTAAAGACACATAGGTTAAGTTGAGAAAAAACATCTTCTAACATCTGACCTCTGCCATCATAGTGGTCACTACCCCAAAGGTGAGCATGACCGTTAAAATCCCCCATGAGAATAAAGGGAGGGGGCAGTTGATCTACTAAGTGAAAAATATCATTGCTACAGACCCGCACTGATGGTGGTAGGTAAATACTGCATATGGTTATGGTCTTTTTTAAGGTAACCCGAGCAGCGACAGCCTGAAGACAGGTGTCGATGCTAACGGGGCTACATAAAATTTGGCTACTAATGAGAAGAGCCGCTCCACCCGAGCGCCTCTCCGAATCAGAGCCTTTATGTATAACATTAAAACCATTAAAAGACACAGGGTCAGAAGTCTTCAGGTAAGTCTCCTGAAGAGATATGACTGAGGGGTTATAGAACTTGACTAAAAGACGTAATTCCTCAAAGTTAGCTCGAAAACCACGACAATTCCACTGAAGCAAAGAGTCCATGATTAAGTCTGATCTGGGGGTAAGGAGTTTTTCCCCCCTTTTTCCTTTACCTTGGAAGGAGTTGAAGAAACAGAGGGGGGCCGGCTCCCGGGCCTCCTCTGGTTCTTCGGAGAGGAAGGGGGTGGAGCTGCCGCAGCATCAGCAACAACAACTTCCACTCCCTCCATCCGCTCCTCCAGTGCAGCATATTTGTTTTGAAGGGGCACATCTGTGTTCCCCTTCTGGGCCCGTGCGCACAGCGGTCCCATAGATTTCTTAGACTTCTGGTCCTGGGCAGCGTTCCTGCCGCTAGAGTTAGCGGCCTTAGAAGGCTGACCAGAGCCAGAAGCCTTTGGAGTTGACTGACTAACAGGTTTGGGTGGGGGCTGAGGCTTAGGGGCAACAGAAGGCGGCACAACCGGACCGGCAGTGTCCGCCTTCTGCGTTCCCTGGCTCCTTGTCACCACCGGAGGAGGGTTACTCTCCAGGGGCGAGATGAGCCGAGGCTCCGCCCCCAACCAAGAAGTTGGGGTCTGACATGAAAAGTCTTTGGTGGGGCGCTTGCCTGCCACCGCTGCACTAAAAGTATACACTGAGGTGTTAGAGGTTGGGGCAGCCGCAGCTGCACCAGGGCCTTCAACCAGTTTTTTGGCATCCAGAAAGGACAGCCCCTTCTCCACACGCACCTGCTGAATCTTGCACTCGGATATCCAACGAGGGCATTTCTTATCCGAAGCCATATGCGCCCCCTGGCAATTCACACACAGGGGGGTGGCTGTGCAGGACTCAGCAGAGTGTCCGGGCCTAGTGCAACGGGCGCATGAAGCCTCTGCCTGACGGCATGTCTTCTGCCCATGGCCATACTTTTGGCACTTAAAGCACCGGAGGGGAAGAGGGACGTACTTTTTCACTCTCAGGGAGTAGTAACCTCCCCAGATGGTAGTAGGAGGGGTGGGGGTGCCAAACGTCAGGATGATGGTAGGGAGACGGATCTCCCCACCACCTCGCTTGGAAGCGAAGCACCTGACGCAAGTCACCCCCTGAGACTTAAGGTTCCTTACAAGTTCATCTTCTGACAGTTCTGCCAAAGCTTGATCTTTGATTACGCCTCTTGACGAATTCATAGTTTTGTGGGGTGTGACTTCCACAGGAGTGTCTCCGATGGAAGAGAGCCCCAGTAGCCCGCTGGAGTGTGCCCGAGTACGGCACTCCACCAGCAAGTCACCAGACCTGAGGCGCTGGGCGTCAGGCCTGCCAACACGGCTCCTGAGGGTCTCCCCCACCAGGAAAGGATGCAGCTTGGTAACTGGTTTCTCCTTCACCTTGCTATGGACAATGAGGAAGCGAGGCCATACGGCCGACGCCTGAGGCGTCGCCTCCTCACAGTCTGAATCACTGTCATGTGCAATGTCGGTGTCTATGCGCCGTTTCTGTGCTAGTTTTGGTTTTTTGGTTTTATCCATATTATATTAGTAGAGATATTCATCCCCCGGGGGTCCCCGCCCGCCACCGAGCCCAACAAGGGAAAGTGCAACTGTCGGCGGGTCTCCAGCCGATGCACAATGGAGACTGCCCGAAAGATATACTCAAGGGGGTAAGCCCGATTGAACCGTTTGAGCCACCGCCTTCTATCACACCGTTGAATGCAGGGGAATACTGGCGTAAAGCACCTAATCAGCAGCAGAAGCTATAGCATGGTGCTCCGTATAGCAACCCGCATGTCAACAGTGGGATAGGGCTCAACGTGACAAGAGCCGATTGACTAGGCCGGTACGACTAGCCTCCCGTTTAGGTAGAAGTCAAGGCCGAAGTGGAGTGTTGGCACCAGTGAGCCGCAGCCCAAAGGGAACCTCAGCCACCAGGATCCTCTTCTCCCCCGACACGGGTCTCCAAGCACGGCAAACACTTGGGATCCAAAGGACCAAAAAGTCACGAGTATTTTTAAGGACCAATCCAACATGGTACGACCTAGGTTAGCACAGCTCCTTAAAAACCGGACCAGTGAAAAGGCTGAACAACATATCTGCTGACATCAAGTCCTAATCCTGGACAAAGATGGCACCCGTCCGCTAGCCCACTCAGTCAGGGACTGAGCGGACTACCCACCTACGCCACGTGGAGGCCGGTGCCGGGTAGGCAGCTGAAGACAAAACTTTGTCAGATTTTGACATTACTTTGAAGTTAACAGACACAGATCTCAAATACATAATTCCAACTGCAAAGATGATTATCAAAACTGTCAATCTCTCTGCAGACGCGGATCCACAAACCCCATTTAATGCGTATGCGCAAAATCCCGTTCCGTTGACACTTGCTGCTTTGGACAGGAACACACAGGAAGCTGGAGAATATTTAATTTGGCGGTTTCTTGTCGCCAGAAAGATGCTCGGAGCAACAGAAGCTGACTGTCCTTCGATCAACTCAGTACGCGCCCCGAAAGAGCTCCTGGCGAAGCTGAAGTCAACGAAAAGCGTCACTATCAAGCGAATGACTTGCAGAACGTCAGTGCTTTCTTCCACCTCCGAAAAACGAGAGAAGAAGAGGCAGCTTATGGTTAAAAAGGAAACCAAGAGCATTCAGTGCTTTTCTTCTGAAAGGAATACTTGTCAGGCGATTCTCCGGCCAGATTGTTCCAAATCAGACACCAACAAGGCTGTGGGCATCAAGAACGCCCTACTTTCTGTCCTTGCCAAAGAAGGGGGCCACACCCTTGTTTCCTTGAACGCCAAGATGCTGCCATCAGAAATGACCAATCGAACCAGTATCGCCATCGTCGATTTTTCTGGCGTCAAGTTCAAAACTTTCACTGGATCTGGAGTTGCATACTTAAAACACGTTGAGCAAAATATCTTTTCCAAGATTTTTAGGAACTATAAAACCTTGCGACGTGTCATCGTGACCGAAGAGAAGTACTCGTTCACGCCTGATGATTTGAAAGCTGCAACAAGACAGCGCCGACACAGAGAGATGAAGAGTACCATTGCTCACCTGAAGGATCCATCAGAGATGATTGACAGCAGCACGTTTGACAGAACAGCAGTCACGTCGACGTCTAGTGGTAAATAAGCCCATAAGTACGTACCTGGCAGCAAACATCGGCCAGGTGGATATCAGAAAAGATGTCATCATCGACATTGACAGCGAATATCATACCGCCGACGCCTGCGGAACAAAGTTTGCTGTGCCTCTTCGATCCATCTTCAGTGCATCTGGCTACCTGTCATCCATTCTTTTCCAGTCTGTCCAGCAAAGTAAAGGTGAGGCTGAGATGGCGCAGCTGGACTGGCTGGTTGATGTTGTGCCAGACCTCAGACCAAGAGAGAGCATCATTTCTTTAGTGACCTCTGCAGACATAGACGCTATTCCAATTCATCTCTTTGTCGTCAGCAACAGGTGGCCAAGGAAATCGGATGGTTCATTCATACACCCCGTTCATGTCGTGCTACAGAAGACCAAGGGACTTTACGACACCTACAACATCACGGGTATCGTTGAAACACTAGAGAAGAAATGGAAAAGACGCTGGGATGAAGGTTGCCATAACCTTGTGCATGGGTGGTAATGATTTCCTGCCGAAATTTTTCAATATTTCTCATGCAAAGCTACTACAGACGGTCTTATCCCAGGGTTACTATCACACATTGTTCCCCTTTGTGGCAGATGGCGATAAAGGCTATTACACAGGTGGATCCATCGACAAAAAAAGGTACTTGGGGTTGATGAAAACCTTATACTGTCCGCCGCGCTGCAACCCTCTGAACTGTCAGTTGAGTCGGTCAGACAGTACAGTATAAAGGACCCCAAAAAGTCTACCTTCAATAATGAACAGTTGTGGATGCCACCAGTACCAGTGTTACATCTCATCGCAGATCTCATCGACCTACAGATCGCATATCTGTTCACTGCCGGCGACCACGCCTCTAGTTTGCCAGATTTCCTGTCTTCTGGATGCCTTGTCAAACGAGCTGATGGCCAAGTAGACTACAACTTTGACTGCGAAATGCGAGTTGAAGACAAGCAGGACCTTCTTCAAATCCCAGAAGCTGTCCTTCAGGGCTTGATTCTTCGGGCCAGCAGACAAGGATCGAAACGCCGCATGCAAGACACCCCACAAAAAGGCGAGCGTCGAAAGATAAAGCCAGTGACATCTACTCCAAAGGTACTCTATCACTGCTTAATTTTGTACCAAGAGTTGCGAATAAAATACTTATTATACGTGTATACGACGAAACAATAACACGAGAAAGTGTCACATCAGCCAGAAACACAATAACGTGTACATTACACTAGACTAGCAAACACAGAAATATGGGTATTATTTGGTTGAAAATGACATATTAAACCGGATGTAATCATAATGGCAATGAAGAATTGTCAAAGTTGGAACATAACAAAAGTAGTGTGCCTTCAATCGTTACGGTTCCAAAAGGTTTATTCTAACGTCGATTGAGCCGTGACAGTTATTGTAGCTCAGTTGTACATGATCATACACGAAGATTTTGTTCGAGCTAACGACTGCCTTTGTTTTTATGTTTGAACTTTTATAATTGCAGAAACAGTAACAAGTAGAACATATGGAGCTGGACAGCAGCGAGACAGGGAGTTCTTCAGACGCAACATTGAACTATGGAGGTTTGTGAATATAACACTGAAGATACTGAATTAGTAACAAAAGTTGCACTCATACACCGAGATATGGCGGTTTACGGCATAATGGTGGTCACCTTTCATCATAACCCTTGGACCAAAGCACTCAAGACATCATGTTTTGAAACAGTTGTTCATAGTTGAGTTAAAGTGTTAGTAATTTATTCAGTAATGCGTTAGTTCATGTATTGGTTTTCTTACTTCTTTCTCGGCGGTTTTATTGCGCTACTATAGTGCGTCGGATCGACAGCGTTTGTGTCAGGCATTATGTCATATTATCGGTACATAACAACCTGAACGATGTACATCAACATTGTATTGTATTGTGCTCCCGCTTATGCGATAGAGTCGCTAGGTGTCAACTTTGTGATGAAGGGGTTACCGCCCAAACGACGTTAATGAAAGCGCAAGTTATATATGACCTCTACTAATTTGGTCATAGTCGTGCCCGATTTTCAAGGAATTGATACCAGATATAATAGTGTTGATATTTGCTTTGATTTGTGACGACATGTCGCATTGAAAAGTGTTGCAAAATGTTTTCTTTAACATATGCTGTAGACCGCTGGAGCTCATGCACGATATTTTAAGCACGCTTACTTGTGTGAGTGTGTGCACGTGTGCGTGTGGACTTTCATTAACGTCATTGGAAAGCATGATCAAGTACTCTGATCAGTTTTATACATCGGTGAACAAACTGTGTGCACGGCGAGGTTTTTGGTTTTTGGCTCGAGAGGACCAATCGCAGGGTTGGTTGGTCTCTCTTCAACTCAGTCAAATGCTGTCTTCAGCAGTACTAAACTGAGGAACACAGCTGCATATTTCAAGATGCAATAACTGTGAACTGAACTGAACCCTCATGAGAATTACGCATGTGCCTCGTTCATATCAGAAAGCTTTGCTGCAGACGCAGATTCAACAGCAATGATTCTCTCACTATAGTGAGCACAGCTGTAAATCAGTCCTGGCACAATTAATGTAACAAACGCCTCCTCTATAAATTAATTATCTGCTTATGAGAATCTATGCTGTTTAAATGCGGAAGGTGGTGGCTGCCCGGCACTAGCAGGCCTTAGTTTACTGATTAAACTCGACGGGCTTGCGGCTAGTGTTTATGTTAGCTGTCAACGTGTTGCGGAGACGCGTGTAGGGGAGGAGGGGATGCGTTTCCCCACTCATCCAGCTGCAGTACTTTGTCGCTAGACTGGACTATACAGTTGTCTCATTTCTGTTAAAAACTCAGCTGCTGCATTTTCACCTCTGTAGATAACAGGTTCTTCGTGCACACCGTCTGACCTAACAAGAATGTATCCGAAAGAACACACCACTTGGTCACTCAACTTTATAGTCTTTGGTAATGATTCTGGAACAGGACCCTCTTATGGTACAACCAGTGACTCAAAATCAGCATACACTACAAACGCCAGCTTTTGCTGATTTCCATAATTCTTAAAATATACTTTGCTACCAGGATCTGGATACCTCAGTATTGTTTGAATGTCATCAGCTGACCTGCAGTGCTGGACATGTTTGTGTGCTACTTTAATAGAGGAAAACCTCTGTAAACATTTTTTACAAAATTCCTGTTTACCATCATGTTTTGTTGTATGATGAATTAGTCTTGACATACTTCTGATAATTGTGTAGTGAAAGTTAACGCCGGAGCCAGAGCTTATTAGTAACATGTCAACATGCTTATCTTCTGACTGTCCGTAGGTTGGGGCAATTGGTGATACTCTAATTGGTTGTAACTTGTTCTCAGACTCATTATCCCATACATACACATTTATAGATATCCCAGGATTTAGTTTTTCAAACAAATCTATGTCCTCCACCTTAACAGGAAAATCTATGTCACTGAAGTTAAGTTCATTTACAAATTTGGTATAGTTAGATACAGGCTCAGGTTTTGTTTTTACAAGTGTAGTTTAGCAAGCACACACCACATAAAACAGAAATTATCATTGTTCTGAATATTGACTACAGCCTTTTTGTTTGCAACCTCAGTTGGTAGTGGCAACCATGATTTGCCTAATATAGGATGATATCTTGACTGCTTCAGTTGCAGTTCATGTACACGACCTTCATGCCAACCAGACCCCTGCATTTTTGCTCTGTCGAATGCTTCAAGGAAGTCAGGCAACAGTCTTTCTCTAAACACTTTTTCCAATTCTCTTCTCGAATTAACTGTGTGTTGTCTTGTTGAGATATACGATACAATCACTTCACCATCTACCCTAGTAAATTTTATTTTAGCAACAATCTGAATCTTTACACTACCAGAAAGAAGATTATTTTGTATGACAGAAAAAGACCTTTCTATCGATTCATAGACACTGTAAGTGTTGGATATAGGCAAGTCTGTTGTGTGAAACACGTTTCTTAAGCCTGACGAGCTTTGGGCATTGTCCGTCATTTTTATTTGTCTGACAAAATAATAAATAGAAAAATTACACAATGTGTAATAGTACTTTATTGACTGTAACACCTACAATAAACAGATTCAGTTTACATAGTTGTCTGAATATTTGTTCACACACTGTCTCAAACCACTGATCATCAACTTCAAAGGTATGTGTCTTAAAATCAACAGCATGTACTCTACAAATGGTAACTCTTCAAATATTTCTAAAGCCATATTATAAGACACATATATCAATGCTGGTGGAGTTGTTGTTATTGGCGTTATGTCTGGTTGACTGAAATCTGTTCTTAACTGATCAAAGCGCTGGATATATCTGAAACAGTTTGTAATGTCAATCACTTTGACCATCATTTTTATTTGTCCGACAAAATAATAATATAAAAATATTACTGCTTGCGCTGTAGGTGTAATACCACTTTATTGACTGTAACTTCTTCAATATAATCATGTAGTTTACATAGTTGTCTGAATATGTGTTCACACGGTGCCTCAAACCAGTCGCAGTTAGCATCATTAACTCTAAAGGTATGTGTCCTAAGATCAACAGTCTCATACTGGTAACATGGAAACATTCAGAATACCCCAAAGTCACATTATATACCATGCTTATCAGTGTTGGTGTTGAGAGTTTTATACCGAGCTCAAATGGTTTTTTAACATGCGTTTTTAAGTCATAAATGCACTCAACATCTTTGAAGCAGTCTGTGATGTCAATGGTTTGTCCGACCATCATTTTTTATAGACAAACCAAATGTATAAATTAATTCACTAATCCATACCCTGTGGGCTGATCTGTCTTTAAAATAAGCTTCAGATGCTTAGTTGATTTCAGTTTGTTTTTTACGCCATCTCGTTCATGTTTATTTGGTATAACATCGTTTTCTCTGAGACAGTCTTCAAAGCTGTCACGATCCTTACAGTAAAACAAACAGATAAACTTTAACTGCTCACGAAAATCTTTCAGTACAGCATTATATTTTTGAGTGAGAATCCATACACTAATATTTGCGTGTCTACCACTGAAAGCAAGTTCTGCTAATGTGTTTCTTTTTTTGACAATGTCTTTCTCTGCTGAGCAATCATCAACAATAAACAAAGTTGACTGTCCTTCAAATTGCTTGTAAAAATACTGCATGTAGTCATTCAGTTTTTTCTCAGGGTCAATTAAGTAAATGTTGTTGTCAGTCCAAATGAATAAACGGTTGTGATAAGCTTTGTTGTGTTTGATCGTTGGACAAAATATCACAATGTTTTCAAAATGATAGATGTATCTTGTTTGTAAGAGGTTAAGAACAAATTCAGTTTTTCCACAGCCTGTGGCGCCACAAAACAAGCCACAGTGTGGGTCAAGTGTCATCAAGTTCATTTTACATACCTGTCAACCCCCTGATTGGAACACCTTACTATCAAGACCATCTCCCCTTATCAAAACCTGAATTCACCTTACAAAAATCCGTCTGCTCGATCTCACTATACGAAGATGTGTTTCCTAACGTGTTTTTGCCCAATAATGTTGGTGTTAACTTAAAGAAAACTGTTTTTAATGCAAACATTGTGTGAATAAATGAAACTTGACAGTTCTTAGTCACACATACACTAACAGAAAACAGCAATGACCAGTTCATGTACATACTTTATTCACATAATTAATGTTCCTCTCTACCCCTTGTAGGGGGCTCTGGATAGAGGTAGCACCTTTGCTGTTCGGCAGCTGCGTCCTACATAGGACGGACGGGCATCACTGGTCCTCATCCATCTCCTTAATCTCTCACGTGCTGGCGACAAGCGCCACACCCTGGCAAACCACCTCAGCTGGTGGGCTAAACCACGTGAGGGGGTGGTGTTCACATTGCACCACTAGGCGGATGAGCTGTTTCTGACAGCCAACGGCTAGAGGACGGAGGAGATCAGGTTGGATCCAACGGCCAAATGTGGGGGAGTAAACCTTTCAAATCAGGAGTGGAGCCCCGAAGGCAGACAGCTGCCTGTATTCACGCACTGTTCTGGCAGCTCCTGCAGCCAAACTGGTGCCAAACGTACTGCTTTGCATTCCTTTGGATACATCAGTGAGGCCGAGAGGGGGATCTTGACGACTGGGCACCCCAGGATCTCCATACACTTCGCCCAGGCTTGCGCCCTGGAGAGGTCACTCCAGTAACTGACCCAGCAAGCGCATATACCCATTGTCTTCCGAGACAGGATGCCAAAAAAAACCCTTGCACACCAACATCCATTTCAAATTCATGTGTATATACACTCCCTTCTCATACCTTCTCAGCTCAGTTCTGTCTTGCTACATCACTCACTCAGTCACTGTCACTATCAGTCTTAGACTCATCGATCAGCAGTGAAAACGGCCCACTTTTGCATCTGTCTACAACGGGATCGGTGTGATGTGGCGCAATGCTGTCTCTTGTCATCATTGTTAGCTTTGTGCGGCGACAGGAAAAGTTCTGGAAAAAATATTTAGAAACAAAGTAGATATAACGACACAACACCACCACTTACATTAGTCTATTTTGTGTTCAAATCAAAATACAAAATAAAATATTTATGAGGTGAGAAATTCAAGTTTTGCTCTACTAGCATTACTGATTAGGGTTAAGACATCAACATGATTACATCATTATCAATTATCAAAGAATGTTCCTACTCAAAGTAAAAATAAATAAATAAATAAAATAAATACCTTTGCAATTTTGCTGACGGGGAACATCTTTGCAGCCAGGCTGGAAAAATGGTCAGCTACAGCAGGTTGAAGGTTATGTTCTGCCACGAAATAACAGAACATCACTTCTGCCATCGTTACGTCTTCTTCTGGTTGAGCTGTCGTGGCCGTCCTCCTTTCAACTGCTGTAAAGATTGAGTCGATCGATTTTGTCTTCTTCGAACGCTCCACAGCTTCCTTGTGCCCTTTAGTTTGTACATGAGTCTTCAAGTCATAGATTCCACTTGCCGCAACTTTAATGTCAAAACGACATGGAATGCAGAGAGTATATTCCGGCCCTTTGTTTGACACTTTGAATAGGCCATAATATTCTCCTTTCGCGTAGTTTGGGCTCTCCCATTCGGCCAGATGCCTTCCAGTACCTTTGATCTTCTTCCTCGGTGGCTGAGACATTTTCCATGTGCCAAGTGACGCTATTGAAAATGGCCGCTTCAACTGTCTTACAATACAAAACTCAGTACTGCGCAGGCGCGTAGTTTGCAGTATTTCGAAGTGGGAGTTTTCGCTTCTGGTTTCCGGTAATCGAACGTCGTCTGCTTCATAAAGAGAGCGATTCTCGTGAATTTAGACCCCTGGTTTTAATTTTACCGTATTTATTATTTTTCGCTGTACTATTATCGGTAGTACGCCGTATTAGGAAAATCACAGTTTCGCCGTACAGAAAATACGGCCAAACCGTATAGGTTGACAGGTCTGATTTTAAAACACAATATAATTTTAATACAAGTGACCACTTAGCCTGCTTTCTTGAATGTTCAGTTGTGCGTCGTAAATCAGATACAAATATATATTTATTGCTCCAGCAGTTTGTCTTTTTTTTGTATTTGGATTGTAATTCCGTCACTACCATTTTCAACAGTACGACCTGACCCATGTAGGTAGTCGTCATCTGTACTACGCAGGTCTAGCCACAGTGCATACTTGTCTGTCAGGTATTGGACGATTCTTATGTCATACAGATGTAGATCTTTGCATGCCATGTTTGCAGGTTTTTCTCAAAGTCTTCCACCTAAAAATATTTTATGATCTCGTCATAGTGTTGGTAAGGTAGCATGCCTGAAGCATACACTTGATTAGGGCACCCTTCAATAGTGAGGATAAGTGCGTAATCTTTGGATTGTAGAATTTTTTTGACTCCCTTTTGAGCGGACTTCCTTGTTCAACAAATAACATAAGTATACCTTTCAGTGACCTAGCGGGTGTGTTCAAGTTGATGTTCCACATTGGATCACCTTTGTCTCTGTGCATAAAACTGTGTGATAAGACACAGTTTTATGCACAGAGACAAAGGTGATCCAATGTGGAACATCAACTTGAACACACCCGCTAGGTCATAATAAATTGGAAGTTTTGTTTGGTACTGGCTTTGTATGAGTCTAGCTAGATCAGTATGTGTGACAATTTCATATTCCAAGGAAATGTTTGATAACTTATATGTTGCGTTGAGATCAGATAAACTGATAACTTTGGAGTAGTCATTGAATGTTAGTTCAAAACTCAGACGGTCATTCAGTGCTCCCTGATAATAAGGCAGATGTGCTGTTAGTATTTTGAATTCAAGTGGAATGTAAAATCTACTTCCATATGTTTCTGCTAATATAACATCCTTGGCGGTAGATGTAGATGGGTATTGTGAGTACTGTTCATTCGCTGTGTAGGCTTGAGTAAATGGGCTCTCCAGTTTTTGCTTATTTTCAAAAAATTTTCTTCATGTGATTTATTTAATTTTTGTATAGACTTCTTTATCATGACTCCATGGTCACTTTGGTGTAACTTTTATCTACATCTTCCTTTGGAGATGAGCAGCTGGACTTGCCATTTTTCTTAACGCTGTTCTGTTACTGACATTTTTGCAGTATACTGTACAACCATGTTTGCTTGCTGAGTTTTCACCTAGTCCCACTGTGTGTAGAGGCTTGGCCTCTTCCACTGCACATAGGCCTACACGTGTATTGTGCTATGACAGACAGAAACTGCTAGAATGGAGAGGTACTGGGGCCCCTTCCCCAGACGTGTGTGCACACCTGGGGCCCTTGATCTTCACAATCACACCCTTCCTTCTCAGCTTCACTGTGTAAAAATACCCAAGAGGACAACGCTGTGGCGTCCCATACCTGTCATCATCACCCCTCTAGTTTCTAGTTCCTTCCTACCCACCCCCCACCCACCCCCAGGGCTGGGTACTCTCCCACACACAGGTGTGTGATATCTCCAGGCTGCACCCCCAGTGCCAGTGCTTCACCTGCCTCCCTACCCACCTTTGTTGTCATGGGAATTCTTTTGAATTTGTTCCAAACCAACCCATCCTAAAACATCTCTTCTATTAATAGAAGAGACTTAAAATTGGGGAAGTTTAACTGTATCGCCAAGAAGCATTGATACAGACATTAATCTGTTGATAAGCGAAACCAGTGTTGAAAAACAGTTATACCCTTCTGACATCAAGTTTAACATATACAAATATATATTTATTGCTCCGGCGGTTTCAGCCTTTTTTTGTATTTGGATTGTAATTCCGTCACTACCATTTTCAACAGTACGACCTGACCCATGTAGGTAGTCGTCATCTGTACTATGCAGGTCTAGCCACAGTGCATACTTGTCTGTCAGGTATTGAGCAATTCTTACATCATGCAGATGCAGATCTTTAGATGCCATGTTTGCTGGTTTTTCTCTAAGCCTTCCACCTGCAAAATATTTTGTGATCTCATCATAGTGCTGATAAGGTAGCATACCTGAAGCATACACTTGATTAGGACGGCCTTCAATAGTACAAGACAAATGAGTAATCTTTGGATTGTAACATTTTTCTGAATCTCATCCGTATGGACTCATCGGTTTAACAAACAGCATAAGAATGCCTTTCAGTGACCTAGCAGGTGTGTTCAAGTTGATGTTCCACATTGGATCGCTTTTGTCTTTATGAATCAAACTGTGTCTTATCACACGGTCATAATAAATCGGTAGTCTTTACTGGTACTGATTTTGAATGAGAGTAGCTAGATGAGCATGTGTGACAATTTCATATTCTAAGGAAATGTTAGAGATCTTATATGTTGTGTCTGTTTCAGTTGATTTAATAACTTTGGAGTAGTCATTGAAAATTAGTTCAAAACTCAGACGGTCATTTAGTGCTCCTTGGTAATAAGGCAAATGCGCTGTTAGGATTTCAAATTCAAGTGGAATGCAAAATCTATTTCCATATGTTTCTGCCACAATAACATCCTTGGCTTCTGTTGTTGATTTCTGATGCATTGATTCTGAGTTTGGCAATGTTATCAGACTGTATACCTTGATAAATGCGGTCTTCTCTTTCTTCTTGAGTTAGCCACAGATCTTTGTAACAGTAGAATACATCAGCATCGTCAAGACTAAACACTTCCTGTCCTTCAAGTTTAACTTTAATAGTCTTAATAATTGCTCTGCCTAGGTTGTCAACTAGTGTTCTATTGTCATCTGTGTCTGATGAAAGTTCAATATTAAATGCAAGACGAGCAGTACCAGGAACAATAACTTCACTCGGGCCTAGGTTTGGAAACTTAACAGTAAGAATTTGGTTTTGATCTATGGAGCTAGGATTGTTAGTGACGACAATTGATTGTCTAATGCCCTTAACACCAAGAGGTTCACGTAGTTTTCTGTATGGATCTAACTTTGATCCGTAGGACTGTGTCATTTTATTATGCAAAAATAAAAAAAAAAATAATTAATAAAAACAATGGCAGTGGGAGGATTTAACCATGAAGATTTTGAAATGGATGACATGAATGACTATGATACTAGTGCAACAGATGTAACTGGAATGGGAAATACTTCTAGTATGTATCATGATTGATTGATTGATTGTACATTGCTTAACGTCCCGACAGCAACAAGGCTTTCTCAGGACGTGCCTGCACTGCTTGTGAAAAAAAAACAACTAAACAGAACATTGAATGTATGTCGCCAGCCGGTCAAATACATTAAATAAACCTAACACATGGGGCCTAAATAAAGCTAAGACCATTTAGCAACACACATCCAATATCAAGAGCTACAGGCAGTGCAGACAGTAGGGAGAGTTTTAAAAAGACAAATACAGGTGAATGGACCTCGGGTAGACAGAAACACGTGCCCCAGAATAGAGAGAAAAACTCACCCTGTGGGGCTGACCAGGGTGACCCTGGGAACTAAAAAGTACCTAACCCCACCCAAGTCCCCCAGGCAGACCCGGGTGGGGTAAGTATGTATCATGAACTGTTAAAAGACAAAATAAACTCGTTTTATGATAGTGTTGGTGACCGCCCAGATGAAATAGATCCTAATCAGTTTGAATATGAAAAAGGTCATTTATATTTAAACACTTTTGACAAAGGAAAAGTACAATTGACTAACAAAAGAGACCCTGGTAAGTTTAGAGCTTTAAGTACAATCAAAAATGAAGGTGGTGTTGGCGCCTTGCGTCAACTTGGTATTGGAGATAAACAGTTACCACCTCGTCTTGCTAGTGCTCTTCGTGATGCGCAAACAAGGTTGCCAACTGGACAAGAAATTGAAATGACTGAAGTAACAAGACTGCCAGAATTAGCAAACACAGTAATACAAGAAACTTCATTTACAGAAGGGCAAATAAATGAGGCTATGAAAACAATGGGTGACTCTCCTTTAACCTTGCGGGAGTTAGTGGGGTTGGATAAAACACTGCAGTCAATCAGAGGTGAGCTTGTGAATAATGTAGCCAAACTAGGGGAGCTTGATAATCACATAGAAAGAGAAAAAGAAAAACTAGCTAAAGCTGATGATGCGAATTATGACACAGAAATGAAAGAAAGAATACAACACAGATTAAATGATTTGCAGATAGAAAGATCAGCGCGACTAGAAGTGATTGAAACAGGAAAAGAAAAACTGAAAACACAGGTCAACAGGGTTAGAGAAACTATTCAGAAAATACTTCACAAAGACACAACTTTGGCTGAGAGATTAATGATTGATTGATTGTACATTGCTTAACGTCCCGACAGCAACAAGGCTTTCTCAGGACGTGCCTGCACTGCTTGTGAAAAAAAAAAAAAAAAAAACTAAACAGAAAATTGAATGTATGTCGCCAGCCGGTCAAATACGTTAAATAAACCTACAACATGGGGCCTAAATAAAGCTAAGACCATTTAGCAACACACATCCAATATCAAGAACTACAGGCAGTGCAGACAGTTGGGAGAGTTGTAAAAAGACAAATACAGGTGAATGGACCAAGGGTAGACAGAAACACATGCCCCAGAATAGAAAGGAAACCCACCCTGTGGGGCTGACCAGGGTGACCCTGGGAACTAAAAAGTACCTAACCCCACCCAAGTCCCCCAGGGCAGACCCAGGTGGGGAGGCTGAGAGATTAAAAACACTTTTCAGAGAGCAGGGTATCACAATTGCTAGTTTAATTACTGCTCTTGGATTTATTATCAGTACTGTTGTGTTAGCTGTAGCCAGAGGCGGTGGTAGTCCAGCTCCACCGGCACCTCCAGCCCCGGCTCCAACTGACCCAAAAGATTTACAGGCATGGGTAAAAAATAAATAAAAAAAATAAAAATAAAAAAAAGTTGTCTCATATATCAGACTTGCTTCAGAAATTGGCAGTGAAAACAATGGATGCCTTGCCTGGCATAATAGGGAGTGTTGTCAGTTGGCTGACCAGTACAGCAGCAAAGGTAGTAGGGTTTATGGCGGAGCATGTGTGGGTCTTTTTGGTGACAGTAGGAGGGTTAATTATAGGATATTTAATGAAACAGGTAAAGAAGTAATATCCCTAATCCAGTAAGGCCTATTACTAATGCAGTTCTCTCTGACTCATAGGGTTACTGGCTGTACTGGTGCTGGTACCGGTGCAGGTGCCGATGCTGGGGCTGTTACTGACATTACTGGCGTTACTGTCTGTACAGGTGATGATGATGTTGCTGGCGTTACTGGCGTTATTAATGGTTTTAATGGTTGGTTTTAATGGTTGTAAGTGAGTGGTTGTTGGGCTCAAGTTTACAGATTGATTGTGTCCTAATTTCTGATCATGTCCAGCAACAACTATTTCATTATTATAATTTGTTATTGTCCCCATTTGAAGTTGAAGGTCAGATGGTAACATGTATAGCCCGATGCCAACTACAAAGTCAACTTTCGATCTGGCATATCTGAGAACGTCTTGGTAGTGTTGTATGCTTGATGGGAGATCTACTACTGAATTAATTGAATCTTCAAGGTTTGCAAGAAACTGTTTTTGTGCTTCAAATTTCTCACTCCTGTTTAAAATGTTTGATTTTGTTTGAGCTTGTGCTCATAGTATACACCACACAAACGTTCTGATAGACTCATTAATGCGTTCGACTCCTGCTTGAGTAAACCCGTCACTCTTATCGAAGACAAATGTGGTCCAGGCATTAGACTGTTTCTGTTCTATTGAGCCTAACCACACTTCAGATTTTGATGAGAATGAAGAGTATGGATTGATTGATTGATTATACATTGCTTAACGTCCCGACAGCAACAAGACTTTCTCAGGACGTGCCTGCACTGCTTGTGAAAAAAAACAATCTAAACATAACATTGAATGTATGTCGCCAGCCGGTCCAATACATTAAATAAACCTAACACATGGGGCCTAAATAAAGCTAAGACCATTTAGCAACACACATCCAATATCAAGAGCTACAGGCAGTGCAGACAGTAGGGAGAGTTTTAAAAAGGCAAATACAGGTGAATGGACAAAGGGTAGACAGAAACACATGCCCCAGAATAGAGAGATAAACCCACCCTGTGGGGCTGACCAGGGTGACCCTGGGAACTAAAAAATACCTAACCCCACCCAAGTCCCCCAGGGCAGACCGGGGTGGGGCGAAGAGTATGGAGGCCAGTAATCTTGAGGGTATTGTCTGTGACTCATAGCATAATACAATGTACCCATACCTTTGTGATCATCAAGTTTTTGAGTAAAATCATACTTTGTACTGATGTTAAATTCATTACAGATGCGTTAAAATGCTTTCAAATCCATGGGATTGTTAAACTGATTAAAACTGGATTCAGTGGGCAGTGGGGTATGCAGTTCTGACAGTATTCTTCTAGACTGATAATACGTGTGGAAACAATAGACAGACTTAATCAGTTTGTTTGGGTGGTTCAAATGGTCTGTAAAAGAAACGCCACAGCCAGTAGTTGAGCATAGTATAGCAAAGTTAAGCTGGTTTTGAAACATGTGTAGTGGGCTTGAGGACCACTGTCTTGCAGTTGCATCATCTGTAATTGGAGGGTTTAAGTAATGATCATACGGATTTGGAACTTTCACTTGAAATAAATCTCCTTCAGACAAAGCTATATCGAGCTCATTTAGCTGAATTATTTTCTGGTCATAAGTTCGTGCGACATTGTACTTGGCATCCACGTTAAATTGAAATGCATTAACAGTGGTAATTGTTGGTGATTTAAATTCCATTATGCTTTTTTTATGATAATAAAAATGTTTATAACCTTATCAAATATTGACACAAGCAAACCAGTGTGGTTAACTAATGGGATTGATAATCATGATGGTAGCGAAGCTGTAGCTATCCATGAAATGTTCTACACAGTAAAGTGGTTTAATGTAACAGATGATACAAGTTTTCATGTAAGTTATAGCAATGCTGGTAATAGTGGCTTGGGCACTAAAACCCACTTTATACCATCTGGGTATTATGACTTTTGTACTTTAGCTGAATGGTTTCAAAAAGTAAATTAAAAATTAAAGCAACTTTAAATCCGGCTAACTTACGCGTTACATTAGAATTTCCTGTAGGTAGTCAGCCTATAATTTCACGTGAACTTGCATATTTACTCGGTTTAATAGGCAGACATATAACTTCTAGGGATGAGAAATGGGCATTTCATTTTGGAAGTGATAATATTGAGCGTTGGTTACCTACGACAGTTGGAGATAAAATAACTGGAAGATACCCTGTTCATTTGTCAGTACACATATTGCTAAATGTTTATTTAAAAGAAGTGAACACGACTGAAAATGTACACAATGGAAAGCCTTCAACTTTGTTAAGATGCTTGCCGACTGGAACTGCCCCATATTGTGAAAGTGTGGTTGCTAGATTTCCTAATTTGCAGTTTAAAAAATTAGGTTCCAGTTTCTTTGAATCACTGTGTTTATCTGTAACTAATCAGGATGGTAAACCAGTTCAGATGCATGATTTTACTGTTGTGTTGGAAGTGAAATAAATTTTATTTTTGTTTTATAAAAATGAGCGGTCTTGGTCCAAAGCCGAGAATTGTACCAGTTGCATGTCCGTCAATAGAGTTGAAAGATTTGGCTGACGTGCAAGATTTTGATAAAGAAGGTGAGGTAGGAGAGGTGTATGGCCTTGAACTTGTGTCCGTTGGATTGTACAAACGAAAGGTAATTGATGATGTAAAAGATGGCGCTGAGAGACAGTTTCCTAAACTTAGTCAACTTCGTGATGTTACTGTTCCTACTCCTGTAAGTAATGTGCTCTACAGCTTAAAACATGTGGGTAATAAGTGGGTAATTATTCCTACACCTGTTCCGCTTGCACCTATTCCCATTGTATGGGATGTAACGGTTTTTTTTTTTATCAGTCCTTATGTTTATTTTACTGATGAAGGTGCCTTAGTATTTAGAAAAGTTGTTAACTCTGAGCCAATGCTTGTAAGTCTTGTGCCAAGCTATTTCACAGAAACCAATAGCAGAGAAAAACTAAAACTTCAAGAGTATGGAAAACGAAGGTATTTTCTTACAAATAGAAAGGGTAGAACAGATACTTCTATTTCGTTTGTACCAGCAAATTTTACCATAGATAGAGAAGCGACAATAGTTTTTGAAATTCTCATGAGATCTTTGGATGCTGTGAAAGAAGCAGATATCGCACAGGGAATCAAACTTACGTGGGATAGCTCAGTAGCAGAGTCAACAAAGGTTGTTATTGCTATTAGAAAAATCAATACAGATTTTGAAGTTTCGAGTAGTGTCCCTGCTGTTAAGGTAGTGATTGATAAAACAACTCTAGTTCGTCTAAGTTTCATAAACCTGGAACACATAGATCTTGTTTCATTTTATTACGCTAGCGAATTGTATACCTTTGAAGAGTTGCAAAATAAATTAGAAGATTAAATATAAAAAATATTTGCCACAAAAAATGCCGCCACTGTATCCGCAAATACCACCTGAGCCGCTTGAGCATATTGTTTTAGATAAAACATTACAGGCAGACTCATTCCGTTTAATGAATATTACAGAAGCGTTGAAGTATTTGGAAGGAGAACAAGCAAAATACTCAAGGTGTAAACGACGTTACAAAACGGTTTTCAATTCTGTACACAACACATCAATGGCCGTGGGTGTGGTTTCAGCCGGATTATCTGTAGGAGGTATAGCTCTGTTTGCAACGGGAGAGGGAAGTGTCATAGGAATTGCTATTGAAGGTGTTGGCCTTGCCACAAGCCTGGCATGCTTTGGTTTGGAAGCCATTAACAAAAGATTTCATACAAAGTTGCAGAAGCATGAAGCCTTGAGTACGCTAGCTGGAGCTAAGCTGAGCAGTATGAAACTTATTATCAGTAAGGCTTTAGATGATAATAAAATTGACGATCATGAATTTAAAAGAGTGCAGGATGATTTGGCCAATTACAAACAGAAATCTGAAATACAGAATAAGATGCGTAGTCAACCCGTGAATGTTGAAGAACTAAAGAAATCTTTTTTAGAGGAAGGGAAAAATTGATTGATTGATTGATTGTACATTGCTTAACGTCCCGACAGCAACAAGGCTTTCTCAGGACGTGCCTGCACTGCTTGTGAAAAAAACTAAACAGAACATTGAATGTATGTCGCCAGCCGGTCAAATACGTTAAATAAACCTAACACATGGGGCCTAAATAAAGCTAAGACCATTTAGCAACACACATCCAATATCAAGAGCTACAGGCAGTGCAGACAGTAGGGAGAATTTTAAAAAGGCAAATACAGGTAAATGGACAAAGGGTAGACAGAAACACATGCCCCAGAATAGAGAGAAAAACCCACCCTGTGGGGCTGACCAGGGTGACCCTGGGAACTAAACAATACCTAACCCCACCCATGTCCCCCAGGGCAGACCCAGGTGGGGGAGGAAGGGAAAAAGATAGGTGTAGAAGAAACTATGAAAAGAGTTCAAGAACTTATAAGCAAGTAACGATAGGTTTTGGTAATCCATTATTTTTGTCATACTCTTCGCAAAGAGATGTCATGCCTTTCATGCCTGCTCATTTGACGCCATCCGCCCCACCACCAGAGTATTACTGAGAAAAAAAGTTTTTATATTGTCCTTGTAACTTGGGAAATCTGTCCAAGTAAGTTGTGACTTGGATCCAAAAACTTGTAAGTTCTTATAAATTCTTATTTTAAGTCACTCATAACAACTTATGCCAACTAATTTATTAGGAACTAAAAGTTACCTGTAAAGTTATTTGGCAGTTATAGGTGACTTTGGAAATTTGTTATCAAGTATCTGTAGGTAACTTAAATTTGTATCAAGTGTATATAAGAATGTTTGTGTGTGTGTGTGTGTGTGTGTGTGTGTGTGTGTGTGTGTGTGTGTGTGTGTGTGTGGATATTATTAAATAACTGTGTTTTGGGGTATTGACACAAGTAAAAGGTATAAATGTTCTTGAAATATACTTTATCATATCTCTAACACTAATCTACATTATATATAAACACACACATACGCACATAAACACGCACAAACACAAACACACACGTAAACACGAACATACATACGCACACACGCACAGACAAACATGCACACACGCACGCACATACACACGCACGTACACACATGCGCACACGCATATGCATACACATGCACTCACAGACACATACACACGCATAGACATCCACTCACAAACACATACACACGCTTACACATCCACTCACAGACACATACACACGCACATACGCATACCCACAGACAATCACACAGCATACGCATTCACATACCCACAGACATACACACATGCATACGCATACACATGCACTCACAGACTCATGCACACAAAATCTTTATTCAAAATGTATGTAGACTCCGACCCGCAGAATACTTCGTTAATTGTATGACACACGATACACAAATTGGCATTGTGTTCTTGGTCCCGTTACTAAGGCCCTAATGATGTAGTACGGTAGAAATGGTGTTAACGGCGTTAGCGCGGTTTCTATCGTACTACGTAATTTGTTTACACCGTTACTAAAACCCTATGACAAAGTACGGTAGAAACGGTGTTGACGGCGTCAACGCTGGTGTAAACAGAATATTGAAGACTTTGTATTTAAGGGTCATTTTAAATTGTGTTATGTCTCTGTCTTTTGGTTGCTACAGGCCGCTAAATATAAAATATGAGTAAACCGGCAACTTCCGCATTGCAGCTAGTGACGTATTTGACTCCTCGCTGTACACAAATGACACTGGTGGTCTGCAGTCTGCGCCTGCGCTGTTTACCGCCAGCGGTGGTTGCTATGCACAGTCTAGCTTAGCAACCACGTTGACGGCGTTAACGCGTGGTGTAAACGGAAGATTGAAGACTTTTATTAAGAGTCATTTAACTCTGTGTTCTACTCTCATTTCTTAGTTGTTTACAACCTACAGCAGATTAAACGCTTCCCTTAGACGGGCTTACTGCAGTCTTTAACATGTCAGACTCGTTAACACCTATGTAGAAACAGTTTCACTTACATGAGCCGTGGCGAAAACACCTAAACACTTGGTCCACAACATTTAGGACGAGACAATACAAACAAACATGCAAACATGAGCTTCTGGTGCGGCTTGGTCATTATGGCGTTTGTCACACATCAGACATAATCTCACTCCGTCCATTTTATGACCTGCCTGATGATTTTTTTTTTTTAACTCTCAGTCTTAAAGCCACTTTTTTACGTGTAAACCTGCCCGATGATTTTATCACTCTGAGTCTTAAAGCCACTTTTTGTTTTGTGATATATTCTGTGATTTCTCAATCACAGACTTTCAGTCATTTTTTTTCTTGTTTGTGATCTGTTCTGTAATTTCTCAATCACAGACTTAGTCATTTTTTTTTCTTGTTTGTGATAGATCACACATGGACTTAAAGCCCATTTTTGTCTTGTTGTGGCCTGCTCAGTGTTATATCACACACGGACTTACAGTTACATGTTTTCATTTGTCTTGTTTGTGGCCTGCTCGTTGTTATATAACACACGGACTTACAGTCAGTTATCAGTACAAAGTGATAAAATATCTCAGATGTGATTCAAACAGGATTGTTAAGACGCATTAGAAACTTTGTACAAACAAACAAACAAACAAACAAACAAAAACACATTTAGTTACAGACCAGCGTTAGGTGTTTTCCAAAAATCGGATATTTCTTTTCCTTTCAGCATTTCTTTAATTTGCTTCCGCAAACCATACACCTTTCGAAAAGACAGTGCAAGAAAATGAAATTTTGGATACCCGCGTAACAGCTTGGCTAAATCACGTAACTGACGAGAATAAGTTCTCCTATATGGAGCAGAGACTTGGAGGTTGACAAAAACCACAGTCAACAGAGTACAGATCTTCATAAACAGTTGCCTTAGAAGAATCTTGAAAATCCACTGGCCAGAGAAGATCAGCAACGTCAGACTCTGGGAGAGAACAGAGCAGATAACAGTAGAGAATGAAATTGGACGAAGAAGATGGGGCTGGATTGGTCACAGTCTGAGAAAGCCAGTTTCCAGTATCACTAGGCAGGCATTGTCATGGAACCCCCAGGGAAAGAGGAAAAGAGGCAGGCCGAGAAACACCTGGCGTCGAGACCTCCAGACATCAAGAGACTGGGAACCACCTGGAGTAAAATCGAAGGAGAAGCACAGGACAAGAGTCGCTGGAGGTCTCTCGTCGACGGCCTATACCCTGGGAAGGGTGACAGGCGTAAGTAAGTAAAGTAAGTACTTCGGTTGTCAGAGGTTTAGGCCTGCATCATGGCATCATGGACATGCTATTAAATTCGCCCCACCATGACCCATCCTAAAAAGTCCCAGCAACAAAGAGCACAAGGGAAGCAGATTCACATCTGGCCTTTTAGTGGCAGGTGTTCATAAGAATATGTACAGCTTGTTGGCCGATGTTAGCCCCAGCTTGGTCAAGGGTGTCACCTCAACTAAAGTGTGTCGTCTACATACCATCCCCTACGCTGTCTCAGTATCAACTGAAACCCTGATGCCTCTTTTTCTTCTTCTGTGGAGTGCACATCAACATATTGATGGTGATAGCTTTTGGGGAGGAGCGCAGAAGGGAAAAAGAATTACTGAATGGAACCCACCCTTGAGACAGAGCAGGACGCAAGCGAGACTACAGGTAGGGGGGTGGGGAGGGGGGGGGGTGGGGGGGGGGGGGGGGGGGGGGGGGGGGGGGGGTCCAGTCTCTGATGGTGCAGGTAACAGTGAATGAAAACTTCCTGTAGTCTGTCCTTCAGTATAGGGTCTGGTAGCACTGACATGGCCTCTGTGCAATCTTGTCTGTAGCTTCGGTTTCATGTTGCTTTGTTGAACTGCTGCCATAACATGGGGGATCTTGAACATCATGGTTAAGCGAGACATCCGAAGACAATGCTCAAGGGTCTGCCAATTTAGCTGAGTCAGCATGGCACTGACGCTAGAAGTAACACCTCAACACAAACCTTGCACTGGTGGTGTGAGTTCCAGACTGCAGGTCCCCGACTACTGGCGTACTTGAGGATTGGTCTCACTAGGGACTTGTATATGATGGCCTCGATGTTAAAAAGAGCCGATCCTAAAAGTTTCGCCGGAGAAAGTCTAGAACCCTGCTGGCTTTGGCACAGATTTCACTGATAAGGATATCCCATGACGAAGACAAGATGGCGGCCATGCAACACCTCCTGGCCGCCCGCTCCGGCAGAAATGCCGGTCGCCATCGACAGTATTCTAGTCATTGTACCTTCGTTTAATATACGATGTCAGGCCCTGCAATGCTGCATCACGACCGGTATTTCTTTTTGATGACTTTTGGCAATTTGATGTGCTGTGACTGTTAATTGGATTTTATATTTTTCTCCGCTGTGCCGCCTATGCTGGGAGTTGATACACGCTGATTCTTGTTGTACCAAGCGGATATCAGAAGAACAGCGCGCGCTATGCTGTGGCAATACCACCAGCGTGCTTTCCTCCCCTTTCATCATCTCATCTGCCGGCACGCCACGCTCAACCTCACTGCCTGCGCTAGTGCACTCAACGAAGGGCCGGAGTACCAGCAAGCTTCAGGCCCCACATTCCGAATGATGTAATGACAAACACCTCCCAGACCCAGTGACTGTGTTTCTTACTGAACATCCGCGTGTGTACTTTTTAGAAACTATTTTGGACTGCTTTCACGTTAATGATGTAGTTCTACTACTTTTGTTTTTAAAATGACGTTATATATGAAGTTATATACTAGTTAAGTTCAGTAAAATTAAGGTGGTGACTGTTTATGCCGGAGCGACTGTCTGAACACCGGCGCTGTACTATGGCGGCGACGGGCCCCCAGGTGCTGTTTGACCGTTGTTCAGTTTTATGTTGCCTAGATCGGAGATCTTCTCCGTATCGACGCGGGTATTTTGTTTCTGTTGTTAACTTGTTTTATGTACTAGTTTTAGCCAAGTAGGAACTTCAGTAATAAAGAACATTATAATAGTGTGTTAAGGGGGCATAGGGCTGTCTTAGCGGTATTCTGTTTTTGTCAGGGAGGTTCGGGTCGGGATGAGGCCACTGGCGCTGGCCATTAGATGCCTTGGCGACGGGCTTCACCCGTCCAGAGTCATTGTCCATTGTGTAGCTCTGTGATTGTAATTTGTGGAATGAACGAGTGAGTGAATGTAAGCAGCACCTGTGGTGGCAAAAATGTGAATTTCCCCATGAGGGATTAATAAAGTATTATTGTATTGTATTTTGCGTTGCTTTGGAATGTAACGCCCAGTGGTGGTGATGGAGGAATTTAAAGTGTATCTGTGTAGTATGTATTTACATTCTTTTATAGATTTGCTCCATGTCACCTGCAGGATGCTGGCTGTTCGGTACTGCAAGGGGCATCTAAATAGGAATTTGGTAGGTGACAGTCATGAGACTACTACTCTACCTGTCTCAGACATACTTTCAAACTCAGAGGACATTGCTAATCTGAAGAAAATGGCTGTAGAGACACAAAGTTTATGACAATTTCTGTGAGTGGACAAGTGAGACAGAGAGACTGGATGTATACTGAATGTGTGTGTCTCTCAGTGTCTCTTTTCTTCCCTCTTGAAAGGTCAAAAGTCAATCTCCTATGCCATGGTGAAAAAGCTGTTCCACTATAAATAAGATCATACAGTGTATCTGTTCCACTTCCTTTCTGTGTATTTGTATTAATCAGTCCCCCCCCCCCCCCCCCCCAAAAAAAAAAAAAAATGTTCACAAACAGCATGAAGGCCTTACAAGTTTTCATGTATTTTAACATTTATAAAAAAATTAAAACAAATATTTCACTTCAAAAATTGTTTTTCAAAGATGGTAGTAAAAGAATTATTATATTGTTCTGGAGTGTTTATTCTGAAACTCCTTTTTCACTGTCACTATTTGGCAGATTGCCAGAGTTGTGTGGCCACATCTGCCAAACAATAAGTCTATTACTTAAGTATGCAACACATTGGCCACACATGTAGTAACATGTAACTCCAGTCAACGCGTAATGTTCAATCCCCTTAGCTGGAAGGTTTTGTAGTAACGTAAAAAACAAGTATGCAGACTCCAAAGAGCAAGAAAGGCAAAGCCATTATGGCTCACGTGTATGACCAATCCACATAATAACTGTGACCTGTGTGACTTTGACATTTCCAACAGGTCACTGAAATAAGCAGTGTTCAAGTGTCTAAACATAAGGGTTGGCTTTTGTACCAGCAAAATTTGTTTTTTGTCAAAATGTATGCATTTTTCTTAGTATGCATAGAAATGTCTTGCCATCAGCAAACTCCACACCAAATTTGATTGAAACGTTTGCAAACACTTTGATAAAAAAACAAAAAAACAATTCTAACAAAAAATGGAATTTTTCACGCATTTACCATCCTTGTCACCCTTGACCCTACCAAGGGGTCATCCAAATTAGTATACCTAGATAGGTCTTACCATCAGGTAGCTTTGTACCAAGTTTGGGTTTGAAGTTGTGAATAGTATTTGAGAAAAAATATTGCCTTTTTTTATTTAACCTATTTTGGACGATCCCATGATCCTTGACCTTTGTGATGTCAACTAAATTAGTATGCATACAAAGGTCTTATCATTAGCTACCTTTCAGCCAAATTTAATTGAAAATTCCATCAAAAATTGGCATTTACACATTTGCCAACCTCTTGTGACCCTTGACCTTTCCGAGGGGTCATCCAAATTAGTATGCATAGATAGGTCTTACCATCAGGTATCTCTGTAGCAAGTTTGGGTTTGAAGTTGTGACTAGTTTTTGAGAAAAAAAACATCTTTTGTCAAAATATGGCTATTTCTGACCTATTTCCTGAGCTCTTGTGACGCTTGACCTTTGCAAGGGATCAACCAAATTAGTATGCATAGAAAGGGCTTCCCATCAGGTATCTTTGTACCAAGTTTGGTTTTAAGTGGTGAATAGTATTTGAGTAAAAACATCTTTTGTCAAAATATGGCTATTTCAGACCTATTTCCTGAACCCGTGACCTTGAGCTTTGTGAGAGGTCACTCAAATTAGTATATTTAGAAAGGTCTTGCCACAAAGTATCCTTGGGTAGTCTGAAGACTATGGCTTGAACAGTCTCTGAGAAAATGCCAACGTTAAAGTTTATGATGGACGACAATGGACGACCACTGGCCCCAGAACATAGACCCACTTTTGCTTTGCACGTGAGCCAAAAATCATTTTTGTCAAAATATGGCTATTTTCTACCTATTTCCTGATCCCATGTGACCTTGACCTTGAGAGATGTCACTCAAATTGGTATGTTTAGATAAGTCTTGCCACAAAGTATCCGTCGGCCAAGTTTAAAGACTGGCTTCAATAGTCTCCAAGAAAATGCCAAAATTAAAGTTTACCACAGACGATAGCAGACTAACGACGGCAGACGAATGACAAACGATGGACAGATGACCACTGGCCCAGAACATACTCACTTTTGCTTCGCACATGAGCCAAAAATCTTATTTACAACAGACACCAAATTGGTGAATGAAAAAATAAAAACAAGAATGGCAAAGCCCTTATCATGCACGTGACCAATCCACATCTGTGACCTTGACCTTTCCAACAGGTCACTGAAATGAGCAAGTGTTCAAGTGTCTAAACACAAAGGTTGGCTTTTGTTATCAGGGAAATCCGAGTTTTCTCAAAATGTAAGAGAAAGTATATAGGAGAATACAACCCCACCCATTTAAGAAACAATTGATTTATTTAATCCTTTCCGTAAATAAACAAACGCACTTGACCAAATACATTTAACAGATTTATCTGCCCAGTCAGGTCCCCCAACCCCTTGGAAACAAAAGGCTAGTTAAAATATCTTATAAAAGAGAGAGCCCTGCGACACCTATGTCAGTAATACCGTATCGATACTTCTAAATCAGGGTAAATTACATACGTAATTACGCTAATGACACCTATGTCAGTAATACTGTATCGATAGTTTTAAATCAGGGTAAATTACATAGGCTACTTTTCAGAATTTCCAATCTCCCGTTATCCCAATTCTCAGTGCAAAGAATGTATCTGATTCACCGCATAATGCCCTCTTAACAAACTGCATAATACACCTCCCCCCTCCCCTTAAAACGTCACCACCCACCTACCTCCGCACTCAGCCATACAATGTCACAATAAACAATAGACAAGCACGCAGCGACAGTGAGCTGATTCACTACTAAACAAACTGCGTAATACACCCCCTTCCCCCTTAAACGTCACCACCCTCCGCACTCATCCATACAATTTCACAATAGACAATGCGCCGATTCACTTCTAAACAAACTGACCTACTTTCACAGTCGACCATACAATTGACATGGCCACACAATCGACAGTGCGCACCAGGAAATATATATATAACCTCAGACTAGTAAACAGCCACCTTCGTTCAAGCGCGTTATGATTGGACCTGTTCTGAAAAATATGCACCGA
>BTPG01000006.1:103277038-103531507 GCA_036245525.1 Semisulcospira habei | reverse complement strand
TTGCTACAAACTACTTATCACCGTTTCATAAAAAAAAAAGGTCTAAAACATACTAGGTCAAAATACAACGCACGCCTGTTCACTCGAAAACACACACAACTACTCTAAGGACTTCAATAATGTGCTAGCAAACAAAAGATACAGAGAGAATATAGCCGCGATAGAAAAGAAAGAAAATGTGTTAAAAAGGACCTTTAAAAAGAAGCATTTAATAAAAAAAAAAAAAAATATTTATTGATATTATAGATAATTCCAACATATTAAATTGCATAAATCGCGGCACATGGTGTTGCAGCGTGCTTGCAGTTATGCGTGGTGCGTGGCTAGCGTGTGCATTCTGCACATTATGACAGACACGCCCACACGCAGACGATAATAACGTGACCAACGCATATGAACGCACAACAGCAACAGGGCACGCCCACAACACACACACACACACACCAACCACACACACACACACCACACACACACACACACACGAACCGCCCGATACACAACCATACGCACGAATGCACACAGCCAACTCAACAAACATACGCACAACACATACGCACGCCATAGCGTGGCCTAGTCTCCAGGCAGGTATGACTCGTCAGACATGGAGTCAATGCACATGCCGATATATGATATTCTAAGAACATGCCGTTTTCCGCATGTAAGCTGGATTATTTTAGAGATATTGAAGAGGCCCGTCTTTAAAGGAGGGCAGGGACATACTTTTTAAGGTTACATGGACATCGGAATTCCACGAGAGTACTACTTGAGTATGTTAAGCAAGCTTTAAAGATGTAATGCGGATTGGGGGACTGATAGTGCCGCCCCAGTCTGGGATGTCTGTGAGGAAATTACATTGAAAAAAATGGGTCAAGCTAACGGGGGGGCCCCTTTTGTTTTGATCTACAAGCTTATTATCATAAAGAGGGACTTTTTCGGTTTTACATTATAACGGTGCTGCTTCGGGTGGTGACGCATTACCAAGAACTTCTCAAGTTTCTTTTCCAGTAGCTTTATTTGAGGGGAATCCGGTGTAGAGATAGTTTAAGCAGGCCTCTCTGTGTAAAGTATTCAGCCTCTTTAAAATGCATTCCACCTGAACCATCCCACCACTGTTGATGCGTGTCTATGTGGCTTTCCATGGGGTTATAGAAAATTGTACGCGTTTACAATCGGTATGGAAATTTCAACCTTTGTTGCATATAAGGTTTTTTGAGATCGTTTACATTACGTGCTCATGTGAGTTTTCACTACGTTTGATCAGTCTACGTGACCTCACAGGAGCGGTGTTGAGCTACCTATGACTGGTTTGCCGTTTTATGTTAGCTCAGAGAAAGTGGGATGCCGCTAGCTGATGTCTTTGACGTCGTGGCTGTACCATGCATTCTGTTTTAATGGATTAAGAAAAACCATTGAGAATAGTATCGCACCAGCAGTGAGAAACCTCCTGATGCTTTTTTGCAGACGGGTATTAATCGCATTAACACTAAGATCAGGCGTATGAGAGGTGCGTATCGTAAAACAATCACCGAGGTTTGGTTATACTCAGGTGCAGTGGTAGATCATTTATGCATTACAAGAAGAGCAATGGCGAGGAACAGAGCTTGGGCCCGTCCGACTGTGACAAGACCGTGGGACGAGTAGTTACATTAAGAAAACTCTTTGCCTGCCTACGCTGAGGTAGGGAATTAAAATCGTACGGCATCTGCATTGCATAATATGCTTGAAGTTTAGACAAAAGGGATGTTGTGGGTTACAAGATCAAGCTTTTTTTGAACATCCGAGATAGAACTGCTTCCCAATCATTTGACATTGTTTATAGACCGTTAAACCATGGTGTCAACAAGTCTTGTTAATGCCGAATGGCACGAATGTTTTGGTTAAAGCCCCATGAAGATGGGTATTGTAGAAGCTTACAGGTATCAAGGTATGGTAGAGCTATGTTTGTGAAAATGTCTTTCAAGTGGTTTGACAAGGAAGACAAAATGGTATAGGTCTGTGTTATTCACGTCGTAAGATCTTTGCTTTGGCTAGGGGTATTACTTTAGCAAGTTTAAGCTCAGTAGGAAAGTGTTGTGTTTGAATACACAGTTATGGATGTAGGTTAGTGATTTCAATTGTGTAAGGAAGGAAAGTTTAAGTATTTTGGGGGTAATCTCATCAGGTCCGGACGGATTTCTTGTTTTTTAGTGAATTTATAAGCTTGCCAACTGTGCACTGCTACAGGGGGAATACAAAAACGCTGACTTATCCACTGTCTTTGCGAAAAAAGTTAAGTAGAGCCTCAGGACACGAAATGTACTTGACTGTTTTGGATGAGGAGTTTACTGACTGGGCAACCGACAGAAAGTGTTTGTTAAAAGTGTTCTGCGTTGAGCTGGTGAGGGGGATATGGTATGGATCTTTACTGTTGCCTCTGGTGATAGATTACGCTCGCCAGAGAGAAGATGTTTTCTGTTTCCCTTAATGTCGTTCGGACAGAGTTTTTTGAGCCCTTCGCACATTGATTTGAACGGTTTCGTTGGGTTTGTACTCAGAAAACTGGTTTTTGTTTTCTTAAGTTATTTACGAGAGTTCCATCGCTGTGATTAATATCTTGTGTTAACCAAGTCGGTAACGTTGTTTTTACTCTCTTTTTTCGTAAGGGGATGCTTATTAAGAACATGTTGCAAAAGATTATACCAGAGATCCTCAAAGCTGTGTCAGGATTGTCTTCCTTGTGTACCAATGTTCAAAATTGTGTTTGGTTAAGATCAGCTTGAAAGGCCAGACTCAAGAAGTGTTTAAAGGGGATAAGAGATCGGTGGGCAGTGATTGTCCAAGCTTAGGGTGCGCTTGTTAGTTTGATGACCATCAAACATCAGTGGGATAGTGGTCATGATATGAGGTCGGCACCCACTAACGTTATATACGTTTTGGGGACACGGTTAGCGTAAAATGTGGATCTATGCTAGTGTTCGCCTGTTATGTGTGGGCGGAGGTAATTCTTATGAGGGGAAGAAACTAGTTGTTTTAAGACCAAGCTGTGTCGTTAACACACATCCCGGTGCTGAACAGCGTGAGATTTAAGCCATATCAATATTGAAGTCGCCCTAGCAATAAGACATCCGCTAATTAGACAATAACATGTTCAATGGATTGCAGGAAGTCCGGTCTATACATTCATCGAGGCAGACGGGTTACGATAGAAAACCTTAATGATGGTCTGTTTTTTAGGGCTTTGAGCTCAAGCCAGATCACTTACGTCGGGGTTTTAAGTTTACGTCGACGAAACGAGTGTTTGGATAGAGTTATGTATGTAACGGAATTACAGTGCGTCAGGCATACAGGGGTCTCGTCACGAACAATACTAAGTTGGGAAATACTGATGGCATCGTTAGCATTCAGGGTTTAAACGTTGTGTTTCACTTAACACACAAGAGGAACGCGTATCAGGAAGCGTTTAAGTAAACGTTTAAATCGGACACCTTATGAAGATAGGTGGTTTAGATATTTCAGATGACGATTTTTAGGTTGCACTGTTTTTGCTGTGGTGCTTAGTTTCATTAACGAAAGCAACCCCTAAACTGCAGCGCACTAGAAACTAATCTGCTTTTTTTTTTTACGTTAACGGAATAACATACTAATTAAAAAAAGGAAATAGAGAAGTACACTCTATAAGTTGTCAATGGTGCACACGTAGAGTGTCTATATTTGGCCACCACCGTTCAGCTATCGCACGTTCAGGCGTGTGGATTTGTAGTAAGGGACACTAATAGTCCTGCAAGCAGGTAGTAGCTGCTGGAGTTCTTGGGCGGTACACAAACTAAGGCAAGAACATTAGTTTACCACACAAATGAGGTATTATGAATACCGAAATATGAAAAATGTTTTTTCGTTGTCAAATACCCATGCTGAATGAAACGAACCATTCGCTTGGAGGTAATTAGTTGATGCACCAAAGGATCTCCGTAAGCATGTGTTGAGATTGATACTTGAGCCGTTGTCCGCATTCATAATTCGCCGGCGATGGGGTAAGGCGGAAAGTTGGAGGCACACATGCATCGCGGGTGCGGTGAGTCCGTACGGTGAAGGGTAAGTACCACTGAAACACCTTCAGGGGGATTAAGTTTCTGTTGCCACAGAGTGTAGGCGGATACATCAGTTGCTGTTGTTGGTGGTGACTTCATGTTGCCAGTCAACAAAGCAAATGGCGATATTCTGTAGTTTCTGAGGCTTGACATTGTCTCTTCTGCTGGAGTTGAGGTTCTTGTTGTGTAGTTGCTGTCGGTTCTGTTATGATTTTGCTGCAGTTCGCCTGCTGATATTGACGTGATTTTCCTCTATTTGATGCGCAGTAAAGTGGCACGCACGCGAGCAACGTCCGAGTAGAGGATGTAATTCGCAGTCACTCTCATCGCTAGACACTGTCGGCACCGTGAATGGGTTTCCTGGTGGCCTATCGTCCCCCTCGCCGTAACTTAATAGTTACCGGCCAGGCCGGCGAGTCCCCCAGCTGGGGGACGACTTGAGGATGGGGTCCACGGCGGCCTGTGTGATCCACGCGGTACAGCGCTCTTGCTGGAAGACCGCGTGGGCTCTGAAAAACAGCCGTGTTTCGTCAACAAAGGTAGCGCCAAGCATTCCTTTGGCGCCGTGGCACATGTTGGCATTAGAGGGGAAGATGCGCTGATTTAGTACAGAGTTTCTTCCCTGGAGCAGCTGGCAAGATGGAGGAAGCCTGGATGCGCGCTTTGGGGAACGCCTTTTGCTCGCGCGATCAGCTTTCCCACTGCTGGCGGTCATTCTCCCCTGCTTGCAATCATGTGCCCCCACGTAGGAAGGTGACAGATTGGAGCTGGGGTGATTTGACGGCTGCTCCATAGCACCAATCAGTTAGGTGAGAAGTTTGCCAGAACCGCACACTGAAGTGACACTGCAACTCTCTCTACCTTGGTACATAGTCATGTTCTCGACCCTTGACGTTTGCAAAGCGGGAGTCTCCAATGACTAAGGTTGGTGTGCCGGGCCGAGACTCGATGATCAGAAATTCTCTCGCTTGGGAGAATGCCATTTATGGGGTTAGTTGATTACGGCCCCTCCACACTTTGTTCCCGTTCCGCCCCTGCCACCGCCGCGGGGGGATTTTCCCCTTGTTTCTTCGGTTTCCGACGGAAGGCCGTGGACCTTATAAGTGTGTCCGCCAGAAAACCTGAATTCCCGTAGTGTACGTGGACTCTGATGAGCTTAGGTGGGGTAATGCGCACAGGGATCGTGTCACAAAAGCAAGACGGTATGCGGGTTTACTCCTGCCACTTGTGGAGTAGAATCTCAACAGCTTCCAGAGATGGTGGGAGGGTCAGGGTGATGCCTCCGGCCTGGTTGACTAGTGTGATGACCGTAAATATAGACGGTGCATCGAACCTCGCCACTTGACTAGTACAGGATCATGAATGAGTTGGCTGTCCATGGTCACGTGCGCATTGGACGCCTGCAATTGAGCGGATAGCAGACAGTGCAAGTCTGACATGTCGGTCCGCTGGTCCTGAGAACTGGGGATAGTTTTGCACGCACGCAGGGACTCAGACATCTGCAGATCGTTGGTCACACAGCGACACCTGTCTCACGCACCTGCGCACTCTACTGCTCCAGTCTTTGTCGCATCTCCAACTTTAGTTCTGAAAACAGCTCCTGGCTAGAGATTCCAAATACAGAAGCAAAGTTGGGCTGGAGCGGAGTGACGATGGTCTGGCCTTTAGTGACCGCTGATACCAGGAGACCACCAGAGCTGACTGCCAGTGGCAGTGATCCCCACATTGAGTGCAAGCGACCCGCCGGTCGTAACGAGACCACGTACTCTGTGACGAGGTCACTCACGGATGCTGAATATCTAAACACTTGCAAGGTGGAGACTCTCGGCGAACAGCCCCGAGCGGGAATGCGACTTGGGCCACGCGACGACTGAGGACAACTGTGATGGGGCGTGCCGGGAGCTGCTGACGAGAGAGCGTGTGGAGTTATCTAACGCAGAGGATGAAAGGATTAGGGTTAATAGGAGCGTGGAGGGGTGTTATGCTGCATCTGGAGGAGAGGGAAGGATGGGACGGAGAAGGAGTGCGGGGAGGGCTTGAAGTCTCACGGGTGGAGGGAGGGTGGAAGGGAGAGATAATGTCCCACATCAGGATTTCAGCTACGCCAAGCGCGACGAACGTTACGTTTGTGAATCACTGAGAGTTGGTCAGTCACGGGGGATGAGTGACATAGAGGCTGGCAGGCTGTGAAACAGTAAGTGGTTGATGCCCCATCACTCGACCCCCCCGGAGAAGGAACAGAGTAATGCAGGTGAGCGGGGCCTCCAGGAGCCGTGAGCGCCAGGCTAGGGCGGACGGGGCGTGAACGCCGGAGCCATTAACCCCTGTGTCATCGGTCCCACGTTCCTCTTTACAACAGGAATTCGCAACTGGAGCGACAGGGTGATAGATCAGGGGTGGTGGCTGGCTGGCGTCACACAGGGGTAGGTGACTGAAGAAGGGTTGGGGGTACAAATCACTCTCATCCAAACTGTATATTCTGGCAGTGGACCTGACCAGGCCGCACAGCTGGCTGGACTCAGTCTGCACCCACTCCTCGGGACCATCGGATCACGTAACCCCCTGAATCAGACAGGTTTCCCGCCATAGACTATACGGTTGGATGTTATAGTCAAGGCTAGAACGTGATGCAGTTAGTTGACACCCTCTCTTCTTACTTGCACAAAGGTCTTGGCAACGGGTGTTCGTGGGAGTCCGGCTGCACGGGGTTAGCGAACGCTGAAGTCAGTCCGAGTTACTGTTTTTAGTATCAAAGTCTGTGTCTATCCACACTAACCTCGTAGCCACCACTTGGCTGAGTTTAGATAGATCACGATGCGGATGGACAGTGCCTTCTCCAGCGCCTAAGGACGAGCGAAATTTGTTATCATTGAAACCTTCTAGCTTGGACGACAAGAGTGTCTTTTTTACAATAGGATCACTGTGCATTAGGCGACTGGGGACGGGGCGCTGAGGACTGTAAGATGGCGAGGCGTAACAAGGACGGGAGATGAATACGCCATGATAGTTGGGGTGTGAGGGGGAAGGGAAGAGTACGGTTGCACGGGGTGTGTGTGTGTGTGTGGGGGGGGGGGTGGGGGTTCAGGGGCAGATTAGTAGAGACCGGATCGGAGCTTCAAGGGCTATGAGAAAGTAACGTGCTTCTGGTGTGTCATCATTCGGCCACAGGTTAATCAACTGGCAAGTCAAGTGGTGCCGTCTTGTAGGAGAACAATAATTAATAGGTCCACTGGCAAGTCAAGTGGTACACGGGCCAGCGCCGTTTGGCACAGCAACATCGCGTGACGTCGCTGGCGTAAAACAATTATGCGCTCCAGCTCTGTGCTGTCAGTGGCCGGTAATCCGAAGGAGCGACCACGCGTCGCTCCTTATCTTTCGGCCCCGCACCGCTGCGCGGCTCAAACACTAAAAGCTAGGAGGTGACCTGGCTGAATAGCGGTGGGGGATGAGGGTGTACAATCAGTCAAGGGTGTAACGTGACAGACCACATGGCATCCGCCCCGAGGAGGGGGTGGGGGGGGTTTGGTGGGTAGCGGCAATAGTGGGCGCGGAGGGAGTGGGGGCTACACGGCAGCCAACGCCATGGATGCCGCCATCACAGTTCCGCAGCGGGCTGATGAGCATTGTCCAGTTTGAGAAATATAGTCACTCCACGTGTGCAGTACTGTTCCAAATTTCACAAAAAACACTCCAACCACGAAATCCTCGATTCCCTCATGAAGTCCACACACCAAATATCACTTAACAAACTTTTGTTAGTCCATCGGAAATAGGGTGGAACTAATGCCCACGATGTAAACGGCCGTACCGCGTGCGCGGAGAGCCCGCGGTGAGAGAGAGGAGGCTGAACTGTGTAGAGCCGTCGCGAGAGACCTCCAGCAACTCCTGTCCTGAGGCTTCTCCTTCGCTTTCTACTCCGAGGTGGTTCTCAGTTCTCTATGATGTCTGCTTGGGAGGTCTCGCGCCAGGAGTTTCTTCGCGCCCTACCTCTTTTCCTCTTTCCCTGGGGGTTCCATGACAATGCCTGCCTAGTGATACTGGAAGCTGGCTTTCTCAGACTGTGACCGATCCATCCCCATCTTCTTCGCCCAATTTCATTCTCTGCTGTTATCTGCTCTGTTCTCTCCCAGAGTCTGACGTTGCTGATCTTCTCTGGCCAGTGGATTTTCAAAATTCTTCTAAGGCAACTGTTCATGAAGGTCTGTACTCTGTTGACTGTGGTTTTTGTCAATCTCCATGTCTCTGCTCCATATAGGAGAACTGCTTTTACATTGGAGTTGAAAATCCGGACTTTGGTGTGTTGTGACAGCTCTCTGGAACTCCACACTTTTTTCAACTGGAGAAAGGCTGCTCTGGCTTTACCGATTCGTGCTCTGACATCTGCATCAGTGCCGCCTTTTTTGTCTATGATGCTCCCGAGATAGGTGAAGGACTCCACCTCCTCCAACGGGGTGCCAGCAAGCAAGACTGGTTCTTCCCTGGTTGCGTTCAGCCTCATTGTCTTTGTTTTCTGTTTGTGAATGGTGAGGCCCACTTGGGACGAGATGTCAGCAAGCCTCGTGGTCTTGTCCTGCATTTGTTGATGAGTGTGGGACAGTAATGCCAAGTCGTCTGCAAAATCGAGGTCGTCAAGCTGTGTCCACAGTGTCCACTGTATTCCACTTCGTCTGTGCTCTGTGGTCATCTTCATGACCCAGTCTATGGCCAGTAGGAAGAGGAACGGAGACAGCAGACACCCCTGCCTGACACCAGTTCTGACCTGGAGCTCTCTGGTGAACTGCCCTTCGTGGATCACGCGACATGTCATGCCATCATAGCTGCTCTTGATCAGGCGGACGAGCTTTGTGGGTACACCGTAGTGTCGTAGGAGTTTCCACAGAGTCTCTCGGTCCACGCTGTCAAATGCTTTCTCATAATCCACAAAGTTGACGTACAGCGGGGAGCTCCACTCCAGAGACTGTTCCACGATGATGCGGAGAGTGGCGATCTGGTCTGTACATGATCGGTTCTTCCTGAATCCTGCTTGCTGGTCTCTCAGCTGGGGGTCAACGGAGCTCTTCATTCTCTCTAGGATGATCCTGTTGAAGACCTTTCCTGGTACTGACAGCAAGGTGATTCCTCTGTAGTTGGAACACTTGCTGAGGTCGCCTTTCTTGGGAAGCTTGATTAGGTACCCTCCTTCCAGTCAGCTGGCATCACCTCCTCTTCCCAGATCTTTCCAAACAGTGGGTACAGCATCTCAACTGTTGTCTCTAGGTCTGCTTTCAGAGACTCCGCTGGGATGCCATCTGGCCCTGCTGCTTTGCCATTCTTCAAAAATGCCACTGCTTTTCTGATCTCTTCCCGGCTGGGTCTGTCACAGCTGATGGGTAGGTCGGTCTCTGCCGGCTGGATGTCGGGGGGGTCGGGTGGGCTAGGTCTGTTCAGTAACTCTTCAAAATACTCGGCCCATCTGTCGAGTTGGTCTGCTCTGTCTGCAATAGGCTTGCCTTCTTTGTCTTTTACTGGTCTTTCTGTATGGCCATACTTACCGACAATCTTCTGGTAATGTCGTAGAGCTGTTTCATGTTGCCGCTGCCTGCTGCCTTTTCTGCCTCTGCTGCCAGGCTGTCTGTGTAGGCCCTCTTGTCTGCCCTGATACTCCTCTTCACCTCGCGGTTGGCTTCCGAGTATTCCCCCTGTGCCCTTACTTTGGCTGCTCTCGTGCGACTGTTGTTGACCGCTGCTTTCTTCTGCTTCCTCGCTTCTATCTTCTTCAAGGTCTGTGCCGACAGCCAGTCCTTGTGGTGGTGTTTCCTGAACCCTACAGTGTCTTTGCAGGTTGAGTTCAGCGCCTCTCTAACTGCCTTCCACTGCTGCTCTGTGGTGACCGCCTCCTCTTCATTTACTAGCTCCTGTAGCGCTTGAAACCGGTTGGACAGCACCAGTTTGAACTCTTCTCTAACTCCAGTTTCTCTCAGGAGGCCTACATTATAGCGCTGTCTTCTTGTTGTCTCTGTGCGGCTTTTCTTTAGCTTGAGCTTCATTCTTAAGGTAAGCAGATGGTGGTCTGAGGCGACATCTGCTCCCCTCCTCACTCGAACATCTTGAAGGGATCTTCTAAATTTCTTGCTAATGCAGATATGGTCTATTTGGTTCTCTGTTGTATGGTCAGGTGAGACCCAAGTTGCTTTGTGTATTCTTCTGTGTGGGAAGATGCTGCCTCCAATGACAAGTCGGTTTAGAGCACAAAAGTCTACAAACCTCTCCCCGTTCTCACTCATCTCCGAGCCTAGTCCCTGTCTCCCCATCACCTCTTCGTATCCGGTGTTGTCCTCCCCTATTTTGGCATTAAAATCGCCCATGACGATGGTGATGTCTCGCTCCGCACATTTGTCCACGGCACTCTGGAGTCGGTCGTAGAACTCTTGTTTCTCTTCCTCGTCACTGTCATTGGTGGGCGCATAACACTGGATGACGTTCAGCTTGAGCTTTTTCTTGGTTCTAAAGGCTGCTGTTATAATTCTTGGCCCAAGAGGTTCCAGCCCATCAGCGCTCTCTGTGCCACTGGTGACAGCATGAGTGCTATCCTTCTGTATGGGGGGCATTCTCCTCTTCATGACCTGAATACAGAATCATCTCCCCACTTAACAGCCTTTTCATTATGCGGTGAATCAGATACATTCTTTGCACTGAGAATTGGGATAACGGGAGATTGGAAATTCTGAAAAGTAGCCTATGTAATTTACCCTGATTTAAAACTATCGATACGGTATTACTGACATAGGTGTCATTAGCGTAATTACGTATGTAATTTACCCTGATTTAGAAGTATCGATACGGTATTACTGACATAGGTGTCGCAGGGCTCTCTCTTTTATAAGATATTTTAACTAGCCTTTTGTTTCCAAGGGGTTGGGGGACCTGACTGGGCAGATAAATCTGTTAAATGTATTTGGTCAAGTGCGTTTGTTTATTTACGGAAAGGATTAAATAAATCAATTGTTTCTTAAATGGGTGGGGTTGTATTCTCCTATATACTTTCTCTAATGTATGCATTTTTCACAAATCTGTCAACCTTCTATGACCCTTGACCTTTGTGAGGGATCGACTAAATTAATATGCATAGAAAGGTGTTATCATCAACTACCTTGATGCCAAATTTGATTGAAAAGTTGGCACACATATCAATACAATTCTATCAAAAACTGGCATTTTTCTTATGCTTGCCGACCTCCAGTGACCCTCACATTAATTTGGCTATTTTAACCTATTTCTGGACACACATCCCCTATGACCCTTGACCTTTGCGAGGGGACCACTAAATTACTATGCATAGAATAGTCTTACCATCAGCTACCTATGTGCCAAATCTGACTGAAAAGTTGGCAAAAACTTTGATAAAAACAACAATACTATCAAAAAGTAGTATTTTTTCACACACTTGCTGACCTGATGTGATCCTTTAATTTTTCTAGGGGTCATCCACAATTTTGGAGACAATACTACAGCTTTTTTTTAACCTATTTCCGAACCTCTTGTGACCAGACCTGCCTGCCCCCTTTTTGCAAATTTGGGGGACCACCAAGGCCAAAAGGTGGGATTTGACATCTAAATGGGGGAATTCACCGATCGCACAAAGAAAAAAAAAACGTTGCACATCGTAGGCGCCACTATGTTCGCAGTGGAAATGGTGGTCGCATGTTCTGCAAAAAGCAAAATCGTCACCTCTTGACGCAGGAATAATGAACGACCATCGCTCCGTGTACGATGAACTAAAGCAAGTCATGAGCAGGGCTTCTGTTTTCACAACAGGTTAAAGGGTCTGTAGACCCCCAGATATAATTTTAGAGAGTACACAGACCCCCATCTGAGCATAATAGAGGGTCCGCAAATTTATTTAAGAAAAACTGCATCATCTGTATGTTGTTGTTTTTTTTAAATAAATTAACTCATTTCACTCTCTCCTCTTTAAATTTGTTGTGACAGTGTGTGTGTGTGTACTTTCCATGATAATGATTTTTTAACTGTTGAGCTATCATGCCTGTCTCCCTCTCAACAGAAGACTCTTTCTCCATGCCCATATTAAGACACACTGTGATTACTGCTCCACTATCTGGGATGGATGCAGTGACGTACATTTAAAGAAACTTAACTCATTGTATCGTCGAGGGGTAAAGTTAACTGTGCCTGGTCCCTCTCCCACCGACGAAAAGTTTAGAACCATCTGACTGCTAAACCTAAACAAACAGTTCACATTTAATCGATGCATACTTATGCATAAAATTCTTCACCATAAAACCCCATCTTACCTTCATATGTTATTTTTGGATAGTCAAAGACAAAACACGAGGAACAGTTTGTTACAGCTACCATGGGCCAGGCTCGATATATATAAAACCAGCCTTTCGTTCTCAGGTGCCAAAGCTTGGAACGAACTACCACCCCAAATTAAATCCATTTCTAACTCTAGAACCTTCAAAACTCGTTTATATAACATCTTGTTACAGTAACTTACTACCTGAACGGACTACTTAGATATATATTATAATATATTCTTTACTTTTAACAAAGGCATCACCCAAAGCCAAAAAATGCACTCAATCAGATTAGCGATCAAGCGAGCGGCTAAATGAACCAACTACTCGTCACTAAAAATTAGAATGATTGTCACCTACCTCTGTTAGGTTACGCACGGTGGCGCAAGGATGATATGTCTCGGACGCAGATGCACTGAATTTTAGTGCGTACCCCTCATTACATTTTCAGTACGTGATTTTGAGTTTTAATGCGCAATTTATTTAAGAAAAACTGCATCATCTGTATGTTGTTTTTTTTAAATAAATTAACTCATTTCGCTCTCTCCTCTTTAAATTTGTGGTGACAGTGTGTGTGTGTGTGTCCTTTCCATGATAAGGCATCACCCAAAGCCAAAAAATGCACTCAATCAGATTAGCGATCAAGCGAGCGGCTAAACGAACCAACTACTCGTCACTAAAAATTAGAATGATTGTTACCTACCTCTGTTAGGTTACGCACGGTGGCGCAAGGATGATATGTCTCGGACGCAGATGCACTGAATTTTAGTGCATACCCCTCATTACATTTTCAGTACGTGATTTTGAGTTTTAATGCGCAATTTATTTAAGAAAAACTGCATCATCTGTATGTTGTTGTTTTTAAAATAAATTAACACACAGACGCACTAAAATGGAAGCCCTAAATGAGCTTTGGCTTTTTCTTCTTTCCATCATCAGTTGTTGTGTCTTTCCGCTTAGACATGACTCCCGCAGAGCACACAACATGAGGCTGAGCGAAAACATGTACGAGTAAATTTGGCGGACGGAAGTCTCGCATTGTCTCACTTGAAGACTGAGAACACCGAGGGAGGACGCAAAAAACACATCTCAGCGATTTTGCGTGAATTTGACTTGTCACAATGCGTAAATCGGGATCGAAATGGGGGAAAATCACGCAAATTCCGTGATGGTAGGCAGGTCTGTGTGACACTTGACCTTTCCAAGGGTCATCCAAGTTTGTATGTATAGAAAGGTCTTATCATCAGGTATCTCTGTATAAAGTTTGGGTTTGAAATTGAAAATAGAATTTGAGGAGAAACAATCTGCATAAAAATGTGGCTATTTTTAACCCCTTTCTGGACCCCCTGTGACCTTGACCTCTAAGAGAGGTCACTGACATTGGTATGGTTACAAAGGATTTGCCACAAATTGGCTCCCTTGGGCCAAGTTTGAAGTCTGAGGCTTGAATAATCTCTGAGAAAATGCCAATGTTAAAGTTTACAATGGACAACACAGGATGATCATGATCCAATTAGGTTGTCACTGGTGGTGAACAGGAAAAAACAAACACCACCTTTTCCCAAGGTTGCTGCCTCAGCATCTAATGCATTCTATGGCAACATAGTGTCCACACTGTCTCACAAAGGAAGGTTAAAAAGCCCACAGCAAAAAAACGTTAGCACTCTCATAAAACAAGGGCAGTAACTTCTTGTTAGAGAATGTGAACTCTTTCTTAATAATAATAATAATAATAATAATAATGAGTATTTATATAGCGCTTAATCTTACTCAAAAGCTCTAAGCGCTTTACAATCTGTACACAAAAATAAAAATACAATGACATATGCACATAACAAACAAAGCACAATGCCCGAACACACAACTTTTACAATAAACTAAACAACAATACATACATACATATATGCATACGAGTTAAGATTGGCCTTTCGTAGTGCCAATGATAACTCATTAAAAGTACTGTTCATTACCATAATCGCAAGTTTCAGCCCTCTAAAGTTAGCTATGCACAAGCGGCACAGATGATTAGATCTAAATTGAGTTAATCCAACATTAGGTGGATAGAAGTGGAGAGGATGTACAGATGGACCACTTCTTCATTTGAAAGAAAATACTAAATGGTAGTTAGACCACTTTCCCACTGATAACATTTCTTGGAATTCGTGGAGCTAGGGTTTACCTGCAGTCAGACCAGTTTTCCACTTAAAGGTGGCTGCCAAGCATGTCAAATGCAGAGAAGAACCCAACAGATAAATTCCCAGATTCAAACCCAAAGATAATTAAAATTATTTTTAACAGCTATCTGTTCACATATCACTCACATACCTTCATCACACGTGAAACCTATGCTTGAGTATCGCTCGGCATCCCTATCTGAAAATTGTATGCCATTCAATTACTCTCTAGTCACAAGTGTATGCAAAAAGTGATTAGCTTACCTTTATTCTTCCTTGGGAAAGCAGAAGAATATGCCAATATGTTGCGTTTGAGAAAGAAATTGCTTTTTGACTCTCCCCCACACTTTGCTTTGCTCAGTCAGCCTGTCGCAGCACACTAATAAGGGAAATAACTCTCAAAATGCATCCTTGCACTCTCAGGGTGAGTGATTTGTCTTATAATATACTGTCTTTGTTGATATCTCTTGGAAAACGCTTTTTATCAATTTCTCTCACTCATTTGAGAAATTCAATTTAGGTCTCGGTGAATTCTGATGTGCTTTTGTCAGAAAACTTTCTATCATTTTCTGTTTTCTGTTTCAACATGATCTTTCATATCATATTCTTACCCCATTAAGAGAGTGTTGTATGTTATAAATGATGATTCTGATCTGTAGGCAACAAACAATACATGCAGACATTTCTGCAAAAGTTGAGGTTTTTCATTTTGATAAAAATTATGGACTATTTGAACAATGATCTTTAACGGTTTTCTTTACTTCGCTATAGGCTGTCATATGCTTTTTTGCAGAGCTTAACTCTTTGTGTGTCGTCAGCGGTTTTTGTTGCAATGAATTTGGTATTAATTTCAGTCCACTTAATCAAATTTCAAAACTAAAAAAAAAAAAAAAAACGATTTAAATTTCCAAAATTTCAGTAGCTCGCTCAAGCTTGCCCTTAGCACCACGTAAATGTTCTGTGTTTATGTATAGTGTGTGAGGGAATGCGCGTGACTCACGTGAGCATGCTTGCTGGGTTCAGTTCGCGGCTATGTCCTGCGCATTGAGTTATATTATAAATATGAGAAATGTGCCATATAAATACTATGTATTATTAATGATTCCTTTACGAATCATTATGACAAAAACTGCTACCAACACACAAAGGGCTAGTATGAAAATCTGTGAGTGTGTGTGTGTGTGTGTGTGTGTGTGTGTGTGTGTGTATGTGTGTGTGTGTGTGTGTGTGTGTGTGTGTGTACGTGTGTGTGTGTATGTGTGTGTGTGCATGTGTAAATGTGTGCTTGTGTACGCAAGTGCACATGCTTGTATGTGCATTTGTGTGAGTGTATGTGTGTGATATTTATGAGTGCATGCTATACAAATAACTGCTATTGTGCAAGGCAAAAGCCTTTGCCTTGGGGTGGATTATTTCAAAGCATGCGTCATAAGCAGGACAAATGAATGTTCACTTTTTAAATTTCCGAGAGCATTTGATTCTTACACACACAAAAACACACAAAGAAAAGCCAAAGTCGAACAACAAAAATTCTACTTAACCCATATCCATCGGTATACGCCCGCGTGCGTACACACCCTATTCCATCGGAATACTCCGCCGCGCGTAGGCCCCCCTTTCCGACGGTATACTCGCCGACGCGTAGTTTAGGTGGTTCCCCTGTGTCCCTCTGTGTACACGTAAACCCCTACTTCCCATGACATCACAGGTTAGTGCTCTAAACGTCATCGAAATATGTGCACTTTTCCCAGTTCCGACCGAGAATTTGCCGGAAGTTGTAAGCCTTTTTTACGCTAATTTTCGCCGCGTGTTAGAGTGAATACATCGGGCATGATGGCCGAGCCAGGTGAGAGAGAGGACGTGAGCGATACAAGCGGCGATTTTGAATTAGATCCTGACAACAACATATTAGGGGAAGATGAAGAGTTGGTGGAGATTCGAGATGTACAAGTTTACGATGAGTTGAGTGATTTAGTTCGTCAAATTTTCGGCGATAGTGTGGAAGACAACGATGATTTTCCTGGGTTTCAAGATGGCTGGCAACGTGACAATTTTATTCCTTGCGTCAATAGAAAATGTGTAGTTTTCAAACCACTTGATGGATTTCATTCATTCTTTTTTTATTAGGCAGAAAATAGAAGTGTGTATATTTTACAGGCATATATGCTGCAGTGATTTTGGATCCTTCTATTGAAATAATGTACTTGAACACAAGGTATGTGAACATTTTTGCAATAAGTTCACTTTTACACTAAAATAATTTTTTTCTGTTTTCTTTTTCTCAGTTTATTTTTACATGGATAGCTAGTATATTCAATGCTGAATCTGCTGATATGCAACACTTAATGTTTTAGGGTGGGGTTGAGACTGTTTTAAGCCTTTTATACAACTACCACTCGTGCACTAAAATTTCCTAAAAAACGGTCAGCTCTGAGCAGGCACTCTCTGTAAGGCCTCTTAGCTCACAGAGTGCCTGACTGGAAGTGTCTTCCAGATGGATATGGGTTAACTGTATACCAATACAGATAAGTTGAACGAAAAGAAATATCCCCTGCAGGTTCAACTTAAGCATTGTCGACTGTACTATATGATGTTCTGACATACCTGTGAACAGGACAGAAAGAGTGAGGGTTCCGTTGGATGAAACTCGGCATCGGAGACTACATCAAAGTGACCTGTAAATAAACATCCATCATTAACAACTGTTTGCACATCCACCTAGAGAGCCAAACTCCCATTACTCGTTCCATCCGAGTTCTTCTTAACTGTTGGTTACTAAAAGGCAGAAAAAGGTCAAAATTAATAATTTACCTGTTCTGTAAACAAATATGAATAACACATTATACAGTGGACTTCTAAACATACTTTACACTGAAATCAGGTGCACCAACTGTATTCCCTACAGTGGATTTTACAGAACATCAAGCATACTTAGTGCAATAAGTTATCATAAAGTTATCATCTAAAGGTATACAACCCCTATAGCCAAGGTCAACTTGGGATGCTGTCAGGGGTTTCCACTGTGTGTGGTACTGTGTCAGATGCAAAAAAAGTTATTCCCACCCAAGATGATTACTGGCCTCGCGCTGGGACCATACGGCGTTGAGGCGCGTCCCCTGGGTGGTGGATAGGGGGTCCCTCGTGAGAGGGGTGCACCGAATGAAATAAGGTGCCGTGAACCAACATGGTCTAAGGGAAGGTGACCCCGACAGAAAACCCCTGGTCCTCCTAGTAAGGGGGTTGGGCGTGGGGGTAGCTTCCCCACCCTGCAAAAAAGGAAATAGCTACAAAAACGCCGACGAAAAGATTAACAGTAATTCCTTTCCTGGAGGAGGAAGGTTCTTCTACTAGAAGACTTATGACGTCCTGTGGTGAAAGCCGGAAGTCTTCGGAAGCCACAGGACCGAGCCGCCTCTCTCTATCCAGGGATACAACCATGGGCACATGGAACGTCAAGACCATGTACCAGAGCGGCAAGGCCGCCCAGATAGCAGCGGAAATGCAAAAGTACAACCTTTCCCTGCTAGGCATCAGTGAAGCCAGATGGACGCAGTCTGGCCAGAAAAGGCTGTTAAGTGGGGAGATGATTCTGTATTCAGGTCATGAAGAGGAGAATGCCCCCCATACAGAAGGAGTAGCACTCATGCTGTCACCAGTGGCACAGAGAGCGCTGATGGGCTGGGAACCTCTTGGGCCAAGAATTATAACAGCAGCCTTTAGAACTAAGAAAAAGCTCAAGCTGAACGTCATCCAGTGTTATGCGCCCACCAATGACAGTGACGAGGAAGAGAAACAAGAGTTCTACGACCGACTCCAGAGTGCCGTGGACAAATGTGCGGAGCGAGACATCACCATCGTCATGGGCGATTTTAATGCCAAAATAGGGACTAGGCTCGGAGATGAGTGAGAACGGGGAGAGGTTTGTAGACTTTTGTGCTCTAAACCGACTTGTCATTGGAGGCAGCATCTTCCCACACAGAAGAATACACAAAGCAACTTGGGTCTCACCTGACCATACAACAGAGAACCAAATAGACCATATCTGCATTAGCAAGAAATTTAGAAGATCCCTTCAAGATGTTCGAGTGAGGAGGGGAGCAGATGTCGCCTCAGACCACCATCTGCTTACCTTAAGAATGAAGCTCAAGCTAAAGAAAAGCCGCACAGAGACAACAAGAAGACAGCGCTATAATGTAGGCCTCCTGAGAGAAACTGGAGTTAGAGAAGAGTTCAAACTGGTGCTGTCCAACCGGTTTCAAGCGCTACAGGAGCTAGTAAATGAAGAGGAGGCGGTCACCACAGAGCAGCAGTGGAAGGCAGTCAGAGAGGCGCTGAACTCAACCTGCAAAGACACTGTAGGGTTCAGGAAACACCACCACAAGGACTGGCTGTCGGCACAGACCTTGAAGAAGATAGAAGCGAGGAAGCAGAAGAAAGCAGCGGTCAACAACAGTCGCACGAGAGCAGCCAAAGTAAGGGCACAGGGGGAATACTCGGAAGCCAACCGCGAGGTGAAGAGGAGTATCAGGGCAGACAAGAGGGCCTACACAGACAGCCTGGCAGCAGAGGCAGAAAAGGCAGCAGGCAGTGGCAACATGAAACAGCTCTACGACATTACCAGAAGATTGTCGTGTAAGTATGGCCATACAGAAAGACCAGTAAAAGACAAAGAAGGCAAGCCTATTGCAGACAGAGCAGACCAACTCGACAGATGGGCCGAGTATTTTGAAGAGTTACTGAACAGACCTAGCCCACCCGACACCCCCGACATCCAGCCGGCAGAGACCGACCTACCCATCAGCTGTGACAGACCCAGCCAGGAAGAGATCAGAAAAGCAGTGGCATTTTTGAAGAATGGCAAAGCAGCAGGGCCAGATGGCATCCCAGCGGAGTCTCTGAAAGCAGACCTAGAGACAACAGTTGAGATGCTGTACCCACTGTTTGGAAAGATCTGGGAAGAGGAGGTGATGCCAGCTGACTGGAAGGCGGGGTACCTAATCAAGCTTCCCAAGAAAGGCAACCTCAGCAAGTGTTCCAACTACAGAGGAATCACCTTGCTGTCAGTACCAGGAAAGGTCTTCAACAGGATCATCCTAGAGAGAATGAAGAGCTCCGTTGACCCCCAGCTGAGAGACCAGCAAGCAGGATTCAGGAAGAACCGATCATGTACAGACCAGATCGCCACTCTCCGCATCATCGTGGAACAGTCTCTGGAGTGGAGCTCCCCGCTGTACGTCAACTTTGTGGATTATGAGAAAGCATTTGACAGCGTGGACCGAGAGACTCTGTGGAAACTCCTACGACACTACGGTGTACCCGCAAAGCTCGTCCGCCTGATCAAGAGCAGCTATGATGGCATGACATGTCACGTGATCCACGAAGGGCAGTTCACCAGAGAGCTCCAGGTCAGAACTGGTGTCAGGCAGGGGTGTCTGCTGTCTCCGTTCCTCTTCCTACTGGCCATAGACTGGGTCATGACGATGACCACAGAGCAAAGACGAAGTGGAATACAGTGGACACTGTGGACACAGCTTGACGACCTCGATTTTGCAGACGACTTGGCATTACTGTCCCACACTCATCAACAAATGCAGGACAAGACCACGAGGCTTGCTGACATCTCGTCCCAAGTGGGCCTCACCATTCACAAACAGAAAACAAAGACAATGAGGATGAACGCAACCAGGGAAGAACCAGTCTTGCTTGCTGGCACCCCATTGGAGGAGGTGGAGTCCTTCACCTATCTCGGGAGCATCATAGACAAAAAAGGCGGCACTGATGCAGATGTCAGAGCACGAATCGGTAAAGCCAGAGCAGCCTTTCTCCAGTTGAAAAAAGTGTGGAGTTTCAGAGAGCTGTCACAACACACCAAAGTCCGGATTTTCAACTCCAATGTAAAAGCAGTTCTCCTATATGGAGCAGAGACATGGAGATTGACAAAAACCACAGTCAACAGAGTACAGACCTTCATGAACAGTTGCCTTAGAAGAATTTTGAAAATCCACTGGCCAGAGAAGATCAGCAACGTCAGACTCTGGGAGAGAACAGAGCAGATAACAGCAGAGAATGAAATTGGGCGAAGAAGATGGGGATGGATCGGTCACAGTCTGAGAAAGCCAGCTTCCAGTATCACTAGGCAGGCATTGTCATGGAACCCCCAGGGAAAGAGGAAAAGAGGTAGGCCGAGAAACTCCTGGCGTCGAGACCTCCAAGCAGACATCAAGAGACTGGGAACCACCTGGAGTAGAATCGAAGGAGAAGCACAGGACAGGAGTTGCTAGAGGTCTCTCGTCGACGGCCTATACCCGGGTAGGGGTGACAGGCGTAAGTAAGTAAGTAAGATGATTACTGGGTATATGTTAAACTCGACGTCAGAAGGGTATAACTGTTTTTCAACACTGGTTTCGCTTATCAACAGACTAATGTCTGTATCAATGCTTCTTGGCGATACAGTGAAACTTCCCCAATTTTAAGTCTCTTCTATTAATAGAAGAGATGTTTTAGGATGGGTTGGTTTGGAACAAATTCAAAAGAATTCCCATGACATCAAAGGTGGGTAGGGAGGCAGGTGAAGCACTGGCACTGGGGGTGCAGCCTGGAGATATCACACACCTGTGTGTGGGAGAGTACCCAGCCCTGGGGGGGTGGGGGGGGGGGGGTAGGAAAGAACTAGAAACTAGAGGGGTGATGATGACAGGTATGGGACGCCACAGCGCTGTCCTCTTGGGTATTTTTACACAGTGAAGCTGAGAAGGAAGGATGTGATTGTGAAGATCAAGGGCCCCAGGTGTGCACACACGTCTGGGGAAGGGGCCCCAGTACCTCTCCATTCTAGCAGTTTCTGTCTGTCATAGCACAATACACGTGTAGGCCTATGTGCAGTGGAAGAGGCCAAGCCTCTACACACAGTGGGACTAGGTGAAAACTCAGCAAGCAAACATGGTTGTACAGTATACTGCAAAAATGTCAGTAACAGAACAGCGTTAAGAAAAATGGCAAGTCCAGCTGCTCATCTCCAAAGGAAGATGTAGATAAAAGTTACACCAAAGTGACCATGGAGTCATGATAAAGAAGTCTATACAAAAATTAAATAAATCACATGAAGAAAATTTTTTGAAAATAAGCAAAAACTGGAGAGCCCATTTACTCAAGCCTACACAGCGAATGAACAGTACTCACAATACCCATCTACATCTACCGCCAACGATGTTATATTAGCAGAAACATATGGAAGTAGATTTTACATTCCACTTGAATTTGAAATCCTAACAGCACATCTTCCTTATTATCAAGGAGCACTAAATGACCGTCTGAGTTTTGAACTAACATTCAATGACTACTCCAAAGTTATCAGTTTATCTGATCTCAACGCAACATATAAGTTATCAAACATTTCCTTGGAATATGAAATTGTCACACATGCTGATCTAGCTAGACTCATACAAAGTCAGTACCAAACAAAACTTCCAATTTATTATGACCATGTGATAAGACACAGTTTTATGCACAGAGACAAAGGTGATCCAATGTGGAACATCAACTTGAACACACCCGCTAGGTCACTGAAAGGTATACTTATGTTATTTGTTGAACAAGGAAGTCTGTTCAAAAGGGAGTCAAAAAAATTCTACAATCCAAAGATTACGCACTTATCCTCACTATTGAAGGGTGCCCTAATCAAGTGTATGCTTCAGGCATGCTACCTTACCAACACTATGACGAGATCATAAAATATTTTTAGGTGGAAGACTTTGAGAAAAACCTGCAAACATGGCATGCAAAGATCTACATCTGTATGACATAAGAATCGTCCAATACCTGACAGACAAGTATGCACTTTGGCTAGACTTACTTAGTACAGACGATGACTACCTACATAGATCAGATCGTACTGTCGAGAACGGCAATGATGGAATTACAATCCAGATACAAAAACAGCCGGAGCAATAAATATTTCCCTGTATTTGATTTATGACGCACAACTGAACATTCACGAAAGCAGACTAAGCAGTGCTGTGTATTAAAATTATATTTAGTTTTAAAATGAGCTTGCTGATCCTCGATCCTCACTGTGGTTTGTTTTGTGGTGCCACAGGCTGTGGGAAAACTGAATTTGTACTTGTTCTATTACAAACAAGATACATCCACCATTTTGAAAACATTGTGATATTCTGCCCTACAATCAAACACAACAAAGCTTACCAGAACCATTCATTCATTTGGGCTGATCACCACATTTATTTAGTCGACCCTGAGAAACACTGAATGACTACCTGCAGTATTTTTTTAAACAATTTCAAGGACAGCCAACTTTGTTTATAGTTGATGATGGCTCTGCAGAGAAAGATATTTTCAAAAAGAGAAACACTTTAGCAGAACTTGCTTTCAGTGGCAGACACGCAAACATCAGTGTCTGGAATCTCAAACAAAAATATAATGCTGTACTAAAAGATTTTCATGAGCAACTAAAGTTTATCTGTTTGTTTTACTGTAAGGACCATGATAGCTTTGAAGACTGTCTCAGGGAGAACGATGTTATACCCAACAAGCACGAACGAGACGTAAAAAGCAAACTGAAATCAACTAAGCATCTAAAGCTTGTCTTAAAGACAGATCAGCCCACTGGGTATGGATTAGTAAATTAATCTATCCTTTTGTTTTGGTCATAAAAAAAGATGACAGACAGACAAATGCAAGCGGCTGATATCAGAGAAATACAATAGGAGATCCGTAAGACAATGATTTCAATAAGAACGCATCGGTCATTAAATTACGTCATTTTTAATAATAAAATTTTTGACCCCATTACACCCCCGTTATTACCGAATCAACCCTTTGATTTTTAAAAACTGACGAGCATGACCAATGCGGCCTTATTGATCTAATTATCTTATGGATCTCTTATTGTATTTCTCTATAACTATTGTCTCTGTCAACACCTAATCATTTACCTGTCTAAGTGATTTCAGTGGAACTTTATATGTTACTAATAAGTTACAACTAACTTTTAGGAACCTGCAGAGGTAACCTATAAGTTAGTTATCATAAGAACTTATTAATTACTTACCATAAGAACTTATTAATTTCTTACTGTAAGTTCTTATAAGTTCTTACAACAACTTGACTTAAGTCACAACTTACTCGGTCAGATTTGACAAGATACAAGGACAATAAAAAAACTTTTTTTTTCTCAATAATACTCTGGTGGTGGTGCAGATGGGGTTAAATAATCAGGCCTAAACTGTGTAAGTGGCATGACATCTCTCTGTGAAGTGTATGTCATTATTAAACGATTACCAAATCTGATTTTTATTTGTTTAAAACTCACAAACCAGATAGGTGAGGCTAGCGCTGGCAGAATTGTCAGTACTCAAACCAAGGGGAATCACAGCGCTGGACAGACAACAGTTAGATCCCCTGCCCCCGCCTATCAGGCACCCAATCGCCAGCCCACAGAGAAATACGCAGGTATAGAATAAGACAATCATTTCCATTCCTAATAAGAATGGATCAGGTCTCTTATATAACCCATGTCTTTCTCCGGAACTTAGGAAGTAGGCAGGAGAAACATACATACACAAACATGAAGGTGCGCTACTATATGTGGTCGGGTAAATACCCTGATTTCCCACAGTAGATGCACAGAACATTACACAACAATGTAACGATACAAATTTTGCCTCGAGTTATACATGATACTCACAAACCAGATAGGTGAGGCTAGCGCTGGCAGAATTGTCAGTACTCAAACCAAGGGGAATCACAGCGCTGGACAGACAACAGTTAGATCCCCTGCCCCCGCCTATCAGGCACCCAATCGCCAGCCCACAGAGAAATACGCAGGTATAGAATAAGACAATCATTTCCATTCCTAATAAGAATGGATCAGGTCTCTTATATAACCCATGTCTTTCTCCGGAACTTAGGAAGTAGTTAGTTAGTTAGTTAGTTATTTGGGTTTAACGCCGAGCAGGCGACTAAGGCCATCTCACGGCGGGATGGGTAAAAATCTGGTCAGCCAGACTAAAAGCAAGGTCTTAAGACAAGATGTAAATATAGATTAAAAATCTCAGGCTAAAATGTCGCACATGTCTGGAAAAGAAACGTCTACAGACTCTCAAAAAGGGCAAATAAAAAAATTCACATAGTCTATGAATGCTCAGATCTTGTTAAAAATATTGCATTCTCTCAAAAAATTGAAGATTTTGCCGGAACAAAACCTTCAAGGAGTCTGCTGTGAAGTGTTTATATCTGATGTCAATTAGGTCAGCACAATACAGCAAAAAGTGTCGAACAGAAAACTGCTCATCACAGGCAAAACACCATGGACGCTCATCCTGTTTAAGTAAGTAAGAGTGCGTAACATATGTGTGCCCGATGTGGAGCCGAGCAAGGACAGTCTCCTCACGGCGGCTGCCGCAGCGGAAAGGTAGACTGTCAGACAACTTAGGAAGAGCTTCATGAAGCTTGTTCCCTTCCTCTTTGTCCCACTCGGACTGCCACTCGCGGGCAGAGAAGATAAAAGAGAGAGGCCTGCGACACCTATGTCAGTAATACCGTATCGATACTTCTAAATCAGGGTAAATTACATACGTAATTACGTTAATGACACCTATGTCAGTAATGCCGTATCGATAGTTTTAAATCAGGGTAAATGACATAGACTACTTTTCAGAATTTCCAATCTCCCGTTATCCCAATTCTCAGTGCAAAGAATGTATCTGATTCACAGCATAATGCCCTCTTAACAAACTGCGTAATACACCCCCCCCCCCCCACCACACTTCACCATACAATAAACAATAGTCAATTGACACGGCGACACAACAATGCGCAGATTCAGTCTCTCTCTCTCTCTCTCTCTCTCTCTCGGCTTGACACGGCCACACAATTAACAGTGCGCTGATTCAGTCACTGCTAAACAAACTGCGTAATACACCCCCCCCCCCCTTAAACGTCACCACCCTCCGCACTCATCCATACAATTTCACAATAGACAATGCGCCGATTCACTTCTAAACAAACTGACCTACTTTCGCACTTCACCATACAGTACACACTAACATGGCCACTCAATCAACAGGGCGCTCAAGGAAATACATGCATAACCTCAGGCTGGTTCTGAAAAACAGCCACCTTCGTTCAGGCGCGTTATGATTGGACCTGTTCTGAAAAATATGCACCGAACTTGTTTCGTTATGTACCCTACTTGAGTCAATATGTACGAGACCAAACACAATATTCATAAATGAATTTATAATTTTTTTAAATATGTATCAGACCCTACACGATATTCAAAAAGTTTTTTAAATATGTACCAGACCCTATGGTTTTCTTTCATATATTCAAATAGCCAGCGGCTTCACACACCCACAATGTGGGCAGGGGAAAAAACCCACTCTATGTATAAACACCATGAAGTCTTCACAGACACAGAGCCAAAATGAGTTTGCAACCTGTTGGAAAACAGAGAAAGCTTTAAGATAAGGCCCTTCTTGTGAGTAGACTGAAGGGTGTTTAGTGTTGACTTCTGCGCAGGCCAGCCCTAACAGGACTTGTGACACATGCATTCATGCTAGCCTACTTACCCATAACTCAGTCAACGCCTCCCGCACGTCAATCTCAGTCGCGTCTGTGCGTAACCCGCCCGTCAGTCACTGAGGGCCGTCCATAATTACACCCGAACTAACCACGGCCTGCGCATGAGGCATAAATTCTCATGAGCTGCTGCACTGAGTCGCAGGGCTTCGCATGAAAATCTATGCCTCATGCTAGCCTACTCCCCGTAACTCGGTCAACGCCTCTCGCACGTCAATCTCGCATCTGCTGTGCATGAGGCAATAGATTTCTCTGTCCCACCCAAGGCATAACCCGCTCAGGGCCAGTCATGATCACGGCCTCGGTGCTGTGGACGAACGAACTATGTTAGGCTATTTTGCCTGAAAGATTTTTACAGTCGTCTGTGTAGTCATTTTGAAAATGATGTGTTGAATGCAAGATGTGTTTTGCTAGGAAGGATTTATGTGTTTTGTTAAGAAACATCTTGTAAACCAAAAGATAAGTTTTGTTTTAATCATATTGCAGACGGTTACTTGTATTAAAATTATATTTTGTATTAAAATGGACTTAATGACGCACGATTCACATTGCGGCCTATTTTGTGGCGCCACTTCGTGTGGGAAGACTGAATTTGTTCTTAACCTCTTACAAACAAGATACCTTCATCATTTCGAAAACATTGTAATATTTTGTCCAACAATCAAACACAACAAAGCTTATCACAACCGTTTATTCATTTGGACTGACAACAACATATACTTAGTCGACCCTGAGAAAAAACTGAATGATTACCTGCTATATTTTTACAAGCAATTTGAAGGACAGCGAACATTGTTCATAGTTGATGACTGTTCTGCAGAAAAAGACATTGTCAAGAAGAGAAACACTCTAGCAGAACTTGCCTTCAGTGGCAGACATGCAAACATAAGTGTATGGATTCTCACTCAGAAATATAATGCTGTACTGAAAGATTTTCGAGAACAGTTAAAGTTTATCTGTTTGTTTTACTGTAAGGATCGTGACAGCTTTGAAGACTGTCTCAGAGAGAACGATGTCATTTCAAATAAGCAAGAACGGGATGATGTAAAAAATAAACTGAAATCAACTAAGCATCTAAAGCTCATTTTGAAGACAGATCAGCCCACAGGGTATGGGTTAGTAAATTAATTTATCTTTTTGGTTTGTCTATAAAAAATGATGGACGGACAAGAGGATCAAAATTGGCCTATTGGTAAATTCATGGATATTACATCGAGTTTCAGGGATTTTATGCTTATTAGTGACTTAAAAACACAAGTTAGACGCCCTTTTTCAGAACTCCCATCACCGATGAAGATGTACATGACATATAGTTTTTATCTTGGATATTCTAATACTTTTCCACTTTATAATAATAGGACAGCAAATTTTTTAGTTTATGATGCTAAATCTGACTGGTTTAAGAATATGTGTTTAAACATATACTATCAAATAAAAAAAGAAAATAAAAATGTTAAATTTATTACTGTCAGTAAAACGATATTACACATGCAAAAGCTTGAAAATGATACCACAGAAGACATATCAACGAAGTGGCTTATTAGTTGGTGATTAATTTTGTCTATTATATAGATTTTAGTCAATAAAGTGCCATTTTCATTATATAATTTTCTATTTATTTTTTTGTCGGACAAATAAAAAAGATGGACAACCGTCAAAGATTAAGAAACGTGTTTCACACAACTGACTTACCTATATATAATATTTACAATGTCTATGAATCAATAGAAAGATCTTTTTTAGTCATACAAAATAACCTTCTTTCTGATAGTGTAAAGATTCAGATTGTTGCAAAAATAGAATTTGTCAGAGATGTTGGTAAAGTTATTGTAATGTATATCTCGACAAGGCAGCACACAGTTAATTCGAGAAGAGAACTAGAGAAAGTGTTTAGAGAAAGATTGTTACCAAACTTCCATGAAGCAATTGACAGAGCAGAAATGCAAGGGTCTGGCTGGCATGAAGGCCTTGTACATGAACTGCAACTAAAGCAGTCAAGATATCATCCTATTTTAGGCAAATCATGGATACCACTTCCAACTGAGGTTGCAAAAAAAAAGGCTGTCGTCAATATTCAGAACAATGATAATTTATGTTTCATGTGGTGTGTGCTTTCTAAACTTCATTTTGTAAAAACAAAACCTGAACGTGTATCTAACTATACCAAATTTATAAACGAACTCAACTTCAGTGGCATTGAGTTCCCTGTTAAAATAGAGGACATAGACTTGTTTGAAAAACTAAATCCTGGTATATCTGTGAATGTGTATGTGTGGGAAAATGAGTCAGAGAATAAGTTACAGCCAATTAGAGTATCACCAATTGCCCCAACATATGGACAGTCAGAAGATAAACATGTTGATATGTTGCTAATAAGCTCTGGTGATAACTTTCACTACACAATTATCAGAAATATGTCACGTCTAATTCATAATCATGTATCAAAACATAATGGTAAACAGGAAGTGTGTAAGAGATGTTTACAAAGATTCTCCTCTATTGCAGTGGCACATAAACACATTCTACATTGTAGGTCAGCTGATGACATACAAACTGTACTTAAGTATCCAGAGTCTGGTAGTCAAGTGTATTTTAAAAACTATGGGAATCAACAAAAGCTGCCATTTGTAGTATACGCAGATTTTGAATCACTCGTCGTTCCATATGAAGGTCCAATTCCAGAGTCATTACCAAAGACTATAAAATTGAGTGACCAAGTGGTGTGTTCTTTTGGATACATTTTTGTTAGGTCAGACGGTCTTCATTCAGAGCCTGTTATCTACAGAGGTGAAAATGCAGCATGTCTGTTTTTAACAGAAATGAGACATCTGTATAGTCAGGTAGTACAGTATCTTACAACATGTCAGATGCCTTTGGTGATGACAGAAGAAGACAAACTGAAATTTGATACAGCTGAGATGTGTTGGATTTGTGAACAGCCTCTAGGGGGTGATAAAATTCGTGACCATGATCACATAACTGGATGTTACAGAGGCGCTGCACATAACAATTGTAACTTGTTATTAAAAACAGATCCTAAGACATATAAGTTACCAATCTTTTTCCACAATCTGAAGGGATATGATTCACACATCATCATGCAGGCTGTTGATGAGTCTTACAGAAAAATTAGTTGCATTGCCCAGACAACTGAAAAATACTTGACTTTTAGGTTAGACAAATTAGCATTTTATGACTCCATGCAACATCTGTCTTTAGGGTTGGCTAGTCTAGCAGAAGGACTGACTGAGTATCCAATAACAAGTAAATATTTTGAGCCGGACTTGATTAAGAAAGGAGTCTATCCATATGAGTACATCAGTGACTGGGTTGTGTTTGAAGAAACAAGACTGCCACCAAAAGAGAAATTTTATTCTACACTAACTGGAAAAGGCATTTCTGACTCTGAATACCAACACGCACTTAATGCATGGGAAAAACTAGGGTGCAAAACTATTGGTGACTACCATGACCAATACTTAAAGGCCGATGTTTGCTTGCTAGCAGACGTATTTGAAAGTTACCGTGAAAAGGGTCTATTACACTACAAGCTTGACCCTGCTTGTTACATAACTAGTCCTGGCATGACATGGGATGCATTTTTGAAATCCAGTAAGATATTTATAGACCTGTTGTCTGATCGTACGATGGGTGAAATGGTGGAACGTGGATTGAGGGGAGGGATTAGTCAAGCAGCAAACAATTATGCCAAGGCAAATAATAAATATCTTGATGACTTTGACCCCTCAAAGCCAAGGTCATTTATTACGTACGTGGACGCTAACAATTTGTACGGATTCGCGATGTGTGAATTGTTGCCATTAAAAAACTTTTGTTTGTATGATTTGTCACAGTATGGTATAAAAAAATTAACAAAATATATTATGGATCGAGGTCAAAATGATGAAAAGGGTTGGATCTTTGAAGTAGACCTGGAGTATCCACACCATCTACATGATTACCACAATGATTATCCATTAGCAGTTGAGAAAATGAGTATGACAGGGAAAAAAGAAGACACCAAACTAGTGCCAAATTTAAATGATAAATTCAATTACGTGTGTCACTATCGCTTGTTACAGTTTTACATCAGACATGGGTTAGTACTAAAGAAAGTTCACAGAGGTATTCAATTTGATCAGAGTGCTTTCATGAAAGATTACATAATGAAGAACACCACATTGCGTGCCAGAGACGGCAACACTGCATTTGATAAAGACTTCTTTAAGCTTATGAACAATGCCTGTTTTGGCAAGACAATGGAAAATCCTCATCACAGAAAAGATGTGAGACTAGTCACAACTGAATCAGGTGCAATTAAACTTACAGGCAAGCCTCAGTACACAGGGTACAAAGAATTTCATTCATCATTGTATGCAGTGTCACTCAAAAAAAAGATTGTTAAACTGGACAAGCCAGTATTTATTGGTATGGCAATTCTTGAGTTGTCAAAATTATTAATGCTTGAATTTTATTATGATTACTTTAAACCGAAGTATCCTGACTGCCGTCTGTTATACACTGACACTGACTCTATGATCATAGACGTATGTACTGAAGACTTTTATGAAGACATGAAAACAGAGTTACACATGTATGACACGTCTGATTACCCTAAAGACCATCCACTGTTTAGCACACAAAACAAGAAAGTGCCTGGAAAGTTTAAGGATGAACTAAATGGTGTGCCTATAGTTGAGTATGTTGGACTGAGATCAAAAATGTATTCTATACTGCATCAAAAGGGAAGTCAATCCAAAGCCAAAGGTATCAAAAAAACAGCAATAAAAAATAAAGACATACGTCATGAACATTACAAGCAAGTATTAGATGGAGAACTGATGCCTGATTATCCAAACAAAACACTGAGGTCAAATAGACACAATATTGAAATGATCCAAACACAAAAGAAGTCTCTAGCAGTAGGGGACACGAAACGAGTGTTTTTCAGTAAGGAGAAAGCTTATGCACCTGGACATTACAGGCTCAAGTTATCTGAAGAAATAGCTGATGAACTGGTTGATGAACTAATCAATGAGTTAGTTGATGAAATGATTAAAAATGCGTAACGGTGTCTGGGGGAATAATCTGTAATTCTTCTCTGACAAATGCCCTCTGAGGCGCAGGCTCATACAGATAATATATTGTTGCGTCTGGACCAGGGATTATTTTTTTAATATTATGAACAGATGTTGACCAAATGGGGTCTGTTGACCTGCGCCTGATGTCGTTCTCAGCCTCCCCTGGTTGATATAAATATCTCACCTGTTTGGTAAATAAACTTGTGTCTGGAGGTGGGGTTGGCCCTTTTTTTGGCTCTGCAATTGTTTTCAATTTAATAGCATCAGCAGGCTTAGGGTGTCCTTCATTATTCATTGCTTTTATCACATGTGGTAATCTCTTAACCCACTCCGTGTTACGGGTGTCATGCATGAGTTCCTTAGAATACTGGTAACTGAAAAGTCTCTCTGACAACTGTTTATTGAAATTTTCTACAATTGCCTGTGATCTGTGCACACCTGGAATGCCTCGTCTGACCAGTACACCATGCTTAGCAAATAACTGATTAACTGCACCTTTGAATTCTGATCCATCATCAACCTGCACTAGTCTGGGGTATCTTAAAGGGCCTCGACCATATATTTTTGTTAATGCTGTAGCAACTGTACTGGCAGTTTTGTCAGATATGGGTTCAGCGTCTTTATACCTTGAAGCAATGTCTACAACAGTCAGTGCATACTTGTATCGTTTCTTTCTTATTGTGTCATGTGGTAAGAACAGGAGGTCCATTTGGTGTGTGTCATTTGGGGTAGTGTTTTCAAAATGGGGTCTTGTTATTTTTCTTGGAGCAGGTAAATATATCTGCCAAATTGCCTGTCTCTGTAACCATTGCTTGACTTGATTGAGTGTTATATCTCCGCCCACAGCGGCATGTAATTTCTGAATAGCTGTTGCTCCTTTCCAATAGCCTGATGGAGAGTAATATATTTTTGATAGTTTATTTTCGGCTGCCATTTTTTCTAGCAATGAAAACTCCTGTAAAATAAACAAATGTCATTCCCACTAGAACAAAGATTATCTCCCCGTTTCTTTGTTGTGTGCTTGGTTTGTAATAGTCACTTAGTTTTGGTTTTGGGATAGACATGTCTTCACCTGTGACAAGAAAATATTCCCTGATTGCTTCGTCTGTATTTGAAAACGTATGCTGTGCGTGACCTTCAAGCCTGAGTTTTTCATTGATGAAATCAAGTTTCTCAATTCTATTCTTTTCATAATCTTGCTGGGCTTGAGCAAGTTTTTCAGATGCTTCATTATGACGTTTTAATTCTTCTGCAGATTCTTCTCTACCCATTTTTGAAAAGAGATAATTAGAGCCACTAAATGCCAGAGCATTAACCATAGCACCTCCTATCATAATAGCTATCGTCGCCATAATATTTTTATTTACATAGAAACATTTTCTGGAATAATTCCTTGCTTAACAAGAAAATCTTTTGTCGCAATCGACGCTGTGACAACTACAATTAGCTTAGCACTGTCTTCGAAATCTAATCTACTCAGGTCTGCTGATTTCATTTTGAGTAGACTTTTTCCCAGCATAGAATAAGCTACTGCTAATCCGCTTATTACGGCAGAGTGATAGACGAGGTTCATGATATTATTATTTGCGTCGTTCATTTTCTTATACCACAAAAATTAAAATAATTAATTTATTTACTGCATGTAAAATGAGTCCAAAGGTTTTGACACTGTTGGTAATGTGGAGACTTCTTCTTTTATTTTTGGAGTGCTTGATTTTTTGGACACTGTTTGAGTCTGTGGTTTGTATTTTTTGTATAATTGGTAACCTACGTAACAGAATCCTACAGCAAATCCGGCAACTATATATTTTGTTGTTTGAGGTTCGGGGTCAGGGTCAGACTTAGTTGTTTGTCTCTCACTTTCATGAAGGTGTGACGGTACTGACACAGGTCCTGACGATCCTGACGGTGGATCAGTTACATGAGTCTTTTCTGTTTGTGCCTTAAGCTGTAATTTTTTTTGCCTATTATATTCAGCCAGTCTTTTTCCAGCATCAACACGGCCTGGACTTTTAGTCTTCGTCACAGTTTGAACCTGTGTCAAAACTGGAGTCGTCTCGTCCATTTGATACTTCTTTTTCTTCTGCAGTAAAATTTATTTTTGAAAAATCGATATAACTACTAGTTACCATCAAAGTTACGGCAGGTGCAAGGTAATTGCCAAACTTGTAAAACATGGTACATGCTAATTTGCCAATCGAACTAGAAACTATAGGGTTGCTTTCGAGATCATGAGAAAGGCTGTCAGTGTCTATTGGTATGAAGTGATTAACAGCTTTTGTGTATAGGTAAATAAGAGACCTGCTTAAATCGCGTGTCATTAGTGAAGCAATATGGTTTTCATATTTAGCATGAAGTTTTAATAGTTCGTCAGCGGTGAGAGACTCTATGTCTTCTACCATGTATTGTTTTCCGAGATAAGTCTTTGATTTGCCTGAGACAATAACAGAAAGAATGCGTTGTTTTTTCGAGTCTAAGTCTTTGTTCTCTACCGCATTGATATCATTAAGAAGAAGTAATTCGTCTTGGTTCATTTTATAATAAAATAAAAAAAACTTTGCCTGTGAATAACTTATGAAGTTACTGTTCATGTAACTGTCTAGAATAATGTGATCTTACTTGATAACTAATTTCAAAGTTACCTACAACTTACAAGTAACTTTGACGTTAGTTATCATAAGTTCTTAACCCAAGTCATAAGACACTCGGACAGATTTCTCAAGTTACAAGGACAACAAGAAAACTTTTTTTTAGTAATAATCTGGTGGTGGGGCTGATGGCATCAAATGAGCAGGCATGACATCTCTTTGCGAAGTGTATGACAAAAATAATGGATTACCAAAACCTATCGTTACTTGCTTGTAAGTTCTCGAACTTTTTTCATAGTTTCTTCTACGCCTATCTTTTTTCCTTGTTCTAAAAAAGATTTCTTTAGCTCTTCAACATTTACAGCCTGACTACGCATCTTATTCTGTATTTCAGATTTTTGTTGTTTATAGTTAGCCAAATCATCCTGGACTCGCTTAAATTCTTCGTCATCAATTTCATTATTTTCCAAAGCCTTACTAATAATAAGTTTTATACTCGTCAGCTTAGCTGCTGCGAGCGTACTTAATGCTTCATGTTTCTGCAACTTCATATAAAATCTTTTGTTAATGGCTTCCATACCAAAGCATGCTAGACTTGTGACAAGACCAATACCTTCAACAGCAATTCCTATAACACTTCCCACCCCCGTTGCAAAAAGAGTTATACCTCCTACAGATAATCCGGCTGAAACCACCCCCATGGCCATTGATGTGTTGTGTACAGAATTGAAAACCGTATTGTAACGGCGTTTACACCTCGAGTATTTTGCTTGTTCTTCTTCCAAATACTTCAACGCTTCTGTAATATTCATTAAACGAAATGAATCTGCCTTTAATGTTTTATCACGCTCAATAGGCTCAGGTGGTATTTGTGGATACAAGTTCACCATTTTTTTATGACAAATATTTTTTTAATCAGCAATTACATTTTGCAACTCTTCAAAATTATACAATTTGCTGGCATAATAAAATGCAACAAGATCAATGTGTTCAAGGTTTATGTAAGTTAGACGAACAAAAGTTGTTTTGTCAACCACCACCTTGACAGCTGGAATACTGCTCGAAACATTAATAACATCATTATTTTTTGTAATAGCAATAAAGACCTTTGATGATTCTGATACTGTTTCATCCCATGTAAGTTTAATTCCTTGTGCAATTTGAGCCTCTTTAGCAGTAGCAACAGATTTCATGATAATTTCAAATACTATTGTCGCTTCTCTAGCCACGACTAAGCTTGCTGGCATAAACACAACAGAAGTATCTGATCTACCCTTTCTAGTTGTAAGAAGATATCTCCGTTTCTCATAATTTTCAACTTTCAGTTTTTCTCTGCTATTGTTGTCTAGGGCAAAACTTGGAACAAGGCTTACAATAAGCGGCCCAGAATTAACAACCTTCCTAAACACTAAGGCGCCTTCATCATCAGTGTATACATAAGGACTAATAAATTCAATCTTTATGTCCCAGTCAATTGTGGGTGGTGGTGCCGGTACAGGTGAAACAACCCATTTAGTACCCACATGTATTAAGTTGTAGGGCACATTATTTACAGGTGGAGTAGGTACAGTAACATCACGTAGCTGACCAAGTTTAGGAATCTGTTTTTCACCATCTTTTATGTCAACAATTACTTTTCTCTTGTACATGCCATAGGAATCAAGTTCAAAACCATATATTTCTCCAATTTCTCCCTCTTTCTCAAAATCCTGTACGTCTGCCAAATCTTTCAACTCTGTTACTGGACACGCAACTGGTATGATTCTCGGCTTTGGACCACCACTCATTTTTTATAAACAAAAATAAAATTATTTAATTTCCAAAACAACATAAAAATCATGCATTACAACTGGTTTACCATTCTGATTAGTTACAGATAAGCACAATGATTCAAAGAAACTAGAACCTAATTTTTTAAACTGAGAATTAGGAAATCTAGCAACCACATTTTCACAATATGGGGCAGTTCCAGTCGGCAAGCATCTTAACAAAGTTGAAGGCTTTCCATTGTGTACATTTTCAGTAGTGTTCAGTTCTTTCAAATGAACATTTAGCACTGTGTGTACTGACAAATGAACAGGATATCTGCCAGTTATTCTTGGTTTTTTTGGTGATAGTAGACTACCAACTGATTGTGACCAATCTTCATCTGGATGTGTTATTGTTTTAAAAAATCCAAGTAATAATAAAAGACTAATTGATAAAGAAAACTGACCACTTTTCGGAAAATCAATTGAAACAAGTAAATTAGCTGGGTTTAAAGTTGCTTTAATTTTAAATTCATTTTGAAGCCATTCAGCTAAAGTACAAAAGTCATAATATCCGGCTCGTAAAGTATCACCCTTCTCAATACCATCAAGAGTTCCACTTACAGAATAATTTTCATCATCCGTTACATTAAACCACTTTACTGTGTAGAACATTTCATGGATAGCTACAGCCTTGCTACCATCACGATTATCAATCCCATTAGTTAACCACATTGGTTTGCTTGTGTCAATATTTGTTAAGGTTATAAACATTTTTATTATCACATAAAAAAAAAGGATGGAATTTAAATCACCAACCATTACCACTACAAACGCATTTCAATTTAACGTGGATGCCAAATATAATGTTGCACCTACTTATGAACAGAAAATAATTCAGTTAAATCAGCTTGATATTGCTGTGTCTGAACAAGATCTATTCCAAGTCAAAGTACCCAATCCGTTTGATCATTACCTAAACCCTCCAATAACAGACGATGCTACAGCAAGAAAGTGGTCTTCAAGTCCACTACAGATGTTTCAAAACCAACTTAACTTTGCCATACTGTGTTCTACTACAGGCTGTGGTGTTTCATTTACAGACCATTTGAATCACTCAAACAAACTGATTAGGTCTGTGTATCGTTTCCATGTTTATTACCAGCTTAGACGTATACTGTCAGAACTGCATACACCACTACCAACTGAATCCAGTTTCAACAGGTTTAACAACCCCATGGATATGAAAGCATTTGAACGCATCTGTAATGAATTTAACATAAGCACTAAGTATGACTTCACACAAAAACTTGATGATCACCACGGCATTGGTACATTATATTATGCTTTGAGTCACAGACAATACCCTCAAGATTACTGGCCTCCCTACACTTCATTCTCATCTAAATCTGAAGTCTGGTTAGGATCAATAGAGCAGAAACAGTCTAATGCGTGGACCACATTTATTTTAGATAAATCTGACGGGTTTACTCAAGCGGGAGTCGAGCGCATCAATGAGTCTATCAGAAAATGTCTGGTGTATACTAGGTGCACGATCATTAACAAAATCTAATATTCTGAATGGAAGTGGAATTTTTGAATCTCAAAAACAGTTTCTCGCTAATCTTGAAGATTCAGTAAATTCATCAGTTGATCTCCCATCAAGCATACAACGTTACCAAGATGTACTCAGATATGCCAGATCAAAAGTTGACTTTGTAGTTGGCACTGGGTTATACATGTTACCATCTGACCTTCAACTCCAAATGGGTACAATAACAAATTATAATAATGAAATCATTGTTGCTGGGAGTGATCAAAAACTAGGTCTCAATAAATCTGTAAATTTAGGAGGAACAACTGTGCACGTACAGTTGAAAAAAACATTACAAGTGATTACTTCCCTTGCTCCAACAGCTATACAACCAGTACAGTCAACCCCTGACACACATGAATCCGAGAGAACTGCATTGGTAATTGGCCTTACTGGAGTAGGAATATTACTTCTTTACCTGTTTCATTAAATAACCTATCATTAACCCTCCTACTGTCACCAAAAAGATCCAAACATGCTCCGCCATAAACCCTACTGCCTTTGCTGTAGTAGTAATCAGCCAACTGACAACAGTGCCAATTATGCCAGGCAAAGCGTCTACTGCTTTCAGAGCCAATTTCTTAAGCAAGTCTGATATGTGTGACAACTGTTTCTTTACCCACGACTGTAAGTCTTTTGGATCTGTGGGAACTGGGGTTGGTGGTGCTGGAGGTGGAGAACCACCACCCGTTACAGCCAACACAACTGTACTGATAATAAACCCCAGAGCTGTAATTAAACTGGCAATTGTGATACCCTGTTCTCTGAAAAGTGTTTTAAGTCTCTCAGCCAGAGTAGTGTCTTCGTGAAGTATTTTCTGAATAGTTTCTCTTATTCTGTTGACCTGTGTTTTCAGTTTTTCCCTCCCGATACTAATCGCTTCTAACCTTCCTGATCTTTCTATCTGCAAATCATTTAATCTGTGTTGGATTCTTTCTTTCATTTCTGTGTCAAGATTCCCATTGTCTGCGGTAGCCAGTTTCTCCTTTTCACGTTCAATGTGTTTATCAAGTTCTCCCAGTTTGGCAAGATTATTAACCATCTCACCTCTTATTGTCTGCAGTGATTTATCTAACCCTATAATCTCCCGCATTGACAAAGGTGGATCTTCTATTGTTTTCATAGCATCATTTATTTGTCCTTCAGTAAATGAGGTTTCTTGTATCACTGTGTTTGCTATTTCTGGTAGGCTTGTTACTGGTGCCATTTCAATTTCTTGCCCTGTTGGTAACTTTGTTTGCGTGTCTTGAAGCACACTAACCAGTCTTGGCGTGATAGGAGACCCACCAATACCAAGTTGACGCAAGGCACTAACACCGCCTTCATTTTTTATTGTACTTAAAGCCCTAAACCTACTAGGGTCTTTTTTGTTAGTCAATAGTACTTTTCCTTTGTCAACAGTATTTAAATATAAATGACCCTTGCCATCAAGTTCAAACTGGTTAGGGTCTATGTTGTCTGGGCGGCCACCAACATGATCATAAAATGAGTTCACTTTGGTTTCTAAAAGTTCGTGACGTAAACTGTAAATATTTCTTGTACCAGTCATATCTGCCATATCTGTTGTATTACCAAAATCATACGTGTCATCCATTTCAAAATCTTCATGATTAAATCCTCCCGCGGCCATTGTTTTTATTAATTTAATTTTTTTTATTGTGCATAATAAAAATGACACAGTCCTACGGATCAAAGTTAGACCCACACAGAAAACTACGTGAACCTTTCGGTGTTAAAGCAGTTAGACAATCAATTGTCATCACAAACAATCCTAGTACTATAGACCAAAACCAGACTCTTACTGTCAAGTTTCCAAACCTAGGCCCCAGTGACGTTATTGTTCCTGGTACTGCTCGCCTTGCTTTTAATATTGAACTTTCATCGGACGCAGATGACAAAAGAACACTAGTTAACAATCTAGGTAGAGCAATTATTAAGAATATTAAAGTTAAACTTGAAGGACAGGAAGTGTTTAGTCTTGACGATGCTGATGTGTTCTACTGCTACACGGATTTGTGGCTTACAAGAGAAGAACGAGAAGATCGTATTTACCAAGGCATACAGTCAGATAGCATTATGAAAATTCGAATAAATGCATCAGACAAAACAACCACAGAAGGCAAGGACGTTATTGTGGCCGAAACATATGGAAATAGGTTTTGCATTCCACTCGAATTTGAAATCCTAACAGGACATTCGCCTTATTACCAAGGGGCACTAAATGACCGCCTGAGTTTTGAACTAACCTTCAATGATTACTCCAAAGTTATCAAATCAACGGATCTCAATGCATCATATAAGATCTCTAACATTTCCTTGGAATATGAGATTGTCACGCATACTGAACTAGCCAGACTCATTCAAAATCAGTACCAGTCAAGACTTCCGATTTATTATGATCGAGTGATTAGACACAGTTTAATTAATAAAAACAAAATGGACCAAATTTGGAATATAAACCTAAACACGCCTGCTAGGTCACTGAAAGGCATTCTTATGTTATTTGTTGAACCTGAAAGTCCTTACAAAAGAGATTCAGAAAAATTTTACAATCCGAAAATTACACATTTATCCTGCACAATCGAAGGCCGACCTAATCAAATTTTTGCATCTGGAATGATGGGATATCAGCACTATGATGAGATCACAAAGTATTTTGCTGGGGGAAGACTTAGAGAAAAATCAGCAAATATTGCGTGCAAAGATCTGCATCTGTATGACGTAAGAATCGGTGAATACCTGACAGACAAGTACGCACTGTGGCTAGATCTGCGTTCTACGGACGATCATTTCCTTCATGGTTCTGGCCGTATTATCGAAAACGGTAGTGACGGAATCTCAATTCAAATTCAGAAAAAAACTGAAACCGATGGATTAATAAATATATATCTATATCTGATTTTTGACGCTCAGTTAAACATAGCTGAGAGCAGGCTAAGTAGTCACATATATTAAAAGTATTCACTTAGCTTGGTTTTAATCCTTCACAGCCCATTTTGAATACCGAAATCACTATAAAATCCGAACGTATTAGTAGGCACGTCACGCTTGTGCTGAAACACGGACTAAACTGAAAATAAAAGGCGTCGTTTCACTGAGGTAACCGTTTCAACCTTCCTGGTCATAAGCACTGTAAAATCTTTCAGGCAAAACTAGCCTATCACACACCACCCTTTGTCAGTGCATGTGTCACAAGTCCTGTTAGGGCTGGCCTGCGCAGAAGTCAACACTAAATACCCTTTAGTCTACTCACAAGAAGGGCCTTATCTTAAAGCTTTCTCTGTTTTCCAACAGGTTGCAAACTCATTTTGGCTCTGTGTCTGTGAAGACTTCATGGTGTTTATACATAGAGTGGGTTTTTTCCCCTGCCCACATTGTGGGTGTGTGAAGCCGCTGGCTATTTGAATATATGAAAGAAAACCATAGGGTCTGGTACATATTTAAAAAACTTTTTGAATATCGTGTAGGGTCTGATACATATTTAAAAAAATTATAAATTCATTTATGAATATTGTGTTTGGTCTCGTACATATTGACTCAAGTAGGGTACATAACGAAACAAGTTCGGTGCATATTTTTCAGAACAGGTCCAATCATAACGCGCCTGAACGAAGGTGGCTGTTTTTCAGAACCAGCCTGAGGTTATGCATGTATTTCCTTGAGCGCCCTGTTGATTGAGTGGCCATGTTAGTGTGTATTGTATGGTGAAGTGCGAAAGTAGGTCAGTTTGTTTAGAAGTGAATCGGCGCATTGTCTATTGTGAAATTGTATGGATGAGTGCGGAGGGTGGTGACGTTTAAGGGGGGTGGGGGGGTGTATTACGCAGTTTGTTTAGCAGTGACTGAATCAGCGCACTGTTAATTGTGTGGCCGTGTCAAGCCGAGAGAGAGAGAGAGAGAGAGAGAGACTGAATCTGCGCATTGTTGTGTCGCCGTGTCAATTGACTATTGTTTATTGTATGGTGAAGTGTGGTGGGGGGGGGGGGGGGGGTGTATTACGCAGTTTGTTAAGAGGGCATTATGCTGTGAATCAGATACATTCTTTGCACTGAGAATTGGGATAACGGGAGATTGGAAATTCTGAAAAGTAGTCTATGTCATTTACCCTGATTTAAAACTATCGATACGGCATTACTGACATAGGTGTCATTAACGTAATTACGTATGTAATTTACCCTGATTTAGAAGTATCGATACGGTATTACTGACATAGGTGTCGCAGGCCTCTCTCTTTTATCCTCTCTCGGGCTATGTACGCACTAATAACAGGTTTAAAATCACTATAGACAGTCTGTGTGTCAGGGACAGGGTCACTGCGGGCACTGTTGGCAGCAGAATCTGCGATTCTGTTGCCTTCGATGCCCACATGGCCTGGGACCCAAATAAAAATGATGTCATAATATTCCTTCATCAAGTCCGCGTAGAGCTCTCTAATCTGCACCAGCAGTGGATGGTCTGTTCCCGCGCCCTGAAGGGCCTGCAGGGCAGAAAGAGAGTCAGACAGAATCAGGAAGTTCCTTTCCCGAGACTGATAGGCATGCTTGAGTGCTAGCAGAATGGCCTGCAGTTCTGCACTAAATACAGAGGAATGGTCAGGGAGACGGAGCTTAAATGGGCGTCTAGGATGGCGAGAGGACACTGCAGCCGCAGCCACTCTTCCATCCTCAGACTTGGACCCATCCGTATAAAGACGACAATAGCCAGGAAAAATTGAAAGGAGTTCATTGAGGCTCTGTTGGTATATGGCTGGTGGAGTACAATCCTTCTTGTGGGCAGTCAAGTCCAGCAAGATGTCAGGAACTGGTAGTAGCCAGGGTGGAGTGCCGTGTTGCAGAGATTCCGAAACTTTGTCCAGGTCCACTCCGGCCGCCTGCAGATGAGGTCGGACACGGAAGGAAAGTGGACGGACAGCTCCCGGATGGGCATCGTAAATCTCTGCAAACGACGGGTTAAAAACACAATCATAGGCAGGATTTTCTGGATGGGCCTTCAGCTTCAGAACGTAGCTGAGCATGAGGCGGATGCGGCGGAGCCTGAGAGAAGGCTCCCCTGCCTCTGCATACAGACTAGGAACTGGAGATGTCCTAAAGGCTCCCAGACATATGCGCAGACCTTGATGGTGAATTGTGTTCAGACGCTGCAGAACAGACTTGGAAGCCGAGCCATATACCACAGAGCCGTAATCCAGTTTGGACCGAACAAGGGCTCGGTACAGTCGAAGTAAGACGATGCGGTCTGCACCCCAGTCAGTACGACCAACGACACGAAGAATGTCGAGGGCCTTCCGACAAGAGGTTCTAAGGTAGTTAACATGGTTGCAGAAGGTCAATCTTTTGTCAAAGATGACCCCCAAAAACTTAGCCTCTTCAGCCACCTTAATTGGCACTCCAGCAATGCTCAGGCTAGGTTCTGGAAAAAATTTCGTCTGGTTAGTAAAATGCACACAGACTGTCTTGGAGGGCGAGAATCTGAATCCATTGAGAGACACCCACCCCTGGATGCGATCAACGCACAGCTGCAAGCGCCTCTCAAGGGACGCAAGTCCTCGACCTCGTGCACACAAAGCAAAGTCGTCCACAAACAAAGAGCATTCAGAATCATCCTTGACGGCCTTTACAATGTTATTTATTTTAATGCTAAATAAAACAGGAGATAGAATACTGCCCTGCGGGACACCCATCTCCTGTTCAAAGGAGTCGGAGAGGGTGGAGCCCACACGGACATGGAACGACCTGTTGGACAAAAAATTGTGAATAAAAACGGGCAGATGCCCTTTAAAACCCATGTCCGACAAATCAGACATTATACCATGCTTCCAGGTAGTGTCATATGCCTTTTCAAGATCAAAGAAAATTGCATAGACATGCTGCTTGTTGACAAAAGCATCTCGGATAAAAGACTCAAAGCGGACTAGATGGTCAGTTGTACTACGGAAGCGCCGGAAACCGCACTGGAGGTCTGTGATGAGACCCTGTGACTCAAGATGCCACACCAGTCGGGCGTTGACCAAGCGTTCCATAGTTTTACATAAACATGATGTCAAAGCTATTGGCCGGTAGTTGCCCGGGTCGGAAGGATCCTTACCCGGCTTGGGAATTGGCACAACCACAGCCTGGCGCCAAGATGGCGGAAAATGACCGGTTATCCAGATATGGTTAAAGGCCTTGAGAAGTACAAGGAGTGAATCCTCAGGCAGATGTGTTATGAGCTGATAATGGATGGTATCTAATCCAGCAGCAGAGTCAGTACATTTCTGCATGGCTTGCTGCAATTCTGAAAACGTAAAAGGGGCATTATAGTCTTCCAAGTTATCCGATATAAAATCACAAGCACAAGATTCTCGCTTCTCCTTCTCTCTCTGGAAGAAAGGTGAATAATGCTCTGTTGAAGAATTATGGGCAATGGTGGAGGCAAGCAAATTGGCCACAGCCTTTTTATCTGTGACCAAACTGGCACCATCTCTAAGATGGCCAACAGAAGCCGAACCACCCCTGCCCCTAATTCTTCGAACAGCCTTCCAGACTTTTTGGGACGGAGTCCTAGAAGATAAAGATGAGACGAAGCGTCTCCAGGAAGCACGGCGTTCACGTTTAAAAATATAACGGGCTTTCGCCCGCTGTCTTTTAAAGGTTAAAATATTTGCTTGCGACGGATTACAAAATGCACGTCGCGGAGCAGATTTGCGCATTGTTTGGGCCTTGCGGCACTCTTCATTGAACCATGGTACTCTCGGCTTCCGAGGGAGTGATGTGGAAGTTCTAGGGATGGTTTCACCTGCAACCTCCAACAAAATAGAAGTAAAACAAGAAACAGGTTCTTCAGCTGACATGACCACCTCCTCTGTAAGACGAGACTGACAGAGAGAGGCAAACAGAGACCAGTTAGCTTTCTTGAGATTCCAGCGCCCCACCGGCGAATCCTCCTCACAGCTGACCGATGACAGGACTACTGGGAAGTGGTCACTACCACACAGGTCGTCGTGAACCTTCCAGTCAAAGTCCAGCATGAGAGAAGGATCACACACAGTGAGGTCTAGAACAGAACTAGATCCGGAACCTGAGTTAGAGTATGTAGGTGAGCCATCGTTAAAGACACATAGGTTAAGTTGAGAAAAAACATCTTCTAACATCTGACCTCTGCCATCATAGTGGTCACTACCCCAAAGGTGAGCATGACCGTTAAAATCCCCCATGAGAATAAAGGGAGGGGGCAGTTGATCTACTAAGTGAAAAATATCATTGCTACAGACCCGCAGTGATGGTGGCAGGTAAATACTGCATAAGGTTATGGTCTTTTTTAAGGTAACCCGAGCAGCGACAGCCTGAAGACAGGTGTCGATGCTAACGGGGCTACATAAAATTTGGCTACTAATGAGAAGAGCCGCTCCACCCGAGCGCCTCTCCGAATCAGAGCCTTTATGTATAACATTAAAACCATTAAAAGACACAGGGTCAGAAGTCTTCAGGTAAGTCTCCTGAAGAGATATGACTGAGGGGTTATAGAACTTGACTAAAAGACGTAATTCCTCAAAGTTAGCTCGAAAACCACGACAATTCCACTGAAGCAAAGAGTCCATGATTAAGTCTGATCTGGGGGTAAGGAGTTTTTCCCCCCTTTTTCCTTTACCTTGGAAGGAGTTGAAGAAACAGAGGGGGGCCGGCTCCCGGGCCTCCTCTGGTTCTTCGGAGAGGAAGGGGGTGGAGCTGCCGCAGCATCAGCAACAACAACTTCCACTCCCTCCATCCGCTCCTCCAGTGCAGCATATTTGTTTTGAAGGGGCACATCTGTGTTCCCCTTCTGGGCCCGTGCGCACAGCGGTCCCATAGATTTCTTAGACTTCTGGTCCTGGGCAGCGTTCCTGCCGCTAGAGTTAGCGGCCTTAGAAGGCTGACCAGAGCCAGAAGCCTTTGGAGTTGACTGACTAACAGGTTTGGGTGGGGGCTGAGGCTTAGGGGCAACAGAAGGCGGCACAACCGGACCGGCAGTGTCCGCCTTCTGCGTTCCCTGGCTCCTTGTCACCACCGGAGGAGGGTTACTCTCCAGGGGCGAGATGAGCCGAGGCTCCGCCCCCAACCAAGAAGTTGGGGTCTGACATGAAAAGTCTTTGGTGGGGCGCTTGCCTGCCACCGCTGCACTAAAAGTATACACTGAGGTGTTAGAGGTTGGGGCAGCCGCAGCTGCACCAGGGCCTTCAACCAGTTTTTTGGCATCCAGAAAGGACAGCCCCTTCTCCACACGCATCTGCTGAATCTTGCACTCGGATATCCAACGAGGGCATTTCTTATCCGAAGCCATATGCGCCCCCTGGCAATTCACACACAGGGGGGTGGCTGTGCAGGACTCAGCAGAGTGTCCGGGCCTAGTGCAACGGGCGCATGAAGCCTCTGCCTGACGGCATGTCTTCTGCCCATGGCCATACTTTTGGCACTTAAAGCACCGGAGGGGAAGAGGGACGTACTTTTTCACTCTCAGGGAGTAGCAACCTCCCCAGATGGTAGTAGGAGGGGTGGGGGTGCCAAACGTCAGGATGATGGTAGGGAGACGGATCTCCCCACCACCTCGCTTGGAAGCGAAGCGCCTGACGCAAGTCACCCCCTGAGACTTAAGGTTCCTTACAAGTTCATCTTCTGACAGTTCTGCCAAAGCTTGATCTTTGATTACGCCTCTTGACGAATTCATAGTTTTGTGGGGTGTGACTTCCACAGGAGTGTCTCCGATGGAAGAGAGCCCCAGCAGCCCGCTGGAGTGTGCCCGAGTACGGCACTCCACCAGCAAGTCACCAGACCTGAGGCGCTGGGCGTCAGGCCTGCCAACACGGCTCCTGAGGGTCTCCCCCACCAGAAAAGGATGCAGCTTGGTAACTGGTTTCTCCTTCACCTTGCTATGGACAATGAGGAAGCGAGGCCATACGGCCGACGCCTGAGGCGTCGCTTCCTCACAGTCTGAATCACTGTCATGGTCAAATTCGGTGTCTATATGCCGTTTCTGTGCTAGTTTTGGTTTTTTTGTTTTATCCATATTATATTAGTAGAGATATTCATCCCCCGGGGGTCCCCGCCCGCCACCGAGCCCAACAAGGGAAAGTGCAACTGTCGGCGGGTCTCCAGCCGACGCACAATGGACACTGCCCGAAAGATATACTCAAGGGGGTAAGCCCGATTGAACCGTTTGAGCCACCGCCTTCTATCACACCGTTGAATGCAGGGGAATACTGGCGTAAAGCACCTAATCAGCAGCAAAGGCTATAGCATGGTGCTCCGTATAGCAACCCGCATGTCAACAGTGGGATAGGGCTCAACGTGACAAGAGCCGATTGACTAGGCCGGTACGACTAGCCTCCCGTTTAGGCAGAAGTCAAGGCCAAAGTGGAGTGTTTCAGCCACCAGGATCCTCTTCTCCCCCGACACGGGTCTCCAAGCACGGCAAACACTTGGGATCCAAAGGACCAAAAAGTCACGAGTATTTTTAAGGACCAATCCAACATGGTACGACCTAGGTTAGCACAGCTCCTTAAAAACCGGACCAGTGAAAAGGCTGAACAACATATCTGCTGACATCAAGTCCTAATCCTGGACAAAGATGGCACCCGTCCGCTAGCCCACTCAGTCAGGGACTGAGCGGACTACCCACCTACGCCACGTGGAGGCCGGTGCCGGGTAGGCAACTTAGGAAGTAGGCAGGAGAAACATACATACACAAACATGAAGGTGCGCTACTATATGTGGTCGGGTAAATACCCTGATTTCCCACAGTAGATGCACAGAACATTACACAACAATGTAACGATACAAATTTTGCCTCGAGTTATACATGATACTCACAAACCAGATAGGTGAGGCTAGCGCTGGCAGAATTGTCAGTACTCAAACCAAGGGGAATCACAGCGCTGGACAGACAATAGGCGGGGCAGGGGATCTAACTGTTGTCTGTCCAGCGCTGTGATTCCCCTTGGTTTGAGTACTGACAATTCTGCCAGCGCTAGCCTCACCTATCTGGTTTGTGAGTATCATGTATAACTCGAGGCAAAATTTGTATCGTTACATTGTTGTGTAATGTTCTGTGCATCTACTGTGGGAAATCAGGGTATTTACCCGACCACATATAGTAGCGCACCTTCATGTTTGTGTATGTATGTTTCTCCTGCCTACTTCCTAAGTTCCGGAGAAAGACATGGGTTATATAAGAGACCTGATCCATTCTTATTTAGGAATGGAAATGATTGTCTTATTCTATACCTGCGTATTTCTCTGTGGGCTGGCGATTGGGTGCCTGATAGGCGGGGGCAGGGGATCTAACTGTTGTCTGTCCAGCGCTGTGATTCCCCTTGGTTTGAGTACTGACAATTCTGCCAGCGCTAGCCTCACCTATCTGGTTTGTGAGTATCATGTATAACTCGAGGCAAAATTTGTATCGTTACATTGTTGTGTAATGTTCTGTGCATCTACTGTGGGAAATCAGGGTATTTACCCGACCACATATAGTAGCGCACCTTCATGTTTGTGTATGTATGTTTCTCCTGCCTACTTCCTAAGTTCCGGAGAAAGACATGGGTTATATAAGAGACCTGATCCATTCTTATTTAGGAATGGAAATGATTGTCTTATTCTATACCTGCGTATTTCTCTGTGGGCTGGCGATTGGGTGCCTGATAGGCGGGGGCAGGGGATCTAACTGTTGTCTGTCCAGCGCTGTGATTCCCCTTGGTTTGAGTACTGACAATTCTGCCAGCGCTAGCCTCACCTATCTGGTTTGTGAGTATCATGTATAACTCGAGGCAAAATTTGTATCGTTACATTGTTGTGTAATGTTCTGTGCATCTACTGTGGGAAATCAGGGTATTTACCCGACCACATATAGTAGCGCACCTTCATGTTTGTGTATGTATGTTTCTCCTGCCTACTTCCTAAGTTCCGGAGAAAGACATGGGTTATATAAGAGACCTGATCCATTCTTATTTAGGAATGGAAATGATTGTCTTATTCTATACCTGCGTATTTCTCTGTGGGCTGGCGATTGGGTGCCTGATAGGCGGGGGCAGGGGATCTAACTGTTGTCTGTCCAGCGCTGTGATTCCCCTTGGTTTGAGTACTGACAATTCTGCCAGCGCTAGCCTCACCTATCTGGTTTGTGAGTATCGGTTTTGGGATAGACATGTCATTACCAGTGACTAAAAAATACTCACGGATTGCTTCGTCTGTATTTGAAAACGTATGCTGTGCGTGACCCTCTAGTCTAAGTCTGTCATTGATAAAATCAAGTTTTTCAATTCTTTGTTTTTCATACGCCTGTTCTGCCCGTGCTAATTTTTCTGACGCCTCATTATGACGCTTTAATTCTTCAGCAGATTCCTCTCTGCCTACTTTTGAAAAGAGATAATTAGAGCCACTGAATGCGAGGGCATTGACCATCGCGCCTCCAATCATAATAGCTATCGTCGCCATATTTATTTTATTTACATAGAAACATTTTCGGGAATAATTCCTTGCTTAACAAGAAAATCTTTTGTCGCAATCGATGCTGTTACAACTACAATTAGCTTAGCGCTGTCTTCAAAGTCTAATCTACTCAAGTCTTCTGATTTCATTTTGAGTAGATTTTTTCCTAGCATAGAATACGCTACTGCTAGTGCGCTGATTACGGCAGAATGATACACAAGGTTCATTAAATTCTTTGAGTCATTCATTTTCTAAGGCAATAAAAATTAAAATAATAAATTTATTAGTGCATGATAAATGGGTCAACGGCTTTGGGTGTTACTGGTAATGTGGCGACTTCTGGTTTTGTTTTTGGATTTTTTGGTCACTGTACGAGTCTGTGGTTTGTATTTTTTGTATAATTGATACCCTACATAACCAAATCCGACAACAAATCCGGCAATTATATATTTTGTTGCTCGAGGTTCGGGGTCAGGGTTAGACTGGGTTGTTTGTCTCTCACTTAGATGAGGGAGTGACGGACCTGGTGGTCCTGACGATAGTGACACCAATGGTGTTATTGACGGTGGGTCAGTTACATGTACCTTTTGCAGTAGTTCTAACTTTCTTTGTTTGTTCAATGCAGCTACTCTTTTTCCTGCCTCAACGCGGCCTGGACTTTTAACCTTAGTCACAGTTTGAACCTGCGTCAAAACAGGGCTGGGGTTCTGTTGTGTAGTCATCTTGTTCTCGTCCATTTGATCCATCTTTTTCTTTCTCTAGAAAATTTATTTTCGAAAAATCAATATGACTCCCAGTTACCAGCAAAGTTACCACAGGTGCAAGGTAATTTCCAAACTTGTAAAACATGACGCATGCTAATTTACCAATTGAACTTGAAACAATAGGATTGCTTTCAAGGTCGTGTGATAGGCTGTCACTATCCACAGGTAGAAATTGACTTACTGCTTTTGTGTATAGGCATACAAGTGATCGACTTAAATCACGAGTCATTAGTGAAGCGATGTGGTTTTCATATTTTGAATGAAGCTTGATTAGCTCGTCAGAGGTTAGAGATTCAATATCCTCTGTCATGTATTGTTTCCCGAGATAAGCCTTTGATTTGCCTGAGACAATTACAGAAAGAAGGCGCTGTTTTTTCGAGTCTAAGTCTTTGTTTTCTACAGCATTGATATCATTCAGTAATAACAATTCATCTGAATTCATTTATAATGTAATTAAATTTTTTTATATAAAATCAAAATTGCAGGCAACTTTAAAATTGTTATCAAGCAAAATCATGTTTTTCTAGGAAGTTACACTAAACAGTAATTTTATATGTTTACACCACTCAGCAGTATTGCCAATAGTTTTTGAGTTTACCCCAGACAAGACTTGCCCTGTACTATATTATCTCTCTCAGTGGGCTTATAAATGGCATGCTTCACAGATTAAGAGGCCCTTGCCACTCTAACTAGCTGAGAGGAGACTGCCTTAAAACAATGAATGTGTCGCGTGTTGCCTTTCATTTTTATTCATTTCCCCTGTTATAAACCTAATAACATACCTCAGGCTCACCATTATGAATATTATCAATACAAGTTTAGTCAAGACATAACACCGGTTGGCACTCACTTGGCAGTGGGCCTGAAATGTCTTACAAATCAATTGTGATGTCATGTGTAGTGACCCTGCCCCACCTAAAGGTCTCCAGCAAACAAACCCCACACAGTCCATGTATTGATTGATTGATTGTACATTGCTTAACGTCCCGACAGCAACAAGGCTTTCTCAGGACGTGCCTGCACTGCTTGTGAAAAAAAACTAAACAGAAAATTGAATGTATGTCGCCAGCCGGTCAAATACATTAAATAAACCTACAACATGGGGCATAAATAAAGCTAAGACCATTTAGCAACACACATCCAATATCAAGAGCTACAGGCAGTGCAGACAGTAGGGAGAGTTTTAAAAAGGCAAATACAGGTGAATGGTTTTGATTGATTGTACATTGCTTAACGTCCCGACAGCAACAAGGCTTTCTCAGGACGTGCCTGCACTGCTTGTGAAAAAAACAACTAAACAGAACATTGAATGTATGTCGCCAGCCGGTCAAATACATTAAATAAACCTAACACATGGGCCTAAATAAAGCTAAGACCATTTAGCAACACACATCCAACATCAAGAGCTACAAGCAGTGCAGACAGTAGGGAGAGTTTTAAAAAGGCAAATACAGGTGAATGGACAAAGGGTAGACAGAAACACATGCCCCAGAATAGAGAGATAAACCCACCCTGTGGGGCTGACCAGGGTGACCCTGGGAACTAAAAAATACCTAACCCCACCCAAGTCCCCCAGGGCAGACCCGGGTGGGGGACAGGTGAATGGACAAAGGGTAGACAGAAACACATGCCCCAGAATAGAGAGAAAAACCCACCCTGTGGGGCTGACCAGGGTGACCCTGGGAACTAAAAAATACCTAACCCCACCCAAGTCCCCCAGGGCAAACCCGGGTGGGACACAGTCCATGTAGCCACCTGTTTACCCACCTGTTTGCCACGCTAGCAGAAAGCCCTGTTGCAAGGTGATCACAGCTCTTGACACCTGTATTCAATTTCATGCATGTTATGGGGATATTCCCTTCAGTCAATACAGGCCCCAAAAATAGTCTCATCAGGTTGTTCCTCATTAAGAAATGCATAAAGTTTTGGAAAGACCAAGATCAATTTTCAGGACTGATCATTGCCAGTTAGTGTTAATTTGACCGGATGGGTTAGTTAGTTAGTTATTTGGGTTTAACGCCGAGCAGGCGACTAAGGCCATCTCACGGCGGGATGGGTAAAAATCTGTTGATTGATTGTACATTGCTTAACGTCCCGACAGCAACAAGGCTTTCTCAGGACGTGCCTGCACTGCTTGTGAAAAAAAAAAAAATAAAATAAACAGAACATTGAATGTATGTCGCCAGCCGGTCAAATACATTAAATAAACCTAACACATGGGGCCTAAATAAAGCTAAGATCATTTAGCAACACACATCCAATATCAAGAGCTACAGGCAGTGCAGACAGTAGGGAGAGTTTTAAAAAGGCAAATACAGGTGAATGGACAAAGGGTAGACAGAAACACATGCCCCAGAATAGAGAGAAAAACCCACCCTGTGGGGCTGACCAGGGTGACCCTGGGAACTAAAAAATACCTAACCCCACCCAAGTCCCCCAGGGCAGACCCGGGTGGGGGTGGTAAAAATCTGGTCAGCCAGACTAAAAGCAAGGTCTTAAGACAAGATGTAAATATAGATTAAAAATCTCAGGCTAAAATGTCGCACAGGTCTGGAAAAGAAACGTCTACAGACTCTCAAAAAGGGCAAATAAAAAATTCACATAGTCTATGAATGCTCAGATCTTGTTAAAAATATTGCATTCTCTCAAAAAATTGAAGATTTTGTCCGGGGGAACATCCCGGAACAAAACCTTCAAGGAGTCTGCTGTGAAGTGTTTATATCTGGTGTCAATTAGGTCAGCACAATACAGCAAAAAGTGTCGAACAGAAAACTGCTCATCACAGGCAAAACACCATGGACGCTCATCCTGTTTAAGTAAGTAAGAGTGCGTAACATATGTGTGCCCGATGTGGAGCCGAGCAAGGACAGTCTCCTCACGGCGGCTGCCGCAGCGGAAAGGTAGACTGTCAGACAACTTAGGAAGAGCTTCATGAAGCTTGTTCCCTTCCTCTTTGTCCCACTCGGACTGCCACTCGCGGGCTATGTACGCACTAATAACAGGTTTAAAATCACTATAGACAGTCTGTGTGTCAGGGACAGGGTCACTGCGGGCACTGTTGGCAGCAGAATCTGTGATTCTGTTGCCTTCGATGCCCACATGGCCTGGGACCCAAATAAAAATGATGTCATAATATTCCTTCATCAAGTCCGCGTAGAGCTCTCTAATCTGCACCAGCAGTGGATGGTCTGTTCCCGCGCCCTGAAGGGCCTGCAGGGCAGAAAGAGAGTCAGACAGAATCAGGAAGTTCCTTTCCCGAGACTGATAGGCATGCTTGAGTGCTAGCAGAATGGCCTGCAGTTCTGCACTAAATACAGAGGAATGGTCAGGGAGACGGAGCTTAAATGGGCGTCTAGGATGGCGAGAGGACACTGCAGCCGCAGCCACTCTTCCATCCTCAGACTTGGACCCATCCGTATAAAGACGACAATAGCCAGGAAAAATTGAAAGGAGTTCATTGAGGCTCTGTTGGTATATGGCTGGTGGAGTACAATCCTTCTTGTGGGCAGTCAAGTCCAGCAAGATGTCAGGAACTGGTAGTAGCCAGGGTGGAGTGACGTGTTGCAGAGATTCCAAAACTTTGTCCAGGTCCACTCCGGCCGCCTGCAGATGAGGTCGGACACGGAAGGAAAGTGGACGGACAGCTCCCGGATGGGCATCGTAAATCTCTGCAAACGACGGGTTAAAAACACAATCATAGGCAGGATTTTCTGGATGGGCCTTCAGCTTCAGAACGTAGCTGAGCATGAGGCGGATGCGGCGGAGCCTGAGAGAAGGCTCCCCTGCCTCTGCATACAGACTAGGAACTGGAGATGTCCTGAAGGCTCCCAGACATATGCGCAGACCTTGATGGTGAATTGTGTTCAGACGCTGCAGAACAGACTTGGAAGCCGAGCCATATACCACAGAGCCGTAATCCAGTTTGGACCGAACAAGGGCCCGGTACAGTCGAAGTAAGACGATGCGGTCTGCACCCCAGTCAGTACGACCAACGACACGAAGAATGTCGAGGGCCTTCCGACAAGAGGTTCTAAGGTAGTTAACATGGTTGCAGAAGGTCAATCTTTTGTCAAAGATGACCCCCAAAAACTTAGCCTCTTCAGCCACCTTAATTGGCACTCCAGCAATGCTCAGGCTAGGTTCTGGAAAAAATTTCGTCTGGTTAGTAAAATGCACACAGACTGTCTTGGAGGGCGAGAATCTGAATCCATTGAGAGACACCCACCCCTGGATGCGATCAACGCACAGCTGCAAGCGCCTCTCAAGGGACGCAAGTCCTCGACCTCGTGCACACAAAGCAAAGTCGTCCACAAACAAAGAGCATTCAGAATCATCCTTGACGGCCTTTACAATGTTATTTATTTTAATGCTAAATAAAACAGGAGATAGAATACTGCCCTGCGGGACACCCATCTCCTGTTCAAAGGAGTCGGAGAGGGTGGAGCCCACACGGATATGGAACGACCTGTTGGACAAAAAATTGTGAATAAAAATGGGCAGATGCCCTTTAAAACCCATGTCCGACAAATCAGACATTATACCATGCTTCCAGGTAGTGTCATATGCCTTTTCGAGATCAAAGAAAATTGCATAGACATGCTGCTTGTTGACAAAAGCATCTCGGATAAAAGACTCAAAGCGGACTAGATGGTCAGTTGTACTACGGAAGCGCCGGAAACCGCACTGGAGGTCTGTGATGAGACCCTGTGACTCAAGATGCCACACCAGTCGGGCGTTGACCAAGCGTTCCATAGTTTTACATAAACATGATGTCAAAGCTATTGGCCGGTAGTTGCCCGGGTCGGAAGGATCCTTACCCGGCTTGGGAATTGGCACAACCACAGCCTGGCGCCAAGATGGCGGAAAATGACCGGTTATCCAGATATGGTTAAAGGCCTTGAGAAGTACAAGGAGTGAATCCTCAGGCAGATGTGTTATGAGCTGATAATGGATGGTATCTAATCCAGCAGCAGAGTCAGTACATTTCTGCATGGCTTGCTGCAATTCTGAAAACGTAAAAGGGGCATTATAGTCTTCCAAGTTATCCGATATAAAATCACAAGCACAAGATTCTCGCTTCTCCTTCTCTCTCTGGAAGAAAGGTGAATAATGCTCTGTTGAAGAATTATGGGCAATGGTGGAGGCAAGCAAATTGGCCACAGCCTTTTTATCTGTGACCAAACTGGCACCATCTCTAAGATGGCCGACAGAAGCCGAGCCACCCCTGCCCCTAATTCTTCGAACAGCCTTCCAGACTTTTTGGGACGGAGTCCTAGAAGATAAAGATGAGACGAAGCGTCTCCAGGAAGCACGGCGTTCACGTTTAAAAATATAACGGGCTTTCGCCCACTGTCTTTTAAAGGTTAAAATATTTGCTTGCGACGGATTACGAAATGCACGTCGCTGAGCAGATTTGCGCATTGTTTGGGCCTTACAGCACTCTTCATTGAACCATGGTACTCTCGGCTTCCGAGGGAGTGATGTGGAAGTTCTAGGGATGGTTTCACCTGCAACCTCCAACAAAATAGAAGTAAAACAAGAAACAGGTTCTTCAGCTGACATGACCACCTCCTCTGTAAGACGAGACTGACAGAGAGAGGCAAACAGAGACCAGTTAGCTTTCTTGAGATTCCAGCGCCCCACCGGCGAATCCTCCTCACAGCTGACCGATGACAGGACTACTGGGAAGTGGTCACTACCACACAGGTCATCGTGAACCTTCCAGTCAAAGTCCAGCATGAGAGAAGGATCACACACAGTGAGGTCTAGAACAGAACTAGATCCGGAACCTGAGTTAGAGTATGTAGGTGAGCCATCGTTAAAGACACATAGGTTAAGTTGAGAAAAAACATCTTCTAACATCTGACCTCTGCCATCATAGTGGTCACTACCCCAAAGGTGAGCATGACCGTTAAAATCCCCCATGAGAATAAAGGGAGGGGGCAGTTGATCTACTAATTGAAAAATATCATTGCTACAGACCCGCAGTGATGGTGGCAGGTAAATACTGCATATGGTTATGGTCTTTTTTAAGGTAACCCGAGCAGCGACAGCCTGAAGACAGGTGTCGATGCTAACGGGGCTACATAAAATTTGGCTACTAATGAGAAGAGCCGCTCCACCCGAGCGCCTCTCCGAATCAGAGCCTTTATGTATAACATTAAAACCATTAAAAGACACAGGGTCAGAAGTCTTCAGGTAAGTCTCCTGAAGAGATATGACTGAGGGGTTATAGAACTTGACTAAAAGACGTAATTCCTCAAAGTTAGCTCGAAAACCACGACAATTCCACTGAAGCAAAAAGTCCATGATTAAGTCTGATCTGGGGGTAAGGAGTTTTTCCCCCCTTTTTCCTTTACCTTGGAAGGAGTTGAAGAAACAGAGGGGGGCCGGCTCCCGGGCCTCCTCTGGTTCTTCGGAGAGGAAGGGGGTGGAGCTGCTGCAGCATCAGCAACAACAACTTCCACTCCCTCCATCCGCTCCTCCAGTGCAGCATATTTGTTGTGAAGGGGCACATCTGTGTTCCCCTTCTGGGCCCGTGCGCACAGCGGTCCCATAGATTTCTTAAGACTTCTGGTCCTGGGCAGCGTTCCTGCCGCTAGAGTTAGCGGCCTTAGAAGGCTGACCAGAGCCAGAAGCCTTTGGAGTTGACTGACTAACAGGTTTGGGTGGGGGCTGAGGCTTAGGGGCAACAGAAGGCGGCACAACCGGACCGGCAGTGTCCGCCTTCTGCGTTCCCTGGCTCCTTGTCACCACCGGAGGAGGGTTACTCTCCAGGGGCGAGATGAGCCGAGGCTCCGCCCCCAACCAAGAAGTTGGGGTCTGACATGAAAAGTCTTTGGTGGGGCGCTTGCCTGCCACCGCTGCACTAAAAGTATACACTGAGGTGTTAGAGGTTGGGGCAGCCGCAGCTGCACCAGGGCCTTCAACCAGTTTTTTGGCATCCAGAAAGGACACCCCCTTCTCCACACGCACCTGCTGAATCTTGCACTCGGATATCCAACGAGGGCATTTCTTATCCGAAGCCATATGTGCCCCCTGGCAATTCACACACAGGGGGGTGGCTGTGCAGGACTCAGCAGAGTGTCCGGGCCTAGTGCAACGGGCGCATGAAGCCTCTGCCTGACGGCATGTCTTCTGCCCATGGCCATACTTTTGGCACTTAAAGCACCGGAGGGGAAGAGGGACGTACTTTTTCACTCTCAGGGAGTAGTAACCTCCCCAGATGGTAGTAGGAGGGGTGGTGGTGCCAAACGTCAGGATGATGGTAGGGAGACGGATCTCCCCACCACCTCGCTTGGAAGCGAAGCGCCTGACGCAAGTCACCCCCTGAGACTTAAGGTTCCTTACAAGTTCATCTTCTGACAGTTCTGCCAAAGCTTGATCTTTGATTACGCCTCTTGACGAATTCATAGTTTTGTGGGGTGTGACTTCTACAGGAGTGTCTCCGATGGAAGAGAGCCCCAGTAGCCCGCTGGAGTGTGCCCGAGTACGGCACTCCACCAGCAAGTCACCAGACCTGAGGCGCTGGGCGTCAGGCCTGCCAACACGGCTCCTGAGGGTCTCCCCCACCAGAAAAGGATGCAGCTTGGTAACTGGTTTCTCCTTCACCTTGCTATGGACAATGAGGAAGCGAGGCCATACGGCCGACGCCTGAGGCATCGCTTCCTCACAGTCTGAATCACTGTCATGTGCAATGTCGGTGTCTATGCGCCGTTTCTGTGCTAGTTTTGGTTTTTTTGTTTTATCCATATTATATTAGTAGAGATATTCATCCCCCGGGGGTCCCCGCCCGCCACCGAGCCCAACAAGGCAAAGTGCAACTGTCGGCGGGTCTCCAGCCGACACACAATGGAGACTGCCCGAAAGATATACTCAAGGGGGTAAGCCCGATTGAACCGTTTGAGCCACCGCCTTCTATCACACCGTTGAATGCAGGGGAATACTGGCGTAAAGCACCTAATCAGCAGCAGAAGCTATAGCATGGTGCTCCGTATAGCAACCCGCATGTCAACAGTGGGATAGGGCTCAACGTGACAAGAGCCGACTGACTAGGCCGGTACGACTAGCCTCCCGTTTAGGTAGAAGTCAAGGCCGAAGTGGAGTGTTGGCACCAGTGAGCCGCAGCCCAAAGGGAACCTCAGCCACCAGGATCCTCTTCTCCCCCGACACGGGTCTCCAAGCACGGCAAACACTTGGGATCCAAAGGACCAAAAAGTCACGAGTATTTTTAAGGACCAATCCAACATGGTACGACCTAGGTTAGCACAGCTCCTTAAAAACCGGACCAGTGAAAAGGCTGAACAACATATCTGCTGACATCAAGTCCTAATCCTGGACAAAGATGGCACCCGTCCGCTAGCCCACTCAAGTCAGGGACTGAGCGGACTACCCACCTACGCCACGTGGAGGCCGGTGCCGGGTAGGCTTGACCGGATGGGGGGGGGTTTGTTTGCCTGTTGAGCTGTTATAATTTATGTAAAGTGCTTTGTACCGGATGAGTTGATTGATTGATTGTACATTGCTTAACGTCCCGACAGCAACAAGGCTTTCTCAGGACGTGCCTGCACTGCTTGTGAAAAAAAACACGAAACAGAACATTGAATGTATGTCGCCAGCCGGTCCAATACGTTAAATAAACCTAACACATGGGGCTAAATAAAGCTAAGACCAATTAGCAACACACATCCAATATCAAGAGCTACAGGCAGTGCAGACAGTAGGGAGAGTTTTAAAAAGGCAAATACAGGTGAATGGACCTCGGGTAGACAGAAACACATGCCCCAGAATAGAGAGAAAAACCCACCCTGTGGGGCTGACCAGGGTGACCCTGGGAACTAAAAAGTACCTAACCCCACCCAAGTCCCCCAGGGCAGACCCGGGTGGGGTACCGGATGAGATGTATGACGTCAGCTCTGTAAACCGGTAAGATGTGTGTGTGTGTGTGTGTGTGTGTAATAATAAAACCAAGAAAAATTAAAAAATAAATAAATAAATAAATTAAAAATATATATCTCTTTTTCTAAAAATAAATCTATGAGAAAAAAAATTATTATTATTTTTTTTTTTTTTTAATTTTTTTTTTTTTTTTTTTTTTTTTAATAAAAGGGCTGCTTTGGTGACCTTGCACCTGCTTTCACAGGAATCGATGTAACCCGGGTTAACTCATGCGCTATTAACCCCCTATGGAGAGGGTTAACCCTGGTGGGTAGCGCATTCACCTTTTCCTGTGAAAGCCCTGTAGTGTAGAGGGACGACTGGACGCCGCGATCGGGAAACGAACCCCGGCACAGTGAAGTTAGTTTGATCAATACTAAGCCACACTAAACCAGAAGTATCCTCTCGGCCACTTCGCAGTCCCAAAGAAACTTAGGTTATTTATGTATTTATGTTTGGCTGTTGACTGTCATGAGAATCTAACTAAGATAAAATCTTAAGAATCAAAACCTACAAAGAAAGAGGCTCCTGAGAATCTAAGTCTTTTGCTACCTCCTCAAAGTCAGGTGTGTCAGAGTCATTTGATTCTTGTACAGTACACTTCGCTAACATACCTCGTGTGTATGCCTACACCGTCTAACCCAACAGGGCGTGAAACTGAATAAGAGTAATTATCTTCTCACGGGCTCTCGCATCAGACATGTATAAACAGTATACACCCCGGAAGTAAAATCTTACAATAATATTGCACTGGCGTGAGTCGGTGTACAAACCTTGTGTTTTTGCGTCGGGTGTTATGTATGGTGTTTTATGTGTGTGTGTGTGTGTCAGTGTATGTGTGTGTTAACGTGTGTGTGTGTGGGCGCGCGCGTGTGCGTGTGTGTTTGCGTGTGGGTGTGCGTGTTGGTATGTGTATTTATGTGTGTGTATGCGTGTGCGTGCGTGTGTGTCAGTACTGCTTATAATAGAACAGTGGAGTGCCTGACCTTGTACTGTGTTGTACAACACATTTCGGGTATACATAAGACGGCAGTCACCTTTTCAGAAATTGTACTTGCAGTAAAATAATATTAAACAGGACCCGCCAGCATACTCGTTACGAGAGAGCTAACAAAAAAAGTTGACTAATACTCTTTAAACGCGGGTTACGCCTGGAGTCCGAGGTTCTTGAGGATCTGACCTGTGTTCACTTATAAAAATCTAGGCTCGTGAGAATCATATTCTATGTAAACCTCATATACTCGGTACAAGGCAGCCGAATACTGGAGGGTTTTATTCTGTAATCGAATTATACTTCCTGGTTCAGTGTGTACGGTAGCTATGGGTTCAGAGCTGCAATGGCCATGGCCATGGTCGCTAGTTTTTTAAATTAACAGTGTATGATTAGGTGTTGACAGAGACAATAGTTATAGAGAAATACAATAGGAGATCCGTAAGATAATTAGATCAATAAGGCCGCATTGGTCATGCTCGTCAGTTTTTAAAAATCAAAGGGTTGATTCGGTAATAATGGGGGTGTAATGGGGTCAAAAATTTTATTATTAAAAATGACGTAATTTAATGACCGATGCGGTCTTATTGAAATCATTGCCTTACGGATCTCCTATTGTATTTCTCTGATATCACAGACTGCTTCCGAGATGTTCAATGCTTTGATCAGTTAATAACGTCTCCCAAAAAGCCTGACATTAAACGTGCGGTACCAGCGATGTTACACATGGCATATCATATGACTTTGGAATATGTTGATGAACTACCATTTACGGAGTCTATGACTGTTGATTTTAGAACACAAACTTTCAAAGTTAATGATGCTGAGTGTGACTGGTTTGAGACACTGTGTTATAACATATTTAAGCAACTAGGCAAACTAAATATGGCATGACATGTCGCGTGATCCACGAAGGGCAGTTCACCAGAGAGCTCCAGGTCAGAACTGGTGTCAGGCAGGGGTGTCTGCTGTCTCCGTTCCTCTTCCTACTGGCCATAGACTGGGTCATGAAGATGACCACAGAGCACAGACGAAGTGGAATACAGTGGACACTGTGGACACAGCTTGACGACCTCGATTTTGCAGACGACTTGGCATTACTGTCCCACACTCATCAACAAATGCAGGACAAGACCACGAGGCTTGCTGACATCTCATCCCAAGTGGGCCTCACCATTCACAAACAGAAAACAAAGACAATGAGGCTGAACACCAACCAGGGAAGAACCAGTCTTGCTTGCTGGCACCCCGTTGGAGGAGGTGGAGTCCTTCACCTATCTCGGGAGCATCATAGACAAAAAAGGCGGCACTGATGCAAATGTCAGAGCACGAATCGGTAAAGCCAGAGCAGCCTTTCTCCAGTTGAAAAAAGTGTGGAGTTCCAGAGAGCTGTCACAACACACCAAAGTCCGGATTTTCAACTCCAATGTAAAAGCAGTTCTCCTATATGGAGCAGAGACATGGAGATTGACAAAAACCACAGTCAACAGAGTACAGACCTTCATGAACAGTTGCCTTAGAAGAATTTTGAAAATCCACTGGCCAGAGAAGATCAGCAACGTCAGACTCTGGGAGAGAACAGAGCAGATAACAGCAGAGAATGAATTTGGGCGAAGAAGATGGGGATGGATCGGTCACAGTCTGAGAAAGCCAGCTTCCAGTATCACTAGGCAGGCATTGTCATGGAACCCCCAGGGAAAGAGGAAAAGAGGTAGGCCGAGAAACTCCTGGCGTCGAGACCTCCAAGCAGACATCAAGAGACTGGGAACCACCTGGAGTAGAATCGAAGGAGAAGCACAGGACAGGAGTTGCTGGAGGTCTCTCGTCGACGGCCTATACCCGGGTAGGGGTGACAGACGTAAGTAAGTAAGGCAAACTGAATGTTTATATTGAATTTGTTACAGCTAATAAAATGGTATTACACATATAGTAATATTTCATTATATTATTTTCTTTTGGTTATAAAAAATGACTGACAAGCGGTTGATGTTACAGACTGCTTCAGATACATCCAGCACTTTGATCAGTTAAGAACAGATTTCAAACAACCTGACATAATGCCAATAGTAATACCAGCGGTGATATTCGTGTCATATCACATAACTTTAGAAAAGTTTGAGGAGCTACCATTAGTAGAGTACATGACTGTTGATTTTAAGACACATACCTTTGAAGTAGATGATAACTGGAGTCAGTGTGTGAACACATGTTCAAACAACTATGTAAACTGAATCTGTTTATTGTAGTTGTTACAGTCAATAAAGTGGTATTACACATACTGTAATTTTTTCTATTTATTATTTTGTCGGTCTATAAAAAATGACCAACAGTTCGCAAAGCTTGCGAAACGTATTTCACACAACGAACTTGATTATACAGTTAGTTTCCAAACTCGAGTTTGCACTGCCGTGAACCTAAAGGGAGCATGAGCATCGCGCTATTCTACGGCTGTTCTACGCCGCAGTGCCGGGACGGTCGTCCAATCGCACGTGTTTGACAGCCATGGGTGTTTTGTTTTGGGCTCGGTGGTCGCGATTTTATCCCGGCTGCGTAAACATAGCAGCATAGAGGCAACACTAGCCACCAAGATACATACAGTACATTTAGCTTCTCACAAGCCCCCGCACTCTGCGCGGAACTCATGAAGATCTATGCCTCTTGGGGAGTTTTGTCTTTGGTTATGGGCGAACATTGCTAGGCAGTGAATGCCATCCATCTGATGTAAAAACAAGAATATATTCTCGTGAAAGTATGCGGTAACAGTGGAATGAATGTTTCTTGATAGGTTCATTTGTCTCTGTGCACATCAGACGGAACAGAGAACCTTCTGCCATACCATCTGACGGCAGTTCCGATGAAAGCGGCCTTTGAGGCTGGCTAAAGCCTTCTACTGACCCCAGCCCTCAGCCAAATAATAGTCCTATCCAAGCCCATTAATTTTTAGTATATATTTTTAATTTGTAACCTGGCTTTTAAATTTCTGCCCATATATGTGCCTCAGCAGATTTAAGTATATTCCGTAGTGAACCCGAATCTGTCTTTAACAGAACGATAGAGGGCGGGAAAGTGTGTTCATTTATATGGTCATTGATGTAGGGATACTGAAAAACAAAAGAAACGGCTGAAACTCACTGCAAACCACAATAGCGCATCTCCCTCCCTTTCCCCCACTCAGCCTGGAAATTAAAATTGTGTGAACTGAAAAAGCAAAACTTATGCACAGATTCTCATGGGTCACGTTCCTGTAACTTGCGTGGCGGATGCTTGTGGATCTATGCCTTTTCTCATCTGTAGAAAGGACCACTATCACACTGTCCGAGATACACTCAATGATAAACACCTCCTGCCTGGAATAAACATAGATCCTCATGACGCCCGCAGATACGAAAGCTCATGAGAATCCTGACTCTTGCCTGCCTCTATCATTATGCTGGTCCTTACATACATGAAGCTGCGCGAGCTGATTCAGTGACTGCCTTCCATAGTGTATTAGACGCGATGACAGCAATTATAAACAAACCGCTCGGCTGAAAAATGGGGACCGAAACCGAGAAGAGCGCGCGCTCACATTCCATCGAATCAAAATGATTAGGCTTTTCGGAGTCTGAGTTAGAACTGTATATCTAATGTTCATAATGTTTGTGAATCAATAGTGAAATCTTTTACCGTAATACAAGATAATCTTCTTGCTGGTAGTGTAAAGATTCAGGCTGTTGCTAAAATAGAATTTAACAAGAGAGATGGTGAAGTGATAGTATCATATCTCAACAAGACAACACACAGTTAATGCAAAAAGGGAGCTGAAAAAACGTGTTTAGAAACAAAATGTCGCCTGACTTCTCATCAGCAATCGATGGAGCAAAAATGAAGGGGTCTGGTTGATATGAAGGGTATGTTCATGAACTAAAACTAAGGCAGTCAAGATATCATCCTATTTTAGGCAAATCATGGTTGCCACTACCAACAGAGGTTGCAAACAAAAAGGCTGTCATTAATATTCAGAACAATGACAATCACTGTTTTATGTGGAGTGCAGAGGTGCCTACCCCTCTTGTCTTAGACCATTTTGTGTAATGGGCTACTTAAAAATGTGTATTCTGTGTAATCATTTCAGCACAACACGCAAAGAAAAAAAAAATACACCACAGCAAACAAATTAAAAATAAAGACATTTATCCACACTATTAGCTATTTTATTCACACAATATCAGGTATCGCTGTAGCAAGTTTGGGTTTGAAGTTGTGAATAGTATTTGCGAGAAGAAAAAAAACCTCTCTTTTTTGTAAAAATATGGTAATTTTGGACATTTTTCTTGAGCTCTTGTGACCCTTGACTTTTCTGAGGGATCAACGAAATTAGTGTGCATGTAAAGGTCTTTTTATCAGGTATCTTTGTACCAAGTTTGGGTTTGAAGTTGTGAATAGTATTTGAGAAAAAAGAAATTATGTCCCAAAATGGCTATTTTTGATATATTTCCTGATCCTCTGTGACCTTGACCTTTGTGAGAAACTGTCACTAAAATTGGCATGTTTAGAATGGTCTTGCCACAAAGTACTCTTGGGCCAAGTTTGAAGACTGTAACTTCAATAGTCTCCGAGAAAATGCCAATGTTAAAGTTTACCACGCACGATGGCGGACGGACGACCGCTGGCTCAGAACAGACTCTCTTTTTCTTCGCACGTGAGCCAAAAATGTCTTTCGTGCATGACAGATCGCTGTTACTTAAGATGACATGCATCAGTAACTAAAAAGGGCATCTGTTACTGTGACACGTTGGTGTCCATGCATTTCCAGTATGCAGATACACTGTAAGGCTCCTACTTTGTCACCAGTCGCAATGTTTACACCTGACACTGTACGGTATATCCACAGTCTAGACAACATGTAATAAGCGGCATTGAACGATGTTGTGTCTCATACACGATCGGATGGAAGTACCAGTGTTGTAAAGACAATGCACGTACTACATGTGTGACCAATGTGTGTCGGTGTCCACAGAGTCACCTACATGTGCACCAAGGTGTAGCATCAGAGGAACGGAATATCAATTAGAACCTCCAAATTCAGCTTCAGAATCAAGCTGTACGTCATTGCCATTGTCAGTGCCTCAACCGTCGATCACTCCAGCTGACAGACACTGCCAACACGTGGTTATGCTGCCACGCAGTAGGTGGGCACACGTGTCCCAATACATCAAAGCTATCTGCTTTTGAAACCATGTCTCCAAACACAAAAATTTATCACTTCGAATATCTACACATTCACTCGCCATTTCGACCGTAATACGCAAGCTAGCGCCGCAAAGCTGACCGCATACAACATACAAAAGTACGCACGCACTGTCAGGACCCTCACGGTAAACATGATATGTCAGTGCAAAGTCACCACACGCACGGCGAGGCTCGCGTATCTCCGGGTGCGTGATATAAAACACCTGACACCGCTCTAGCGGTTTTCCGGGCTGCACGGTATACCAGACCGCCAACCAGTACAGCGGTTTGCCGGGCCGAAAGGGTTAATGAAAAAGTGCTTTATGTCAGCTTTGGGATGTACTAATGCCTTGGCCCCAGCGGACTCCAAATGTCTTTGAATATCATACTTGTGTACGCACCACTGTAAGGTTGATTGATTGATTGTACATTGCTTAACGTCCCGACAGCAACAAGGCTTTCTCAGGACGTGCCTGCACTGCTTGCGAAAAAAAACAACCAACTAAACAGAACATTGAATGTATGTCGCCAGCCGGTCAAACACATTAAATAAACCTAACACATGGGGCCTAAATAAAGCTAAGACCATTTAGCAACACACATCCAATATCAAGAGCTACAGGCAGTGCAGACAGTAGGGAGAGTTTAAAAAAGGCAAATACAGGTGAATGGACCTCGGGTAGACAGAAACACATGCCCCAGAATAGAGAGAAAACCCACCCTGTGGGGCTGACCAGGGTGACCCTGGGAACTAAAAAATACCTAACCCCACCCAAGTCCCCCAGGGCAGACCCGGGTGGGGTACCACTGTAAGGAACACCAAAGTCCTTTCTGCACACGTTGCATGCATTTGTAGCAGAGGATCCCCCTGCTATTGCTAGTTACTACCCGTGAGTCAGAGTTCAGTGTTTCAGTGCACGCTTGGCACGCTGTGTGCGAGTATTTTTGCTGCCTTAGCTAGTCAGTGCCGGCGTAGCGGACTACACGCGCAAAGCTCAGTGACACAGTCTCTGGTTCCAGAGGCTGGGAGCCTGTATAAAGCAGCTGATCTTCAGTCCACAATTAGCCCCCCCCCCCCCCCCCCCCCCCCCCCTCGCTCCCCCCCAACTCCAACCCGTAAATTGCGTATTTTAGAGGAACTGGTCATACTCGTGTAATTTGAGCCGAAAATGCGTAGAATTACAAGCTAGCACGTAAGGTAGGCACCTCTGGGTGTGTGCTTGCTAAACTGCACTTTGTAAAAACAAAACCTGAGCTTGTATCCAACTACATCAACTTTGTAAATGAACTCAACTTCAAAGGTATAGATTTTCCTGTTAAGGTAAAAGACATAGACTTGTTTGAAGAATTAAATCCTGGTATATCTGTGAACGTCTATGTTAAGGGACACCGAGTCTGTTGACAAGTTACAGCCAATTAGAGTATCACCACTTGCCCCAACCTATGGCCAGTCAGAAGATAAACATGTTGACATGTTACTAATAAGCAATGGTGATAACTTTCACTACACAATTATCAGGAGTGTGTCACGACTAATTCACAGGCATGTATCAAAATGTTAGAAAACAGGAAATTTGTAAGAAATGTTTACAAAGGTTTTCCTCTATTGAAGTAGCACACAAACATGTTCAACAATTTTTCTATTGCAGTTTTTCCTTTCCAGTAGCCAATTGGGGAGTAATATATTTTTGATAGTTTAGCGTCAGTGTTTGTCATTTCTTCTAGCAAGAAAAACTCCAGTGAAATAAACAAATGCCATGCCTACTAAAACAAACATTATTTCTCCAGTTCTATTTTGCTTGATTGTACATTGCTTAACGTCCCGACAGCAACAAGACTTTCTCAGGACGTGCCGTTGCGGGCTGGTTTCGTAGTAATTGCTAAGCTTAGGTTGAGGTATCGTCATGTCTTCGCCAGTAACAAGCGTTATCAACATTTGAAAATGTAGGCTGTGGATGACCTTCCAGTCTGAGTTTTTCATTGATGACATCAAGTCTTTCTATTCTTTTTTTCTCGTATTCCTGTTCTGACTGTGCTAGTTTCTCTCCTGCTTCATTTTGACGTCTCATTTCTACTGCACTCTCTCCTTTACTAACTTTTGAAAAGAGGTAGTTTGATCCACTAAAAGCAAGTGCATTAATCACAGCACCGCCAATGATAACAGCTAATGTTGCCATATTTTTATTTACATAGATACATTTTCTGGAATAATTCCTTGCTTAACATGTAAGTCTTTTGTCGCAATCGATGCTGTGACAACAGCAACTACCTTAGCACTGTCCTCAAAATCTAGTTTGCCCAGGTCTGCAGAACGCATTTTGAGAAGACTCCACCCTAACATAGTGTAGGTAACTGCTAGTCCACTTAGACGGCAGAGTGATAGACGAGGTTCATTATGTTCTTTGTGTCGCTCATTTTCTTATGCAACAAAAATTTAAATAATAAATGTATTCACTGCATGAAAGATGGATCAAAAGCTTTTGGTGCTCCTGATAATGTGGAGACTTCTTGCTTTGCTTTTTAAGTTTCTGTTTTTTTTTGGACACTGTTTGAGTTTGTGGCTTGTATTTTTTCCATAACTTGTAACCTAGTAACCAAATCTGCCAACAAAGTATTTTGTTATTTCAGGTTTAGGTTGTTGGGTGACAGGTCCAGTTGTTAGTCTCTCACTTTGTTGTGGTGGTTGCGGTAGTGGCTGGGATGACACTGTTGATGGTGGTGTTGGCAATGCTGTTGACGGTGGTGATGGGCCAGTTACATGATCCTTTTCATGTAGCAGTAACTTTTTTTGTCTATTCCACTCGGCTAATTTTTCTCCTGCTTCAATTCTCCCGAGACTCTTAGGTCTGGTTACCATCTGAACCTGTGTCGAGCTCAGTTGTGGGGTCGTCTGGTTCTCCTCCATTTTCTTCGGATTTAAAATTTATTTTTAAAAAATCAACATGACTCCCAGTAATGAGTAAGGTGACTGCGGGTGCTAAATAATTTTGAAACTTGTAAAACATAAGGCATGTTAATTTACCGATTGTACTTGAAACAATAGGGTTGCTTTCAAAGTCATGTGATAGACTGTCAGTGTCTACGGGCAGGAAATGACTAAATGCTTTTGTATACAGACACACGAGAGATCGAATTAAGTCACAGGTCATTAGTGAACCAATGTGATTTTCATATTTAACGTGTATAATAATTACCTCTTCAACGCTGAGTGATTCTATTTCTTCTGTTGTATAGTTTCCCAAGATAAGCTTTCGATTTTCCAGAACAACTACAGAGAGAAGACGTTCTTTTTTCGAGTCCAAGTCCTTATTCTCTACAGCACATATATCACTCAGAAGTAGTAATTCATCCTGATTCATTTTATAAATAAAAATAAAATGTATTAATAATTCTAGAATTTTCTCCGTGTCCAGTAATACGCAATTGATTACTTAGTCCACCAGCTGTTTCATTCTAACAATGGGAAAAAAATATTCCTGGCTTGGCGCTAACAAAGGGACCAACTCCTCCTGGCTTCAAGCTAGCAAGGGGAGCAACTCCTACTGGCTTCAAAACTGTCACAGTTGTTAACATGTGACCAAAATGTTTTACTGTGACCAAAAAGTTTTACTGTGACAAAACTTTACTGCTGTGACCGTTTCACTTGTGCTGTGACCAATTCACTTGGACTGTGATGAACCCACAAAAAAGTTGGTCAACACCGCAAGGAGTTCTGGCTGCAACGCGATGAAAATTTTCTGTGGTGCTTGATTCACCTATGCTGTGACTGACAAGTGTCAGTTTTGTATTCTAGGGCATTTTAGTCAGTTGACCAAACCTCAACCTTGACCGCAGATGTTCGACCATGACCTTTTTATCCATGGCGTGTGCCGCACGTCGTGTATACTGTGTGTGGGGGCAGGGTTTTTGGAGAGTTGTGTATATTTTTTAAAAGCTGACAAGATCAGTCAGCGACTCAGTGTTGGCTAGCGGGTTCCCGAGAAATTCTGTCTGAGTGAGAAAATAGTGTTTCTCAGAAATCGGCTCTGTTGATATGCAGTGCATGGGGTGATCATCGTTTTGGTTTTGTGAAGATCGTGCGGCGATGTTCAAAAAGGTTTTGTTTTAATTGTAATAAAGGTGCCGGTCGAGTCTGATATGCAGCGCATGGGGTAGAATTAATTTGATTTTGTGTGGACTATGAGTGGTGCTTTGTTTTAGCCATGAACTCAGTCATTGTAATAAGGGTGGTTTTGTGTTGTACTTTTCCCTCTCACAGCTTCTGCAACAGCAAAATCCATGTTTTCTCAAAATGTAATCAGTTTTTTACATATCTGTCAAACCCGTATGACCCTTGACCTTTGTTTTCAGTCGACTAAATTAGCATACATCATCAGCAACCGAATCAGCAGTGCCGAATTTGATTGAAAATTTGGCAAAACTGTTGATAACTACAATTCTATCCAAAATTGGCATTTTACACACATTTGCCGACCTCTTGTGACCCATGACCTTTCCGAGGGTGCATCCAAATTAGTATGTCTAGATAGGTCTTACAATCAGGTATCTCTGAACCAAGTTTGGGTTTAAAGTTGCAAACAGTATTTGAGAAAAAACATCTTTTATCAAAATATGCCTATTTTGACCCATTTCCTGAGCTTTTGTGACCCTCGACCTTTCCAAGAGGTCATCCACATTAGTATGCATAGATAGGTCTTACCATCAGGTATATCTGTACCAAGTTTGGGTTTGAAGTTGTGAATAGTATTTGAGAAAAAACAAACTTTTGTCAAAATATGGCTATTTTTTACCTATTTCCAGAACTCATGACCCTTGACCTTTCTGAGGGATCAACCACATTAGTATGCATAGAATGGTCTTACCGTCAGGTATCTCTGTACCAAGTTTGGGTTAAAGTCGTTAATAGTATTATTTTGAGAAAAAATAAATTATGTCAAAATATAGCTATTTTTGACATATTTCCTCATCTCCTGTGACCTTCACCTTAATGAGAAGTCACTCAAATTGATATGATTAGAAAGGTCTTGCCACAAAGTATCCTTGGGCCAAATTTGAAGACTGTGGCTAGAAAAGTCTCCGAGAAAATGCCAACGTTAAAGTTAACCACAGACAACGACAAACAGACAACCACTGGCCCAGAACATAAGACTCACTTTTGCTTTGCACGTGAGCCAAAAATTATGTTGTGACAAATGACGTTTTTCAAACCAATGACGCGTAGGCACTGTGCCCCTTATAGAGCTCACCAACGCATTGGCAAATGTGGGTGGCTGTTTCAATATGAGATATTTCAACATCAGAATCAGGCCATAGACAACAGGTAGAGACCCTTGACAGCGAGGACAGCTCGCATATAAATGGGACTTTGTGAGTTATGGCTCTCAAATAAAAGAGACTTTGTGGGTTATGGTTCATCCCATCTTGTTTATTTTCTCGTTGTTCTTTGATTGATGTGGATTTATGTTTTTATTTGATCATTAGTAGATGTTATGTCAATATTAACAATGCAAAAGTGTCTGTTCCATAATGAATCGGTATTTTTCCCGAGACCATTGCCAGTCCTTGTGAGACGCTGGCTATGAGATCACTTTGTTTCATTTTATTTATTTTTTGCGACCAAATAAAGTTGTTTTTCTAATTCTAAGGGACCAAATGTTGGCATCCCAACATAAGTGCCCATTCATATTTCATTGCCAGATTTCTACCGCTATGTTCAAGTACATATTCACTCTAGTGTTCTGTGTTATCACACTTTCTTTCTTGCTTAGTTTTGGGAACCCAGAGAGTCAGTGTTATTTAGAGTTAGCACACTGTGTGTGATCCAACTACAGAGGAATCACCTTGCTGTCAGTACCAGGAAAGGTCTTCAACAGGATCATCCTGGAGAGAATGAAGAGCTCCGTTGACCCCCAGCTGAGAGACCAGCAAGCAGGATTCAGGAAGAACCGATCATGTACAGACCAGATCGCCACTCTCCGCATCATCGTGGAACAGTCTCTGGAGTGGAGCTCCCCGCTGTACGTCAACTTTGTGGATTATGAGAAAGCATTTGACAGTGTGGACCGAGAGACTCTGTGGAAACTCCTACGACACTACGGTGTACCCACAAAGCTCGTCCGCCTGATCAAGAGCAGCTACGATGGCATGACATGTCGCGTGATCCACGAAGGGCAGTTCACCAGAGAGCTCCAGGTCAGAACTGGTGTCAGGCAGGGGTGTCTGCTGTCTCCGTTCCTCTTCCTACTGGCCATAGACTGGGTCATGAAGATGACCACAGAGCAGAGACGAAGTGGAATACAGTGGACACTGTGGACACAGCTTGACGACCTCGATTTTGCAGACGACTTGGCATTACTGTCGCACACTCATCAACAAATGCAGGACAAGACCACGAGGCTTGCTGACATCTCGTCCCAAGTGGGCCTCACCATTCACAAACAGAAAACAAAGACAATGAGGCTGAACGCAACCAGGGAAGAACCAGTCTTGCTTGCTGGCACCCCGTTGGAGGAGGTGGAGTCCTTCACCTATCTCGGGAGCATCATAGACAAAAAAGGCGGCACTGATGCAGATGTCAGAGCACGAATCGGTAAAGCCAGAGCAGCCTTTCTCCAGTTGAAAAAAGTGTGGAGCTCCAGAGAGCTGTCACAACACACCAAAGTCCGGATTTTCAACTCCAATGTAAAAGCAGTTCTCTTATATGGAGCAGAGACATGGAGATTGACAAAAACCACAGTCAACAGAGTACAGACCTTCATGAACAGTTGCCTTAGAAGAATTTTGAAAATCCACTGGCCAGAGAAGATCAGCAACGTCAGACTCTGGGAGAGAACAGAGCAAATAACAGCAGAGAATGAAATTGGGCGAAGAAGATGGGGATGGATCGGTCACAGTCTGAGAAAGCCAGCTTCCAGTATCACTAGGCAGGCATTGTCATGGAACCCCCAGGGAAAGAGGAAAAGAGGTAGGCCGAGAAACTCCTGGCGTCGAGACCTCCAAGCAGACATCAAGAGACTGGGAACCACCTGGAGTAGAATCGAAGGAGAAGCACAGGACAGGAGTTGCTGGAGGTCTCTCGTCGACGGCCTATACCCGGGTAGGGGTGACAGGCGTAAGTAAGTAAGTAACACTGTGTGTGAACAAAGATCTTCTAAGCAGTAAATACAGAAAAAGCACCTACTGGTAGGCAGGAGGGAAAAGAGAAAGACACATGAACAGTTAAAGAGAGGGGAATCCAGACAAATACATACTGATACAGAAAGACAGACATACAGAAAAAATACAGCACAAAAGAGATTGTTATACCAACTGAATCGCTTTGTGCCAACGGCATATCAACAAAAAAAAAAACAGCAACACTGGGCAACGTTTGGTGGACGAACAGATTGATTGATTGATTGTACATTGCTTAACGTCCCGACAGCAACAAGGCTTTCTCAGGACGTGCCTGCACTGCTTGTGAAAAAAAACCAAAACAGAACATTGAATGTATGTCGCCAGCCGGTCAAATACGTTAAATAAACCTAACACATGGGGCCTAAATAAAGCTAAGACCATTCAGCAACACACATCCAATATCAAGAGCTACAGGCAGTGCAGACAGTAGGGAGAGTTTTAAAAAGGCAAATACAGGTGAATGGACAAAGGGTAGACAGAAACACATGCCCCAGAATAGAGAGAAAAACCCACCCTGTGGGGCTGACCAGGGTGACCCTGGGAACTAAAAAATACCTAACCCCACCCAAGTCCCCCAGGGCAGACCCGGGTGGGGTAGGTGGACGAACAGGTAGATACACGTATGCAAGACTTGTAGAACAGGAGATAATAATAATAATAATACATAGTTCTTGTATAGCGCTGTTCTCCAGGAAAACACTGGACTCACTGCGCATGCACAACAGCACACCCTTTCTCTCTCAGACACACACGCACAATTATACACTACTTTAAACCACCCCATCCCTTCCCCACACCTTACATTCACTTCCTCTGGGATCAGAATAGGTGGCAGTCAGTCAACAGTTAGCTATATATGAGCTAAGTGTTAAATGCCCGACAAAAAAGAAAAGTCTTTAAGTGAGCCTTGAACTGTGACAATGTGGGCAGATTCCGCATTTCTGTTGGCAGCGAGTTCCACACACTTGGGGCGAGGCGAAAAAGGTGAAAGAATGCTCCCCAACAGTTTTCATGTTAAGCTTCGGGATTTTTAACAGCTTTTCACTGGAGGAACGGAGGGTGCGTGATGGCTGATAGGCAGACAGCTTGGCAGAGAGTACGGCGGGAGAGATCCGTCAAAATGCCGATAGGCGAAAATTGGAGTTTTGTACTGGCAACGGAATTTGACGGGCAGCCAGTGCAGCTGCTTCAGTAGAGGCGTAACGTGGTCTCTCTTTCATTTCTTCAAGATGAGACGCGCTGCATTGTTTTGAATCATCTGCAAGCGTGAAATCTGATCGGCCGGTAAACCTGCCAGTACAGAATTGCAATAATCGAGCCTGGAAGTAATGAATGCATTTACAAGTCTTGACGCCGTACCTTCTGTGTGAGATGAGGATTTTATCCAAAGTCTACTGTACTGTTTCGAGCTCACATGCATTTTTCTTTTAGAAACATTCAGAGTTGTTCCTATTTTTAAGCTTATCCTTCTGATCCATCTACCTCCACCCTAACCCACCCTATCCTCTCCGATCCGTTCAACTGCACATATAAACACAGACAGACACACGGCGCTTCATGCCAGTTGTATGTTATGTGGGCTGGTGTAGCTACACAGCCATTCTGAAGAAGAATAATACCTGTAGCACGAGCAACAAAATGACGCCATTATACACTTCACGTCATGGCATCACTAGTCCCACAAGGCCATGTATACAGTGATGAAATTAATGTTTTACGTCACTCCTCATAGAAAGGCTCAAGCTTTGTAATTTTCTAGCCGATTTTCACACCTAGAAGTTTTAAGTGACAATTTGACCCAATCATACCTGAGAGCTGGGACAAATAGCAGGCTTATATAAATACTGTACCAGTTTATGAAAAATCATTTAGGTATTAATGAGAAGACTGTTGTTTTCATAAAAAAAGATTTAAATATATTTAACCGTTTTAAAAATAATTCTAAAAACCATGGTGCTGAATATCACAATTTGACTTAGACATAGACGAGAACCGGGACAAACTGCAGGTTTACACAAATAATGTTATGAAGAATCGTTAAGCTATTAATGAGAAATTGCTTTTTTTAAAATAAAAGATTCAAAATTTTTAACCGTTTTGAAATAATCACAAAAATTAGTGAAAACTGCACTTCCGAAGGTTCAATTTATTTATTTTAATTTTTCTTAAGAGCAATTTGTTTTCAAAAATGAATTAATTATCACTGAAAAAGGTGAAAAATGCTGGCTCAATGTCTTTCTATAATCCAGCTTTATGCAAAAGATTTATAGTAAGAATAAGACCTTCACTCAAATGTGGGTCAACCGGTTTTCGTGAAACTGACATTTTCTCATCAACGTGTACTAATGAAAACTTTTTAAAAACTACATCAGGAGAATTCTTGTAGGGAAAATGTCCTAAAGTTTCAAGCTTGTCCGTCCGCAAATGCCTGTGCTAGTCATTGTCACACACACAAATGGCGCTTAGCACCAAAAGTACGTTCTACAGCAAGGTTTGAGTGACGTCATTTTTATCTTGTGTCTTCTTTGCCAGGATTTCAGGCCTGCCCACCCATGACATCATTTGCATGTTACTGAACACATTCAGATGAACCCCATTTCAAAGAACAACACATTTTCAACAAGGTACACAAAAAGGGCTCCTAAAGAGTCAATAAGTGTCTTTATAAGTCTATTACTACATAGTAATATAATAGTATTACGGTTTCCTTGATCCTCATGAGTGCCTGCGGCTTGCCTATGCACAAATAAAGACGGACACACAGTACTTCCCGCCATTAGTACGTTCTGTGGGCTCGTGTAGTGACAGGAATTCTGAAGAAATAGTATGAGCAGCAAAATGATGTCACTATAAGCTTGACGTCATGGCATTGCCAATCTTACGACGCCGTGTACACAGGGACAAAATTGATGTTTCATGTCACTCATCCTCTTCCGGGGCTGTTTTGTTCCACACAGCCTCTTCCAGATCTGACTGTTTGATGGAAGTATATAGTGGATCCAAAACTTGCAAAAATGAATTAATCATTATTAAAAAAGTTGAAGAGGTACAACGCTATATTACAAACTCATTCAATATCTCCCTTTAATCTAGCAGTATGCAAAGTACCCAATAAGAATAACAAAAATTACGGACTCAAATGCGGATCAACCTTTTTTGGTGAAACAGACATTTTCTTGTCAATGTGTAAACTAATTTTTTTTTTTTTTTAAACTACTTCGGGAGAATTCACTTAGGGAACATATCCTAAAGTTTCAAGCTTGTCTGTCTACAAATGCGTGCTCTAGTCGCTGTCACTTACAAACACACACACACACAAACGGTGTTTTGGCGCCAAATGTATGTTCTCTAGCAAGGTTTGCATAGGTAGATGTGATGTCATTTTTATCTTGCTACTTCGTTGCCCGAATGTAGGATCTGCCTGCCCGGCACATTGTGTGCATTCTCTGGAACATGCTTTGACCTGCCCCATTTCAAAGTCTACCATATTGAAAATATGGTAGACAAACAAATGACAAATGTGTGCCAGTAACTGCTAGAAGGTACAGTTTCAAGTTTCCATTTAGGTTAATGTAACAGTTACCACTGCACGCTTACAGTTTTGATTAGTTTTGTGACATGATGTAAACCTGCAATGAAGCTTAGAGATAGATTCATGAAAAGTGAGACTTAATTAATAATACAGTAAACTCCAGATATAACAAATTCACCGGGGACCAAGATTTTTGCTAGCGGTGCGCGCATGTGCAGAGAGAATACTAAATGAACGACTATGACTTCAGATGAAACTGCAGTGCTCCAACGATTAGCCAAAAATCGTAATTTTTGACAAGCAATCATAGTTCCATAGTTTGTGATCAATTTTCGTATAAACTATGGGGAGGGGAGGGGGGAGGGGGGGGGGGCGAAGGGCGGCAGCAGGTATGCTTAATGATTGATTGTACATTGCTTAACGTCCCGACAGCAACAAGGCTTTCTCAGGACGTGCCTGCACTGCTTGTGAAAAAAAAAATAAACAGAACATTGAATGTATGTCGCCAGCCGGTCAAATACATTAAATAAACCTAACACATGGGGCCTAAATAAAGCTAAGACCATTTAGCAACACACATCCAATATCAAGAGCTACAGGCAGTGCAGACAGTAGGGAGAGTTTTAAAAAGGCAAATACAGGTGAATGGACCAAGGGTAGACAGAAACACATGCCCCAGAATAGAGAGAAAAACTCACCCTGTGGGGCTGACCAGGGTGACCCTGGGAACTAAAAAGTACCTAACCCCACCCAAGTCCCCCAGGGCAGACCCGGGTGGGGAAGCAGGTATGCCTTGGACATGCCTTCTCTGGACTTTTTATGGGCAGCGATACCTTTGACCTTTGGCAATACCCCCTTTTATTTTTTATTTGGGGAATACATCTGTCCTACCAACTCAAAGTACACAAAGTAAACTTTGGATTAACAAATCGCCAGGGGACCTCCCAAAATTTGTTGTTACGAGTGAAATTCTTCCTACCCATCTTTTCACAAGTCATGTGAGTGGACACACTTTACTGACGTGCGCTACTGCCCCTTAGGGAGAAAAGTCTGCAAAATGATCTCCGACTCCAAACGTAAACACCTTCAAAACAAAATCCTGGAATCCACTTCTTCCAAAACCCTCTACGCTACCATGAACACACTCCTAGGCACTTCTAAAGACTCTCCTCTTCCCAACACACACAGCAAAGAAGAACTTCCGTCCGCTTTTTCCGCCTATTTCTCCGACAAAATCCAAACTCTGCGCAACACACTCGACACTCTGCCTTCTCCGCCTTGCCTTCCTGACCCCCCCTTTTCCGGCACTCCCCTCTCGTCCTTCCGCCCCGTCTCTCAGGATGAAGTCCTCAAGACCATAAAGTCCATGCCTTTCAAAACCTGCGAACTAGACCCCCTCCCAGCTTCTCTCTACCGGGACGGCCTCCCAAAACTTTTGCCCTTCATTACCGACATCATCAACACATCTCTAGAGAATGGCTCCGTCCCCGATATCTTCAAGTCCGCCATCGTCCGTCCTCTCCTCAAAAAACACAACCTCGACCCAAACGAACTCAAGAACTACTGCCCAGTCTCCAATCTCTCTTTCCTGTCCAAGCTTCTTGAGAAGGTTGTCCTCAACCAACTCAACCTCCACCTCGCCTACAACAACCTCCTCAGTCCCTTCCAGTCTGCCTATCGCAAACATCACAGCACTGAAACAGCCCTTCTACATATCCTAAACGACCTGCTTCTCTCCACTGACTCAGGCAACATCTCCCTTCTTACACTACTTGATCTCTCTGCCGCCTTCGACACCATAGACCACTCTATCCTCCTCCACCGCCTTCACCACTCCTTTGGCATCACTGACTCTGCTCACTCCTGGTTTCTCTCCTACCTCTCCGACAGACAGCAGTCCGTCACCATTGACAGCGTCTCCTCCAACCCTGTCAGGTTCTTCTGCGGCGTTCCACAGGGGTCCGTCCTGGGCCCGGTCCTTTTCACACTCTACACCTCTCCCCTGTCCAACATCATCCAGTCTCACCACATACACCACCACCTCTACGCTGACGACTCACAACTACTAGACAAAGACAAACTCGACAACACTCAGACACTACTGACTCGCACGGCTGACTGCTATGAAGACGTGAAAACTGGATGACAGCAAACAAGCTCAAACTGAACGATGACAAAACGGAAGCCATGCTGGTAGGCACTCGCCAGAAACTTTCCCAGCTCCCTCCCTCTCTCCACCTTCAACTCGACAGCACCCCCATCTCCCTCTCTGACTCGGTCAAGAACCTTGGCATTATCCTCGATTCCTCTCTTTCAATGACCAGCTTCGTCTCCGCCATGGCCCAGGCATGTTATTTCCACCTCTGCCGCATCAGTCAGATCAGAAAATACCTCACTACCGAAGCTGCCACCAAACTTGCTGTCTCTCTCATCTTATCTCGCATCGATTACTGCAACTCTCTCCTTTCCGGCCTTCCTCACTCCACCACTCTCACTCTCCTGCGCGTCCAGAACAATGCTGCCCACCTCGTCCTCAGAAAGAAAAAATCCGACATCACTCCCCTGCTCAAGCTCCTTCACTGGCTCCCCCATCCCCCAACGCATCCAATACAAGATTCTGTCTCTCTGCTACAAATCCCTGAACAACTACGCTCCTACCTATCTCTCCAACTTACTTCACCCCTACACTCCTTCCCGCTCCCTCCGCTCCGCCTCCGACCCTCTCCGCCTCCTCATTCCCCGCACCAAACTCAGCACTTTCGGCCCCCGCTCCTTCTCTGTATACGGTCCATCCACCTGGAACACTCTCCCACTCTCTCTCCATCAGAAACACTCTCTCTCCTCCTTCCAGTCCGCCCTCAAAACTCACCTCTTTCAACAGTTCTAGCACTATATCACCACACTCCCCACCCCAAGCTGACCGTCGTAATGTATTTTCACTATTTGTGGTACGTGAGTCATTGTCTAAAGCGTGCGCATGCGTGTGCGAGTTGTGAGTGCGCGCTTAGATTGATTGATTGATTGTACATTGCTTAACGTCCCGACAGCAACAAGGCTTTCTCAGGACGTGCCTGCACTGCTTGTGAAAAAAAAAACTAAACAGAACATTGAATGTATGTCGCCAGCCGGTCAAATACATTAAATAAACCTAACACATGGGGCCTAAATAAAGCTAAGACCATTTAGCAACACACATCCAATATCAAGAGCTACAGGCAGTGCAGACAGTAGGGAGAGTTTTAAAAAGGCAAATACAGGTGAATGGACAAAGGGTAGACAGAAACACATGCCCCAGAATAGAGAGAAAAACCCACCCTGTGGGGCTGACCAGGATGACCCTGGGAACTAAAAAATACCTAACCCCACCCAAGTCCCCCAGGGCAGACCCGGGTGGGGCGAGTGCGCGCTTAGAGTTATAATTATTATAAGATAAGCGCATTATAAATACCGTAATTATTATTATTATTAAAACTATCCTTAGTGACAAAGGGAAAAAGAGGAGAAAATTCTTCCATTGTACAGCATTCAAACTTTCATAATTAAGCACATTATAAGTTAGTCCTTTTCTACAACATTCAGGTAAGACTAAGACATAGCAAGAACATTTACAAAAGAGATCCTGTAAACTATCAATTCTTCATTGCCTGGAGAAGGTCGCATTAAATAATGAAATGCTTTTTGCAGTTATTCTCGTTATAAATTGCTCCGGTAACAAAAGTGCTACTCAGACTTTCCATACGCATTGACAGAACCAGATAAATATTCCTTGATTCATCAAACTAATGTTGGGACTGGAAGGTACAGGGCCCCACATAACTGAAATAGACAGTTGTTCTGTCTCCTACCAAGCCAAAGTGGACAAAGAATGACACAAGTAGATCTTTAGCTGAGTTTACCAAAGGTTTCATCTGACATCTATCTGTTGTGTTCGACTACAAAGCGCATCCTGAGAAAGTCTTGTTGCTGTCGGGACGTTAAGCAATGTACAACCAACCATTGACTACAAAGCAGTACACTAATGGAAGCTAAACAAAACCTGTGATAAACTCGATTTCAAATCACAATGCCGGCAACCTTCACCTGTTCAGTAGACTCGCCACATGCCATGCCACAGCAGAGCCTAAACCACCAATTCTACAAGTCATCTGCCACCAATTTAAACTGATCACTCTTACATACTACCGTAATTAACCTAAATATTCAACCGCTCCAAATATTTGACCACAGTGCATTTTTCACAAATTTTCACCCCCCAAAAACCTAAACATTTTACCACCACCCGAAAATGCCTTGTCCTAAAATATTTGACCAACACCCAAATTGCACCTAAAATAATTATTCAACACCCTTCAGAAAGGTTAATAAATCTCCGCTCGCGAAGTCTGATTTCAGAATGATTACTGCAATACAAGCCCGTTAATGAAATCTGGCATCCACGCCGCGTGAGCACTGCGACACACAGTGCTCAGACATAGCCCCAAACCCCATACTGTTTATTCATAGATATAAGTGTAGCCAAGGGCCAGCATACACCGTCATGATTTATTGCCAGTGCAACAGTTCTTGAGATTCTATGTCTGTTGCAAGAGAGACTACCGGTATGATGATAGCAGCCAGCAGTGCAATCAAGCCTTACCCTGTCTTTCGCAAAAGACATAGATTCACATGAACCTCTGCAAGCATTTAAAAATGTCGGCCTCAGTCCTGCTTTACATCATCACATTGAAACTGTATTTGGGTTTATGTCTACATCGCACGCTTGCTGCACAACATGCTCAGTTACCCCGCGTGGACACGTGGATTTCTTTTTCGCTTGCATTTCGCAGAAGGGTAAAAACCTGCATTGGTTTCTGTCTAGCTACAGTACAGATCTCAGTCTGAGCAACATGTGTACTGTGTATGTTTTGGTACCTATCCCACTTGCGATGCCCACCGGCATTAAAATTAGAGCCAAGGCTACGTGCTTTGTTTCATGACAGGGCATTAACCGTGGGTAACTGAAGAGTAAAGTGTCGCACTTTGCATCACTTTGCATTCTTACAACCGTGTTCTAATCCTGATTCTGAATGGCACGGTTCTATACAATGCTCAGGATGAAAATCTTACAAGTAGGTCAGATTCATGCTGATCGGTGACATGTAGTCCCCTCTACCTTATACACGACAGGTAATCGAGTATCATAGTCAACCAACGTAACATAGAGCCAGTAAGACATCAAGCTCCTATGAGCGCCTGCACTTTAGAGAGGCACATGACAATCTATGATTCATGGAGACGATGGGCAATGCACCTGTACAATCTATGATTCATGGAGACAATAGGCAGTGCACCTGTACACTCTCCATGCCAAGAACTCGAAGCGAAGTGGGGGCTGGAAGATGAAGATGGGGTCACGGCTGCATTGATTTTCCACAGGGGCAGGATGGCGCATGATGTGACATTCTATATAGCCTCTTATGTTTTGCAGATAACGTTTGAACTATGCATATTTCAAGAAAACGGTAAGAACAAGAGGTGATCATCACTCTTGGACCTAATTTATCTTAAACTTTCTGCAGGTCTATAAATAATGATTTAGCCACTAAAATCGGGATCTGCCAATAAACACATTCTTGCATGAACCATCCCCCTGTGGGTACTACCATTTGGGCTGAATAACAGCTGTTGGTGTTTCAACCAACATAAAAACACTAACGGGTCGATTGGCGTGCCTGTGCAAGGTAAAATTCATGCCTCAAAATTTCGACCACAGGCAATCAACTTTGTCAAATTGGAAAATTTGCATGTAAAAAGTCGTCAAATATTTACGGTAATTACGGTATCACTAAAACCAGACCAAAAGGTGAATACCAAGAGTGTAAAATGCAGAGAAGAACCCAACGAAGAAAGAAACAGGCTTAGGCTTCCCATCACGAAAAGATAAGTTGCAAATTGTGTACTTGTTTATATGTCCATTTTGATAAATAAATTGTGTTGTAACTGTTTTTTTTAAGTGTGCTTCTTTCTTCGTGCCGCCGTGAGATGGCCTTAGTCGCCTGCTCGGCGTTAAACCCAAATAACTAACTAACTAACTTCTTTCTTCGTTGGGTTCTTCTATGACTAAAACTAGAACTGGTAGAAGCAGGAACTGCACTTAAAAAGTGCAAACACGATTTTCTTTCACACCTCATTCTTTACGCCTTTGAGCAGAAAAGCTGTATCACACCCGCGTGATACAGCTTGGCTGTATCAAACCTGAGTGATACAGCCTTGGTGCAGGAACACGCGTGTGTGCACAAAATTGTCTTGTAGAAACTCTGCTCAACAAAAAGATACGAGCACACGCGATATTGAAATTTGACCTAAGTTAAGCTCACGTACAATGATATTTTATTGTGACGACTGGCACTCAGGCATCATGTATTGCACTATTACGTCACTGTATAGGAACACATGTCTGGCATCCAAAATACTGATATCACATTACAAAGTAAATTACATCAAGATCTTTCCCAACACACAATGGCGGCTGTGTTGTGGATACATGTGTGTTGAAAACAACCTCACATTAGATTTCTGCAAAATAAAACTGAGTAAGAAACAGATTCTTACATCGGTATTTAGATGATACGGAGAATCTCCCTCTCATGGTCCCTTATTGCTTTCGCTCGTAGTAAAAGGTTTTAAAACCATGAGAGTAAGATTCTCAGTATCACCTGAACACCAATGTAAGAATCTATATGCATCATTCTTCAAATGATGAAAGCAAACTTCACTTCATGAACACTAATGGTTTTATACATGCAAAAACACATGCAAATTGGAAAATTTCCAGCATCCTATTGTATATTTGACTGTTGAAAGTTTGTAATAAGCGCAGTCAACAGTGCTCCAGGGACTGAAAAATAGATTTGTTATATCCATAGTTTTGTTATATCCGACACTGTTAAAAAACGGCTTAATTCTACAAAGACAAAGAACAAATTTGACCAAGATGTCCACAAAAGCATCGTTATATGCAAATTTTGTTATATCAGTCCTTGTTATAGGCGAAGCTGACTATATCTGAGAGTGTCTGCGTAAGTACCAAAATCATTAAAAAGGTTGTTAAAACTTGCATACTTTTAAACTTTTGTGACCTTCACCTTTCCACATCATGGGCAAGCAGGCCCAAGGTTGTGCAGGACAAAAGAACTACATACATTGTGAAGGAGAACTACAGGGCACCTGGGTTCCTCCTGTAGCATAACCTTCCTTCACATGTAACAGAGTGAAGGACTTACTTTTGTTGTTGCTGAACCATCCATCATTCATTCCCATACCCCCCCCCCCCCCTCACCAACCACCTCTCCCATGTACACTGCACATGACACAGATCCTCATGAGCTTTTGTAGCCAAAGACATTCTATTGAACCCTGTTGACAAAAAGCTTGATGATTCTGCTGATGAACACTGGATGCCAGAACCAGAAAATTCTGACAAGAGTCCTCAAACACTCAGGAAAGTGTTTTGCCTTTTCACTGACCCTGTTCATGTTACATGCACTCCACCTGTATTATAAACATTGTAAAGGTTGACTGTGTAATCAATCATTCAAAGTTACAATATAAATATCAAATTCGTCATAAAGTTAACATCTGCCTCCAATGCACACAAAATCTGAAGTAAATGAGGAATGGTTTCTGAAATACAAGCAATCAAAGTGACGCACTGTCCAGCAGTTCACATAGCTAAAACAAATTAGTGCTGGCAACAGCAGTTTCTATATAATTTGGCGGTGAAAGAGTTACAACATCATTATTTGGAGGCATAAGTCTATTACTACAAGTATGCAATGCCTATCAAAAAAGTCGACGCCTAGTGTTGTGAGCAACACGCATTTGAACAGGTATTTTCCAAGTGTCTATTTTAAGACAGGGCATCGAGAGCATACTGGTAAAAAGAAATTCTCGAGCCAGACACACAGAAATCTGTTACGTAATAAAATGTTCTTCTTATGATGCATTGGCATAAAGAGGTAATTGAAATGTTCTAAGCATGCAATGTTAAAAGAATACTTTTGTTGTACTGTGCAGGATTTTGCGTGGTGTGTGTATGTGTGGGGTAGGGGGAGTGTGAGAGTGTGGGGGTGGGGGTGGAAATGGCTGCATGAATTGACGGTACGATTTTCTAATTTTATTCTGCACCTTTACAAATGTAACAAAGAAAACAAAAGTCCTGCTCAATTCCAGTCTCACAGTTATCAGACAGACGAATTGTTACGGTCCACGTACATTTTACACGTCGTTTCTCTTCGTCTTCCATCTTTTTAAGACAAATGCAAGCAGTATTAAACGATCACATTTTGTCGCCATGTTGCATACTGTCTGATTACATCACCTTGCCTGAGACAATGATGTAGTGTTGGGGGTTTCTACGCAACCTTCCCATGATGCTGGCCTGATTTTTGTTCTTTAAAGTCTGCGCACTTGTTTTTTTTTTTTTGTCACTACAGAACCTTCAAGCTAGGGTGATAGAACATTGCGCATCAACTAAAGTTACATGTTACTACACGTTCGGCCAACGTGTTACATACTTATAGTAATACCGGTAGACTTATGTTGGAGGTTATGTGCTATATAAATTCACATTATAATTATTATTATTCCATACATTTCCTGACCTCTTGTGACCCAATTTAGTATACACAGTGTATCTTATCATCAGGTATCTGTATACAAAGCCTGGCTTTGAAGTTGAAAATAGTGTTTGCTAAAAGACAACTTACATTTTTTTTATATTTTACATACTTTTTTACCCACTGTGAGCTGTGAGAAGTACAAACTGCCTTAGGTAGATAAATCACTAACGCTATTTCATAACATAATATTCACAGAATGAACATTACATTTCTGAGCACATGAACACACACACACACACCGACGTACACACACACCTATGCCTGCTCACAGACACTAACACACACACACTTTCCATAGTGTCACATGTAGGTTTTTTTAAGATGACGACTTCAAAATACAGGAATTTGCACCAAAGTGCTCAATCTGTTAATTCATGCCTACTATGTAACTTTTCGGCATCTACATTCTTTACTCTGCCACTAAGTAATTTTGTTCAGAGTTTATTTATGGATCTGGTGCTCATGCCAACTATTGGCTCATAATGAGACATTCAGCACTAAAAATAGCCAAGCACATGCACTGCAAGCCAACCCTGGCTGGACGGATCTTGCCACCGACAGTGTTCTAAGGGTAGTAATCTCACAGCAACTGAAGTCAACATCCAGAGGCAAAGAGTTAATCCTGCGGAACAGGCTAAAACAAGAGAGAAAGACAGGCATACACAGACAAACAAGAATGGCAAAGCCCTTATGGCTCACATGTTTGACCAATCCACATTAGTGACCTTTGTGACCTTGACTTTTCTGACATGTCACAGAAATAAGCAAGTGTTCAAGTGTCTTAAAATAAGAAAAGGGCTAGCTTCTGTACCTGTGAAATCCATGTTTTCTGCAAATTTATGCATTTTTAAAAAATTTGTCAACCCACCATGAACCTTGACCTTTGTGATGGGTTAACTAAATTAGTGTGCACATAAAGGTCTTGTTATCAGCTACATTCCAAAAACTTTGATTAAAAACTACAATTCTATCCAGAATTAGCATTTTCACACATTTGCCAACCTCTTGTGACCCTTGGCCTTGGCCTTCCTGAGGGGTCATCCAAATCAGTATGCATAGATAGGTCTTACAAACAAGTATCTCTGTACCCAATTTGGATTTTAAGTTGAAAATGGTATTTTGAGAAAAAAAAAATGTTTTTGTCAAAATATGGCTATTTTTTTAAGCTATTTCTGGATCACCCTATGATGGTTGACCTTTGGGATAGGTCAACTGAATTAGTATGCAGAGGAAGGTCTTGTTATCAGCTACATTTATGCCAAATTTGATTGAAACGTTTCCAAAAACCTTGATTAAAAACTACAATTCAATCCAGAATTAGCATTTTCCACATATTTACTGAACTACTGTGACCCTTGACCCATCCAAATTAGTATGCATAGACAGATCTTACCAACTGGTTTCTCTGTACCAAGTTTGGGTTTTAACTTGAAAAAAGTATTTGAGAAAAAAAAGTTTTGTCAAAATATGGCTATTCTGGATCTATTTCTGGACCTCATGTGACCTTGACCTTTGAGAGACATCATTAACATTGATATGTTTAGAAAGATCTTGTCACAATGTAACATTGGGCCAAGTTTGAAGTCTGTGTCTTTATTAGTCTGCAAGAAAATGCCAACGTTTAAGTTTACCACAGATGACGGACGACGGACGGACGACCACTGGCCCAGAACTGACTCACTTTTGCTTCGCATATGAGCCAAAAAGTGGTTAAAGAGTGTAACTCACCTCTGTATGTGTGCAAAGACTCAAGATCTGCATTCCAGACTTTAATCCTGAAAGGGCAAATACAATTAGTAATAAATTCTCATAATCTCCCACAAGAGTAACACAGTAAGTTTATTGTTCATCAGCCCTGCCTACCCCCTTTTTGCAAATTTGGGGGACCACCAAGGCCAAAATGTGGGATTTGACATCAAAATGGGGGAATTCACCGATCGCACAAAGAAAAAAAAACTATTGCACATCGTAGGCGCCACTATGTTCGCAGTGGAAATGGTGGTCGCATGTTCTGCAAAAAGCAAAATTGTCACCTCTTGACGCACCGCTCCGTGTACGATGAACTAAAGCAAGTCATGAGCAGGGCTTCTGTTTTCACAACAGGTTAAAGGGCCTGTAGACGCCCAGGTATAAATTTTAGAGGGTACACAGACCCCCATCTGAGCGTAATAGAGGGTCCGCAAATTTATTTAAGAATAACTGCATCATCTGTATGTTTTTTTTTAAATAAATTAACTCATTTCGCTCTCTCCTCTTTAAATTTGTTGTGAGAGTGTGTGTGTGTGTGTTTTCCATGATACTGATTTTTTAACTGTTGAGCTATCGTGCAAAAGCCTGCTCTCTCACACAGAAAAACACATATATGTATTTATCTGTATGATCATTTGATAATGTATTGTAACAAAGAATATAGCCTTTTCTGCTGAATGCAGATTGACAACCAAAGTCTGACTTGTCTAAACTCGTGTGTGTGTGTGTGTGTGTGTGTGTGTGTGTGTGTGTGTGTGTGTGTGTGTGTGTATGTGTGTGTGTGTGTGTGTGTGTGTGTGTGTGTGTGTGTGTGTGTGTGTGAACTAATGTACTTAAAAGTTGGTTTCAACCCATTTAACGCGAAGACATATTTCTCCAATTTTAGAGCTTTGTACCAAAAGATGGATCAAAAACGATTAAAAAACTGACAAACTTTTTTCTGTTCAAATTTCTAGACTTGCTTTTTGAGTTCGCCTCCATGCACATTGGGAATGTCATCCGTGTGCCATCGTGCTTTAGCCATGGAAATACACGCAACCATGAACTCTGAACTGAAAACTGTGAGTCACAGCAGCGGCGCCGCACACGGCCCAGGCCTGAGGAGTATCATTTCTGGTACTATCGCTTGTCTATGGAGACAGCGGTGTCGAAGTGCAACAACTTTCTTCTAAGTGGTTATCACTATCAGACAGTGCCGGATTTAAGAATTCGAAGCATTTCAGCTTCCTTTGCTTTTCCTCCGCCAGTACAACTGCATTCAAGATCGAAAGTGAAACGTAAGATGTGGTATCCCATAATAGTATTGATGGTGACATCACATCAAGTAACACGTTCAACATGTAGCGCGCACTTTGTAATAACATGCTGACACCAAACGTAAGCTAACAGTTTGCCCATCCAGTTACACTCACACGGACCCCGTAGTCGGGGTGATTCTGAACGCAGCCGTGATCAAGCGCAGCCCTGAAAGTCTAAATTTTTGCCCACCAGCCTTTGGCTAATGACTTTCAAGTTTTATTAGCCAAACTGAAAATGTTACTAGCCAAACTTAAAATCGAAAAACTGATGGCTTACCCGATCGCTTCATTGTTGTTCGCTAGCATAACAATAACACTACCGGATGTGAAGGTTGAAGGTTCAACATGCCACTTGCCAAAAAGAATGCTTTTAAGAAGTCTTTTATTCCAACTGCTTTCTCGATTTTAAACTCTTGTTCATAACGCCGTAATATATGTGATCTACTTAACATCACCTCTCCCATCTTGGGACAGATTGCCTGGGATAGATTGCTGCAAAGATAATTTTCATGGAATGTTCTTGTAGTGTTTATTAGTGTCTTGTATTGTTGTTTTATGACGAGCCAAAAGGCAAATTTCTGTCGTGCTTTGACTCAAACAGACAATAAATTTGTATTGTATTGTATTGTACTTTTGGATTGAGGACTGAAAAAGACTCTTGGCTTGACTTCGCGAACAAAGATTCTATAAGGGTTGCCCACGACGTCTGCAGGTATATTCGGGGCTGCGGAGGCCAATCTGGGACAGGCAGGTTCGACCGCAGTGGCTGCAGGGGAAGGTCTGGCCAGGGTTCTGAGTTTCGACATCTGTTTTTTCTCCTGAGCCGCTTGTCCTTAAGGCTAGCTCTGCGCGAGTCCTCAAAGGATACGGCTGCCTTGTAAATGGTGGAGCGCCAGGTGTCGCAGTCCGCAGCAAGCGAAGACCACTGGCGGTGGTCGATTTGGCAGGCACTTTTTGAGAGCGTCTTTGTATCTCTTCTTTGCTGCCCCTCTGTCTCGATGTCCAGTGGCGAGCTCGCCAAACAGGGTGATCTTGGGTAGGCGATGATCCTCCATCCTGGAGACGTGCCCCGCCCAGCGAAGCTGTGTCCGCAGCAGCAAAGCCTCGATGCTCACAGTTTTCGCCTGTTCAAGGACCTCGACGTTGGTGACAGTCACTCCAGTGAATGTCGAGGATGGTACGCAGGCAGCGCTGGTGGAAGCGTACAAGAAGTTGTAGTTGGCTGCAGTAGAGGGCCCAGGACTCGGAACCATACAGCAGGGTGGTGAGGATGACAGCTCTGTACACGCTGATCTTGGTGCCTTTTTTCAGCTGTTGATTGTGCCACACCCGCTTAAATAGTCGCCCGAAAGCACTGTTCACTTTTGCCAGCCTGTTGTCCAGCTCCTTGTCCAGCTTGGCGTCTGAGGTGATGATGCAGCCAAGGTAGGTAAATTGGTGTACAGACTTCAGTTCGGAATTGGGTATGGTGATGTGGGGAGGGCAATGCTCTTCCTTGGGTGCCGGCTGATGAAAGACCTGTCTTTTTCAGACTGACCTCAAGTCCAAAGAGCTGGGCAGCATCTGCGAAGCAGGACGTGATGCGCTGCAAGGCTCTCTCTGTGTGTGCAATGAGGGCAGCGTCATCAGCAAAGAGCAGCTCACGAATCAGTCGGTCTAGGGTTTTGTGTGGGATTGCAGTCGTCCGATGTTGGACAGGCTGCCATCGAGACGATACCTGACGTCGAGGTCCACTGTGCCCTGCTTCAACATCATGCTAAAGAAGATGGTAAAGAGGGTCGGTGCCAGCACGCAGCCCTGCTTCACGCCGTTGAGAATGGGGAATGGTTCTGAGAGGTCACTGTTGAGTCTGACTTGGCCTTGCTGGTCCTCGTGGAGCTGGACGATCATGCTGAGGAACTTTGGGGAACAGCCAAGTCGCTCCAGGATCTGCCACATGCCTTGCCTGCTCACTGTGTCAAACGCTTTTGTTAGGTCGACAAACGTTACTTACGGATGGGAAAATGCATGTATAAATGTAAAAAAAATGTTTTAACGCACTCGCCAAAAATGTTGTTGTAGAACTTGCAGGGCTTTTGTTTTCACAACAGGTTAAAGGGTCTGTAGACCCCCAGGTATAAATTTTAGAGGGTACACATACAATACAATACAATACAATACAATACAACTTTATTGTCTGTTCGAGTCCAGGCACGACAGAAATTTGCCTTTCGGCTCGTCATGAAACAACAATATAAGACATTAACAAACGCTGCAAAAGCATATCATGAAAAATTATCATTGCAGCAATCAATCACAAGCAATCTGTCACAAGATGGGAGGTAATGTTAAGTAGATCATACTTATCGCGGCGTTATAAACGAGAGTTCAAAATCGAGACAGCAGTTGGAATAAAAGACTTCTTAAAAACATTCCTTTTGGCAAGTGGCATGTTGAAACGTCTGCCTGATGGTAGCATTTGAAACTGATCAGAGAGTGGGTGACTAGGATCATTGACAATGCTAGCAGCTATCCTTCGGACAGCTCTATGGTACAGATCATCTACTGGGTACATACCCCCATCTGAGCATAATAGAGGTTAGTTAGTCAGTTATTTGGGTTTAAGAGGGTCCGCAAATTTATTTAAGAAAAACTGCATCATCTGTATATTTTTTTTAAAATAAATTAACTCATTTCGCTCTCTCTTTAATTTTGTTGTGACAGTGTGTGTGCGTTTCCATGATACTGATTTTTTAACTGTTGAACTATCGTGCAAAAGCCTGTCTCCCTCTCCGTCTCTCTCCCTCTCACAGAAAAACACATGTATTTATCTGCATGATCATTTGATACCTCGCACTGGGACCATATGGCGTTGAGGCGCGTCCCCTGGGTGGTGGACAGGGGGTCCCTCGTGAGAGGGGTGCACCGAATGAAATAAGGTGCCGTGAACCAACATGGGAAGGAGACCCCGACAGAAAACCCCTGGTCCTCCAGAGATAGATAAATGGGGGATCCCAAACCAATACATTCAATAAAGCCGCATCCGTCGCTAATTTACGCTATTTTTAATAACAAAATTTAGTCCTCCCATTACACTTTCGTTATTTCTGAATCAACCCTTTAATTTTTAAAAAATGATGAGCATGACGGATGCGACTCTATTGAATTTATTATTTTGGGATCCCCCATTTATCTATCTCTTTATCATCAATACAATTATCATTTAATAAGACGTTTTATTATAATCATTAAATAATTAATGTTTTTTATTATATTAAATTATAAAATGAATCAAGACGAATTACTTCTTCTCAATGATATCAATGCTGTGGAAAATAAAGACTTAGACTCTAAGAAACAGAGACTTCTCTCCGTTATTGTTTCTGGTAAGTCAAAAACTTATTTAGGAAAACAATACATGGCAGAAGACATAGAGTCTTTAACTGCCGATGAACTAATCAAGCTTCATGCTAAATATGAGAACCATATTGCTTCACTAATGACACGCGATTTGAGTCGATCTCTTATATTTTTATACACAAAAGCTGTTAATCACTTCATACCGATAGACACTGAAAGCCTTTCTCATGATCTAGAAAACAACCCCATAGTTTCTAGTTCGATTGGTAGATTAGCATGTAACATGTTTTATAAGTTTGGCAATTACCTTGCTCCTGCCGTAACTTTGATGGTAACTAGTAGTTATATCGATTTATCAAAAATAAATTTTACTGCAGAAGAAAAAGAAGTATCAAATGGAGGAGAACAAGATGACTCCAGTTTTGACAGAGGTACAAACGGTGACTAAGACTAAAAGTCAAGGCAGGGTTGATGCTGGAAAAAGATTAGCTGAATGGAATAGGCAAAAAAAATTACAGATTCAAAAAGAACAAAATAATATAACTGATCCACCATCAACAGAACCAGTGTCAATACCGTCAGAGCCGACACTTACTTATAAAAGTGAGAAACAAACAACTAAGTCTAACCCTCAAACAACAAAATATATAGTTGCTGGATTTGTTGTCGGATTTGGTTACGTAGGTTACAAATTATATAAAAAATATAAACCAAACACTCGTACAGTGACCAAAAAATCAGACACTCCAAAAATAAAAGAAGAAGTCTCCACATTACCAGCAACACCCAAAGCCGTGGACCCATTTTACATGCAGTAAATAAATTTATTATTTTAATTTTTATGGTATAAAAATGAGCGACACAAAGAACTTAATGAACCTTGTCTATCACTCTGCTGTAATAAGTGGACTAGCAGTAGCTTATTCTATGTTGGGAAAAAGTCTTCTCAAAATGAAATCAGCAGACCTTAGTAAATTAGACTTTGAAGACAGTGCTAAGCTAGTAGTTGTTATAACAGCTTCGATTGCAACAAAAGATTTTCTAGTTAAGCAAGGAATTATTCCAGAAAATATTTCTATGTAAATAAAAATATGGCAACTATAGCTGTTATGATTGGCGGTGCAGTTATTAACGCATTAGCTTTCAGTGGGTCAAACTATTTCTTTTCAAAAGTTAGTAAAGAAGAATCAGCAGAAGAAATGAAGCGCCACAATGAGGCATCTGAAAAACTAGCTCAAGCTCAACAAGATTACGAGAAGCAAAGAATAGAAAAACTGGATTTTATTAATGAAAAACTAAAACTTGAGGGTCACGCACAGCATACATTTTTAAACGTCGATGACGCGATCAAAGAATACTATCTTGTTACTGGTGAAGACATGTCTATTCCACAACCAAAACTTAGTGACTACTACCAACCAAGCCTAGAACAAAGAAATGGAGAAATAATATTTGTTCTAGTAGGAATGACATTAGTATATTTTACAGGAGTTTATATTGCTAGAAAAAATGGCAGACGCTAAACTATCAAAAATATATTACTCCCCAATTGGCTACTGGAAAGGGAATACTGCAGTAAAAAAATTACATGCTGCTGTGGGTGGAGATGTTAACCAAATAAAACAGTGGCTTAAAAAACAGGCAATTTGGCAAATATATCTTCCTGCTCCAAGAAAAATAACAAGGCCTCATTTTGAAAACACTATCCCTAATGACACACACCAAATGGACCTCCTGTTTCTTCCGCATGACACAATAAAAAAGAAACGATACAAGTATGCATTAACTGTTGTTGACATAGCTTCAAGGTATAAGGATGCAGAACCCATAACTGACAAAAAAGCTGTAACAGTGGCCACTGCATTATCAAAAATATATAGTCGAGGTCCTTTAAAATACCCTAGGCTTGTGCAGGTTGATGATGGGAGTGAATTTAAAGGGGCTGTTAATCAGTTATTTGCAAAACATGGAGTGCTAGTGCGGCGAGGCATACCGGGCTTGCATAGATCACAGGCTATTGTAGAAAATTTCAATAAACAATTATCAGAGAGACTTTTTAGCTATCAGTATTCTAAGGAACTCATGCATGACACACGTAACACTGAGTGGGTTAAAAGATTACCATCTGTGATAAAAGCAATGAATAATGATGGTCACCCTAAACCTGTTGATTCTATTAAATTGAAAACAATACCGTCAGAAATAAAAGCAATAACACCTCCAGACACTAGCTTGTTTACAAAACAGGTGAGATATTTGTATCAACCAGGTGAAGCTGAAAATGACGTTAGACGTAGGGCAACTGATCCAATTTGGTCTACATCTGTTCATAATATAAAAAAAATAGTTCCTTCAGCTAATGCAACAATATATTATCTGTATGAGCCTGCACCAAAGAGGGCATTTGTCAGAGAAGAATTACAGATTATTCCCACAGATACTGTTACTCATTTTTAACAATTTCAATTCATCAATTAGTTTATCAAGCAGATTATCAGCTATTTCTTCAGATAACTTGAGCCTGTAATGACCTGGTGCATAAGCTTTTTCCTTAGTGTGCAACACTCTTTTTGTGTCTCCAACTGCTAGAGACTTTTTATATGTTTGAATCATTTCAATATTATGTTTGTTTGATCTTAGTGTCTTGTTTGGATAATCAGGCATTAATGCACCATCTAACACTTGCTTATAATGTTCATGACGTATGTCTTTATTTTTTATTGCTGTTTTCTTGATACCTTTAGCTTTTGACTGACTACCCTTTTGGTGCAGTATAGAATACATTTTGGATCTCAGTCCAACGTACTCAACTATTGGTACACCATTTAGTTCATCCTTAAACTTACCAGGCACTTTCTTGTTTTGTGTGCTAAACAATGGGTGATCTTTAGGATAATCAGACGTGTCATACATGTGTAACTCTGTTTTCATGTCTTCATAAAAGTCTTCAGTACACACATCAATGATCATAGAGTCAGTGTCAGTGTATAACAATCGACAGTCAGGATACTTTGGTTTGAAGTAATCATAATAAAATTCAAGCATTAATAATTTTGACAACTCCAGAATAGCCATACCTATAAATACTGGCTTGTCCACTTTAACAATCTTTTTTTTGAGTGACACTGCATACAATGATGGATGAAATTCTTTATACCCTGTGTACTGAGGCTTACTTGTAAGTTTAATTGCACCCGATTCAGTTGTGACTAGTCTCACATCTTTGCGGTGATGAGGATTTTCCATCGTCTTACCAAAACAGGCATTGTTCATAAGCTTAAAGAAGTCTTTGTCAAATGCAGTGTTACCTTCTCTTGCACGCAATGTTGTGTTTTTCATTATGTAATCTTTCATAAAAGCACTTTGATCAAATTGAATTCCTCTATGAACTTTTTTTAGTACTAAACCATGTCTGATGTAAAACTGTAACAAACGATAGTGGCAAACGTAATTAAATTTGTCATTCAGATTGGGTACAAGTTTGGTGTCTTCTTTTTTCCCCGTTAAACTCAGTTTCTCAACTGCTAATGGATAATCATTATGGTAATCATGTAGGCGGTGTGGGTACTCCAGGTCTACTTCAAAGATCCAACCCTTTTCATCATTTTGACCTCGATCCATAATATATTTTGTTAATTTTTTTATGCCATACTGTGACAAATCATACAAACAAAAGTTTTTTAATGGCAACAATTCACACATTGCAAATCCATACAAATTATTAGCATCCAAGTATGTAATAAATGACATTGGCTTTGACGGGTCAAAGTCGTCAAGATATTTGTTGTTGGCCTTGCCATAATTGTTTGCTGCTAGACTAATCCCTCCCCTCAATCCACGTTCCACCATTTCACCCATCGTACGATCAGACAACAGGTCTATAAATATCTTACTGGATTTCAAAAATGCATCCCATGTCATGCCAGGACTAGTGATGTAGCAGGCTGGGTCAAGTTTGTAGTGTAACAAACCCTTCTCACGGTAACTTTCAAATACGTCTGCTAGCAAACAAACGTCAGCTTTCAAGTACTGGTCATGGTAATCACCAATTGTCTGACATCCTAACTTCCCCCATGCATCAAGTGCGTGTTGATATTCAGAGTCAGAAATACCTTTACCAGTTAGTGTAGAATAAAATTTCTCTTTTGGTGGCAGTCTTGTTTCTTCAAAAACTACCCAGTCACTGATGTACTCATATGGATAGACTCCTTTCTTAATCAATTCTGGCTCAAAATATTTACTTGTTATTGGATACTCAGTCAGTCCTTCTGCTAGACTAGCCAACCCTAAAGACAGATGTTGCATGGAGTCATAAAATGCTAATTTGTCTAACCTAAAAGTCAAGTATTTTTCAGTTGTCTGGGCAATGCAACTAATTTTTCTGTAAGACTCATCAACAGCCTGCATGATGATGTGTGAATCATATCCCTTCAGATTGTGGAAAAAGATTGGTAACTTATATGTCTTAGGATCTGTTTTTAATAACAAGTTACAATTGTTATGTGCAGCGCCTCTGTAACATCCAGTTATGTGATCATGGTCACGAACTTTATCACCTCCTAAAGGTTGTTCACAAATCCAACACATCACTGCTGCATCAAAATTCTGTTTGTCTTCTTCTGTCATTACCAAAGGCATCTGACAGTTTTCCAAATACTTTACTACCTGAATATACAGATGTCTCATTTCTGTTAAAAACTCAGCTGCTGCATTTTCACCCCTATAGATAACAGGTTCTGTATGCTGACCATCTGACCTAACAAGAATGTATCCAAAAGAACACACCACTTGGTCACTTAGTTTTATAGTCTTTGGTAATGACTCTGGAACAGGACCGTCATACGGAACAACGAGTGATTCAAAATCTGCATACACTACAAACGGCAGCTTTTGCTGATTCCCATAGTTCTTAAAATACACTTGACTACCAGGATCTGGATACTTAAGTACTGTTTGTACGTCATCAGCTGACCTACAATTTAAAACATGTTTGTGTGCTACTGCAATAGAAGAAAACCTCTGTAAACATTTTTTACAAACTTCCTGTTTACACTTGTGTTTTGTTACATGATTGTGAAATAGACGTGACATACTCCTAATAATTGTGTAGTGAAAGTTATCACCTGAGCTTATTAGTAACATATCAATATGCTTATCTTCTGATTGACCATAGGTTGGGGCAAGTGGTGATACTCTAATCGGTTGTAACTTGTTCTCAGACTCATTATCCCACACATACACATTCACAGATATACCAGGATTTAGTTTTTCAAACAAGTCTATGTCCTCTATTTTAACAGGGAACTCAATGCCACTGAAGTTGAGTTCATTTATAAAATTGGTATAGTTAGATACACGTTCAGGTTTTGTTTTTACAAAATGAAGTTTAGAAAGCACACACCACATGAAACATAAATTATCATTGTTTTGAATATTGACTACAGCCTTTTTGTTTGCAACCTCAGTTGGAAGTGGTATCCATGATTTACCTAGTATAGGATGATATCTTGACTGCTTCAGTTGTAGTTCATGTACAAGGCCTTCATGCCAGCCAGACCCTTGCATTTCTGCTCTGTCAATTGCTTCATGGAAGTCTGGTAACAATCTTTCTCTAAACACTTTCTCTAGTTCTCTTCTCGAATTAACTGTGTGCTGCCTTGTCGAGATATATGTTACAATAACTTCACCAACATCTCTGGCAAATTCTATTTTTGCAACAATCTGAATCTTTACACTATCAGAAAGAAGGTTATTTTGTATGACTAAAAAAGATCTTTCTATTGATTCATAGACATTAAAAATATTAAATATAGGTAAGTCAGTTGTGTGAAACACGTTTCTTAATCTTTGTCGGTTGTCCATCTTTTTTATTTGTCCGTCAAAATAATAAATATAAAATCACACCATGTGTAATAGCTCTTTATTGACTGTAATTCCAACAAATCATCCACTTTCCTGGTATGTGTCTTAAGGTCTTGTGCTCATGCTGCAGGTGTAATATCACTTTATTGACAGTAACAAATTTAATATAATCATGTTGTTTACTTATTTGGTAAAATATGTGTAAACACATACTCTCAAACCAGTCACAGTTAGCATCATAAACTATAAAATCTTGTGTCTTAAGATCAACAGTCTTGTAATTATAGCGTGGTGGTCTATTAGAATATATAAAAGTTACATTATATACCATGTATATTTTTGTTGGTGTTGAGAGTTTTATCAAAGGGTGTTTAACTTGTTTTTTTAAGTCATTAAAACGCACAACACCTCTGAAGCTCTGTGTGATATCAAATGCTTGCCCGCTTTGTCTGTCCATCATTTTTATGGACAAAACAAAAGGCTAAATTAACCCATACCCAGTGGGCTGATCTGTCTTTAAGATAAGCTTTAGATGCTTAGTTGATTTCAGTTTGTTTTTCACTATGTCTCGTTCGTGTTTGTTGGGAATGACATCGTTTTCTCTGAGACAGTCTTCAAAGCTGTCACGGTCCTTACAGTAAAACAAACAGATAAACTTTAACTGTTCACGAAAATCTTTTAGTACAGCATTATATTTCTGAGTGAGAATCCAAACACTGATGTTTGCGTGTCTACCACTGAAGGCAAGTTCTGCTAAAGTATTTCTCTTTTTGACAATGTCTTTCTCTGCAGAGCAATCATCGACAATAAATAAAGTTGACTGTCCTTCAAATTTCTTGTAAAAATATTGTAGGTATTCATTCAGTTTTTTCTCAGGGTCGACTAAATAGATATTGCTGTCAGTCCAGATGAATAAACGGTTGTGATAAGCTTTGTTGTGTTTTATTGTTGGACAAAATATTACAATGTTTTCAAAGTGGTGTATGTATCTTGTTTGTAAGAGGTTAAGTACAAATTCAGTTTTACCACACCCTGTCGCACCACAAAACAATCCACAGTGTGGGTCAAGGGTCATTAGGTTCATTTTAATACACAATATAATTTTAATAGATGTGTCCACTCAGTCTGCTTTCTGCAATATTGAGTTGTGCGTCATAAATTAGATACAAATATATGTTTATGGCTGCAGCAGTTTCAACCTTCTTTTGTATCTGAATTGTTATTCCATCACTACCGTTCTCGACAGTTCGTCCTGACCCATGAAGATAATCGTCGTCTGTACTACGAAGGTCTAACCACAGTGCATACTTGTTTGTCAGGTATTGACCAATCCTAACATCATACAGATGTAGATCTTTGCACGCAATGTTTGCAGGTTTATCTCTAATCCTTCCACCCGCAAAATACTTTGTGATCTCATCGTAGTGATGATAAGGTAACATTCCTGAAGCGTACACTTGATTAGGGCGGCCTTCGATTGTGCAGGACAAATGTGTAATCTTTGGATTGTAGAATTTTTCTGAATCCCTTTTGTATGGACTCACCGGTTCAACAAACAACATAAGAATACCTTTCAGTGACCTAGCTGGTGTGTTCAAGTTTATGTTCCACATTGGGTCGCTCTTGTCTTTGGGTATTAAACTATGTCTAATCACCCTGTCATAATAAATTGGAAGTCTTGACTGATACTGATTTTGAATGAGTCTGGCAAGTTCAGTATGTGTGACAATTTCATATTCCAAGGAAATGTTAGAGATCTTATATGTTGCATCTGTGGCAGATGATTTTATAACTTTGGAGTAGTCATTGAAAGTTAGTTCAAAGCTCAGACGGTCATTCAGTGCCCCTTGATAATAAGGCAAATGAGCTGTTAGAATTTCAAACTCAAGTGGAATGTAAAATCTGGTTCCATATGTTTCTGCTATAATAACTTCCTTTGGTACCCCAGTAGTTACTTTATCTCCAGCATTGATTCGAAGTTTACCAACATTATCAGACTGTATGCCTTGGTAAATACGATCCTCTCGTTCTTCTCTTGTTAGCCAAAGGTCTTTGTAACAGTAGAATACATCTGAGTCATCAAGACTAAACACTTCCTGTCCTTCAAGTTTTACTTTAATAGTTCTAACAATTGCTCTGCCAAGATTGTCAACCAGTGTTCTGTTTACATCTGCCTCTGATGATAGTTCAATATTAAATGCTAGGCGTGCAGTGCCAGGAACAATAACGTCACTGGGACCTAGGTTTGGAAACTTGACTGTAAGTGTTTGATTCTGGTCTATGGTACTAGGATTGTTTGTGATGACGATTGATTGTCTTATGCCCTTAACACCCAGGGGCTCACGTAGTTTTCTGTATGGGTCTAACTTTGATCCGTAAGACTGTGTCATTTTTATTATGCACAATAAAAAAATAATAAATTAATAAAACAATGGCAGCGGGAGGATTTAATCATGAAGAGTTTAAAATGGATGACATAAATGTCTCTGATAATAGTGTAACAGATATGTCGAGTAATACTTCTTTTTTACAACAAGAACTTTTACAAAGTAAAGTTAACTCGTTTTATGATAGTGTTAATGAGCGTCCATATCAAATAGATCCTAATCAGTTTGAATATGAAAAAGGACATTTATATTTAAAAACTATTGACAAAGGAAAAATACAATTGACTAACAAAAAAGACCCTACTAAGTTTAGAGCTTTAGGTACAATCAAAAAAGAAGGTGGTGTTGGTGCCTTGCGTCAACTTGGTGTTGGTGATAAAAGGTTGCCACCTCGAGTTGTTAGTGCTCTTCATGATGCGCAAACAAGGTTGCCAACAGGACAAGAAATTGATGTGGCACCAGTAACAAGCCTACCAGAAATAGCAAACACAGTAATACAAGAAACATCATTTACAGAAGGACAAATAAATGAGGAATTAAAAACAATTGGTGACTCTCCTTTGACAAAGAGGGAGTTAGCTGCGTTGGATAAAACACTGCAGACAATAAGAGGTGAGCTTTTGAATAATGTAGCTAAACTGGGTGAACTTGATAATCATATTGAAAGAGAAAAAGAGAAACTGGCTACAGCAGATAATGGGAATTATGACATAGAAATGAAAGAAAGAATACAACACAGATTAAAAGATTTGTATACAGAAAGATCAGCGCGACTAGAAGTGATTGAAAATGGAAAAGAAAAACTGAAAACACAGGTCAACAGAATTAGAGAAACTATTCAGAAAATACTTAATGAGGATACAACTTTGACTGAGAGATTAAAAACACTTTTCAGAGAGCAGGGTATCACTATTGCAAGTTTAATTACTGCTCTTGGATTTATTATTAGTACTGTAGTGTTAGCTGTAACAGGTGGTGGTAGTAGTCCAGCACCTCCAGCTCCTCCAACTCCATCAGACCCAAAAGATTTACAGACGTGGGTAAAAAAACAGTTGTCTCACATATCAGACTTGCTTAAAAAATTAGCTGTAAAAGCAGCAGATGCTTTACCAGGTATTATAGGTAGTGTTGTCAGTTGGCTTATTAGTACTACAGCAAAGGTAGTAGGGTTTATGGCAGAGCATGTATGGATATTTTTGGTAACAGTAGGAGGGTTAATTATAGGATACTTAATGAAACAGGTAAAGAAGTAATATTCCTAATCCAGTAAGGCCTATTACCAATGCAGTTCTCTCTGACTCATGTGTTTTTTCTTGGCCTGTTACTGACTGTACTGGTGCCGGTTCAGGTGTCTGTGCCGATGCTTGGGCTGTTATTGACATTACTGGTTTTACTATCTGTTCAGGTGGTGGTGTTGATATTTGTGTTACTGATGTTACTGGTGGTGTTACTGGTTGTATGTGAGAGGTTGTTGGACTCAAGTTTACAGATTGATTAAGTCCTAATTTCTGATTACTCCCTGCAACAACTATTTCATTATTATAATTTGTTATTACTCCAATTTGTAGTTGAAGATCAGAAGGCAACATGTATAACCCAATACCAACTACAAAGTCAACTTTTGATCTAGCATATCTGAGAACGTCTTGGTAGCGTTGTATGCTAGATGGGAGATCGACTGTTGAGTTGATTGAATCTTCTAGATTAGCAAGAAACTGTTTTTGTGCTTCAAATTTACCACTCCCGTTTAAAATATTTGATTTTGTTAGTGATTGTGCTCCTAGTAAACACCAGACATATGTTCTCATAGACTCATTTACGCGCTCGACTCCTGCTTGAGTAAATCCGTCACTCCTGTCCAAGACAAATGTTGACCATGCGTTAGATTGTTTCTGTTCTATTGAGCCTAACCAGACTTGTGATTTTGATGAGAATGAAGTGTAGGGAGGCCAGTAATCTTGAGGGTATTGTCTATGACTCAAAGCGTAATACAGTGTTCCCATGCCTTTGTGATCATCAAGTTTTTGTGTAAAGTCATACTTAGTGCTTATGTTAAATTCATTACAGATGCGTTCAAATGCTTTCATATCCATGGGGTTGTTATACCTGTTGAAACTGGATTCAGTTGGTAGTGGTGTATGCAGTTCTGACAGTATACGTCTAAGCTGGTAATAAACATGGAAACGATACACAGACCTAATCAGTTTGTTTGAGTGATTCAAATGGTCTGTAAATGAAACACCACAGCCTGTAGTAGAACACAGTATGGCAAAGTTAAGTTGGTTTTGAAACATCTGTAGTGGGCTTGAAGACCACTTTCTTGCTGTAGCATCGTCTGTTATTGGAGGGTTTAGGTAATGATCAAACGGATTGGGTACTTTGACTTGGAATAGATCTTGTTCAGAGACAGCAATATCAAGCTGATTTAGTTGAATTATTTTCTGGTCATAAGTTGGTGCAACATTATACTTGGCATCCACGTTAAATTGAAACGCGTTTACAATGACAATTGTTGGTGATTTAAATTCCATTGTGCTTTTTTTATGTGATAATAAAAATGTTTATAACCTTAACAAATCTTGACACGAGCAAACCAGTGTGGTTAACTAATGGGATTGATAATCGTGATGGTAGCAAGGCTGTAGCTATCCATGAAATGTTCTACACAGTAAAGTGGTTTAATGTAACTGATGATACAAGTTTTTATGCTGTTTATGCAGATTCTGGTAATAGTGGTGTAGACAAAAATACACACTTTATACCATCTGGGTATTATGACTTTTGTACATTAGCTAACTGGTTTCAAAATATATTTAAAATTAAAGCAACTTTAAATCAGGCTAACTTACTTGTTGAATTAGAAGTTCCTACAGGTAGTATACCAGTATTTTCAAGTGAACTTGCATATTTGCTTGGTTTAATAGATAGAAATACAATGCCCATAAATTGGGTAATGAGTTTTGCAGATAATGGTACTAGTGGATGGTATTATACAGAAGATGTAACTAAAATAACTGGAATATATCCTGTTCATTTGTCAGTACACACAGTGCTAAATGTTTATTTAAAAGAACTAAACACGACTGAAAATATATATAATGGAAAGCCTTCAGATTTGTTGAGATGTTTACCAACTGGAACTGCTCCGTATTGTGAAATTGAAGTTATTAGATTTCCTAATTTACAGTTTAAAAAATTAGGTTCCAGTTTCTTTGAGTCACTGAGCTTATATGTAACTAATCAAGATGAAAAACCAGTTGTAATGCATGATTTTACTGTTGTTTTAGAAGTTAAATAGTTTTATTTTTGATAAAAAAATGAGTGGCGGCCCGAAGACAAAAATTATTCCAGTTTCATGTCCGTCAGTAGAGTTAAAAGATTTAGCTGACGTGCAAGATTTCGAAAAAGAAGGCGAGGTAGGAGAAGTGTATGGCCTTGAACTTGTGTCCGTTGGGTTGTACAAACGAAAGGCAATTGAAGATGAGAGACAGTTTCCTAAACTTAGTCAACTTCGTGATGTTACTGTTCCTACTCCAGTAAGTAATGTGTTATACAGTTTAAAATATGTTGGTAATAAATGGGTAATTATTCCTACCCCTGTTTCGCTTGCTCCTGTTCCCATTGTATGGGACATAAAGTTTGTTTTTATCAGTCCTTATGTTTATTTTACTGATGAAGGTGCCCTAGTATTTAAAAAAGTTGTTAACTCTGAGCCAACGTTTGTAAGTCTTGTGCCAAGCTATTCCACAGAAACCAATAGCAGAGAAAAACTAAAACTTCAAGAGTATGGGAAACGAAAGTATCTTCTAACAAATAGAAAGGGTAGAACAGATACTTCTATTTCGTTCGTACCAGCAAATTTTACCATAGATAGAGAAGCGACAATAGTTTTTGAAATTCTCATGAGATCTGTGGAAGCTGCGAAAGAAGCAGATATCGCCCAGGGAATCAAACTTACATGGGATACCACAGTAGCAGAGTCAACAAAGGTTGTTATTGCTATTAGAAAAATCAATACAGATTTTGAAGTTTTGAGTAGTGTCCCTGCCGTTAAAGTAATGATTGATAAAACAACTCTAGTTTATCTAAATTTCATAAACCTGGAACACATAGATCTTGTTTCGTTTTATTACGCTAGCAAATTGTATACATTTGAAGAGTTGCAAAATAAAATAGAAGATTAAAAAAATATTTGCCATAAAAAATGCCACCATTGTATCCTCAAATACAATCTGATAAAACATTAAAGGCAGATTCATTTCGTTTAATAAATATTACAGAAGCATTAAAATATTTGGAAGAAGAACAAGCAAAATACTCTCGATGTAAAAGACGATATAAAACGGTTTTCAATTCTTTACACAACACATCAATGACCATGGGGGTGGTTTCGACCGGATTATCTGTAGGAGGTATAACTCTGTTTGCAACGGGGGTGGGAAGTGTCGTAGGAATTGCTGTTGAAGGTATTGGTCTTGTCACAAGTCTAGCATGCTTTGGTATGGAAGCTATTAACAAAAGATTTTATATGAAGTTGCAGAAGCATGAAGCATTAAGTACGCTCGCAGCAGCTAAGCTGACGAGTATGAAACTTATTATTAGTAAATCTTTGGAAAATAATGAAATTGACGATAATGAATTTAAAAGAGTCCAGGATGATTTAGCAAATTACAAGCAACAGAAGTCTGAAATACAGAATAAGATGCGTAGTCAACCCGCGAATGTTGAAGAGCTAAAGCAATCTTTTTTAGAGGAAGGAAAGAAAATAGGCGTAGAAGAAACTATGAAAAAAGTTTACGGACTGTTAGGCAAGTAAAGATCAGTTTTGGTAATCATTCATTAATTCTGAAATACTCTTCACAAAGAGATGTCATGCCTTTTATGCCTGCTCATTTGACGCCATCTGCACCACCGCCAGAGTACTACTGAGAAAAAAAAAGTTTTTTTATTGTCCTTGTATCTTGATAAAACTGATCGAGTAAGTTGTGACTTAAGTCAAGTTGTTGTAAGAACTTAGGGTAAGTAATTAATAAGTTCTTATGGCAACTCACTTAAAGGTTACCTATGTAGGTTCCTAGAAGTTAGTTGCAACTTGTTAATAAGTATTAAGTTTCGATTGACATCACTTGATAGAGATAAAGAGATAGATAAATGGGGGATCCCAAAATAATAAATTCAATAGAGTCGCATCCGTCATGCTCATCATTTTTTAAAAATTAAAGGGTTGATTCAGAAATAACGAAAGTGTAATGGGATAACTGAATTTTGTTATTAAAAATAGCGTAAATTAGCGACGGATGCGGCTTTATTGAATGTATTGGTTTGGGATCCCCCATTTATCTATCTCTCCTCCTAGTAAGGGGGTTGGGCGTGGGGGTAGCTTCCCCACCCTGCAAATAAAGAAATAGCTACAAAAACACTGACGAATAGACAAATAGCAATTCCTTTCCTGGAGGAGGAAGGTTCTTCTACCAGAAGATTTATGACGTCGTTTGGTGAAAGCCGGAAGTCTTCAGAAGCCACAGGACCAAGCCGCCTCGCTCTATCCAGGGACGCAATCATGGGCACATGGAGTTAGTTAGTTAGTTATTTGGGTTTAACGCCGAGCAGGCGACTAAGGCCATCTCACGGCGGGATGGGTAAAAATCTGGTCAGCCAGACTAAAAGCAAGGTCTTAAGACAAGATGTAAATATAGATGCATGTACCAGAGCGGGAAGTCCGCCCAGATAGCAGCGGAAATACAAAAGTACAACCTTGCCCTGCTAGGTATCAGTGAAGCAAGATGGACGCTGTCTGGCCAGAAAAGTAAGTAAGTATAGATTGCTTAACGTCCCGCAAGCTACAAAGGCCTTCTCAGGACGTGCCTGCGCTAAATGAAGAAAAAACTGCAAGAAGCGCAGACAGGAGGGAGAATTTCAAAAGAAAAATACAGATGAATGGACCAGAAAGACAGAAATACAAACCCCCAAAAGAGTAGAACCCACCTTGCAGGGGTTAGACAAGGTGACCCTAGGAACTAAAAAGTAGACAACCCCACCAAGGTCCCCTAGGGCCAGAAAAGGCTGTTAAGTGGGGAGATGATTCTGTATTCAGGTCATGGAGAGGAGAATGCCTCCCATACAGAAGGTGTAGCACTCATGCTGTTGCCAGTGGCACAGAGAGCGCTGATGGGCTGGGAACCTCTTGGGCCAAGAATTATCACAGCAGCCTTTTATAACCAGGAAAAAGATCAAGCTGAACGTCATCCAGTGTTATGCGCCCACTAATGACAGTGACGAGGAAGATTGATTGATTGTACATTGCTTAACGTCCCGACAGCAACAAGGCTTTCTCAGGACGTGCCTGCACTGCTTGTGAAAAAAAAACTAAACAGAAAATTGAATGTATGTCGCCAGCCGGCCAAATACGTTAAATAAACCTACAACATGGGGCCTAAATAAAGCTAAGACCATTTAGCAACACACATCCAATATCAAGAGCTACAGGCAGTGCAGACAGTAGGGAGAGTTTTAAAAAGGCAAATACAGGTGAATGGACAAAGGGTAGACAGAAACGCATGCCCCAGAATAGAGAGAAAAACCCACCCTGTGGGGCTGACCAGGGTGACCCTGGGAACTAAAAAATACCTAACCCCACCCAAGTCCCCCAGGGCAGACCCGGGTGGGGTGTGACGAGGAAGAGAAACAAGAGTTCAACGACCAACTCCAGAGTGCTGTGGACAAATGTGCGGAGCGAGACATCACCATCATCACGGCCGATTTTAATGCCAAAATAGGGGAGGACAACACTGGATACATTGAGGTGTTGGGGAGACAGGGACTGGGGGAGATGAGTGAGAACGGAGAGAGGTTTGTAGACGTTTGTGCTCTAAACAGATTTGTCATTGGAGGTAGCATCTTCCCACACAGAAGAATACACAAAGCAACATGGGCCTCACCTGACCATACTACAGAGATTGTACATTGATTGTACATTGCTTAGCGTCCCGACAGCAACAAGGCTTTCTCAGGACGTGCCTGCACTGCTTGTGAAAAAAAAATAATAATAAAAAAAAAAAAAATAAATAAACAGAACATTGAATGTATGTCGCCAGCCGGTCAAATACATTAAATAAACCTAACACATGGGGCCTAAATAAAGCTAAGACCATTTAGCAACACACATCCAATATCAAGAGCTACAGGCAGTGCAGACAGTAGGGAGAGTTTTAAAAAGGCAAATACAGGTGAATGGACAAAGGGTAGACAGAAACACATGCCCCAGAATAGAGAGAAAAACCCACCCTGTGGGGCTGACCAGGGTGACCCTGGGAACTAAAAAATACCTAACCCCACCCAAGTCCCCCAGGGCAGACCCGGGTGGGGGTCCATACTACAGAGAACCAAATAGACCATATCTGCATTAGCAAGAAATTTAGAAGATCCCTTCAAGATGTTCGAGTGAGGAGGGGAGCAGATGTCGCCTCAGACCATCATCTGCTTATCTTAAGAATAAAGCTCAAGTTAAAGAAAAGCAGCACAGGGACAACAAGAAGACAGTGCTATAATGTAGGCCTCCTGAGAGAGACTGGAGTGAGAGAAGAGTTCAAACTGGTGCTGTCCAACCGGTTTCAAGCGCTACAGGAGCTAGTAAATGAAGAGGAGGCGGTCACCACAGAGCAGCAGTGGAAGGCAGTTAGAGAGGCACTGAACTCAACCTGCAAAGACACTGTGGGGTTCAAGAAACACCATCACAAGGACTGGCTGTCGGCACAGACCTTGAAGAAGATAGAAGTGAGGAAGCAGAAGAAAGCAGTTGTCAACAACAGTCGCACGAGAGCAGCCAAAGCAAGGGCACATGAGGTATACTTGGAAGCCAGCCGTGAGGTGAAGAGGAGTATCAGGGCAGACAAGATAGCCTACGCAGACAGCCTAGCAGCAGAGGCAGAAAAGGCAGCAGGCAGCGGCAACATAAAACAGCTCAGAGAGACTGGAGTGAGAGAAGAGTTCAAACTGGTGCTGTCCAACCAGTTTCAAGTGCTACAGGAGCTAGTAAATGAAGAGGAGGCGGTCACCACAGAGCAGCAGTGGCACTGAACTCAACCTGCAAAGACATTGTGGGGTTCAAGAAACACCATCACAAGGACTAGCTGTCGGCACAGACCTTGAAGATGATAGAAGGGAGGAAGCAGAAGAAAGCAGTTGTTTAGAGAAAGACCAGTAAAAGACAAAAAAGGCAAGCCTATTGCAGACAGAGCAGACCAACTCGACAGATGGGCTGAGTATTTTGAAGAGTTACTGAACAGACCAGACCTGCCTACCCTTTACATTTGAAATGTGTAGTGTTCCGGACCAAATGTGTAGTTTTTCAGGCAAATGAGTAGTTTCAACCGAAACTTTGCAAGGTTAATTGTGGCACGCCACTCACTCACTCACACACACACACACACATATATATATATATGACGTTTGGTGTCGGCAGACAAATTTTGACCAACTTCTACCGGGCAGTTATTGAAAGTATTTTGACCTTCTCTCTGACTGTTTGTTTTGGCAGTACCACACAGAAAGAGCGATCCAAATTAAAAAGAGTAGTAAAAACTGCATCGAAAATCATAGGTATTTGGAAAAACTACCAAGTGAGTAGGAAAAGGCACTGTCAAGGGAGAGAAGTGTGCATGATCGACCAGTGATCATAGATCTACTGTGGCCAAAGCACACCAAAAAAAAAAAGAGATAGGAAAGAGAGGGGGCGCTAAGAAAGTGACTGAAAGCAATGCATATGGAAGCCCCCCCGAGGGGGGGCGTATCACATATCTACTGTTCCAGCCACTCAGTGCATGGAAATTTAAATCTAGGTCCCCCCAAGGGGGGTCCAGATATTTAGCCGGTGTGGACAGCTGTTTCGGTTTCCATATGCATTGCTTTCAGTCACTTTCTTAGCGCCCCCTCTCTTTCCTATCTCTTTTTTTTTGGTGTGCTTTGGCCACAGTAGATCTATGATCACTGGTCGATCATGCACACTTCTCTCCCTTGACAGTGCCTTTTCCTACTCACTTGGTAGTTTTTTCTAAATTACAGGCACTGGCAGTCAACCCTTTCGGTCTGCTTTTTTATAGGTATTTGGAGTCTTCCACGAAAGAATGCTTTAAAAAAAGGCTAGATCCACCCTCCGAGATGATTCCCACCCAGCCCACGAGTTGTTTGAGATGCTGCCATCCGAGTGCCGTTATAGAGCGATCGGAACACGCACGATTCGTTTTAAAAACAGTTTTTATCCAACCGCTGTCCAGACTTTTAATGATGCAAACAAACGTCAAACCTGACCCATCGTCCCACCGTTTTACTGTATACATGTAATGTATATACAGTATTGTCCAGCTACATCAAGCGACGTGTTTTATTATTACGATATGTCCTCTGTGATTTGTGTTACTGTGAAATCGTGTTTATTGCCTTTACGATTAGACCACAATAGTTCAAGGCATGCTGGTGTATGTGAGTGAATATGTGTGTGTGTGTGTTTGTGTGCACGTGAGCAGCTTAACTATATTTTGATGTCTTTTACTTTTATGTTCTTCAAGTTGCGCAGCACCGAAACAATTTCCTAATGTATTGTTATATATGGCAATCAAGTTCTATCTTAATCTTAATATAATTATGCAAAAATTCAAGGTGGTGGGTGGGCGAGTGTCAAGCTGTCAAGACTAATTCTGGCTCAGCGCCTGATGACGGCATCGTGTTTGTTCAGGTCCCTCCTTTTTCTCTCTTTAGCACCAGCCAGCAGTCAGCGGCACTGTCAGTCCCTGAGAGCCAGCTCAGTCTTTCTCTTTCGTTGTATTACTGAGCTGACAAACCGCAGGTACTGTGGTGAGATATCTAAACTAATCGTTTTTTTTTTATTCAGGCTAAATGAACCGATAGATTCGATGACGGAACACAATGTGACACATAATTTTGAAACTGAATCTTGAAACAATGTTTCTAAACAATTAATTGCAGAGATCATGGATTTAATATGTACACTACATACGTATCAGAAATCCACATTTATATGCCCACACAGTTTCATATAGTACGTGCAACGTACTCTACTTCTTCTAGTCTACTCTATGCTTTAAACAGTAATAACGTCCTCAACTTTAGGATGCAAACGAAGCCTATCCAAAATAATGCCAATCAAACAGAGCCCTTTGATTCTCAGCAGCCTTTACAACATGCATGAGCTTATGAAAATCTATGCCTCTTGTAGATGGAAGGCCGTGGATAAAAGCAAATAATTCCGCAGTGGCTTACTCATCCAGGGAATCTAAAAAGGTGTAGAGTTTGCCTGCAAAATGCACAGAGTCCCATCAGCCGATTCAATCTCTGGGGGTTCATGGTGATCTATGTCAATTGCAGTTGTACTGGTCTGACTAAGACACTGTTTCCAGGCAAAATGAGGAGGGGACAGGAAAGAAAGGGGAAGTGTTGTGTCGGTAACAGCCAGACTGCACAAGATAAACATTGGGCTGTGGGCACCAGCTTGATGAGTTTTCTGACCTCAGCCTGGGGTCAGGGGGTATCCGATTTCCCTGAAATTTCAGATTCCAGTGGCCCGCCTGCACACACACTCATGGAACACCGCCTGCAGTAACACAGGCTGAACGGATCGGCGTGATAAAAAATTTTGGTTCAGAACGCAAGTTGAAATTAAAATTTAAAAAAAAAACAAAAAAACTTTATTACGTAGAATTGTGAAACAGAATTGCGTAGTTACGTAGTTGGTTAAAAAATGCGTAGTTTTCTATGGCCAAAACGTAGTGTAGGCAGGTCTGAACAGACCCACCCCACCCGACCCCCCAGACATCCAGTCAGCAGAGACTGACCTACCCATCAGTTGCGACAGACCCAGCCGGGAAGAGATCAGAAGAGCAGTGGCATTTTTGAAGAACGGCAAAGCAGCAGAGCCAGATGGCATCCCAGCGGAGGCTCTGAAAGCAGACCTAGAAACAACAGTAGAGATGCTGTACCCACTGTTTGGAAAGATCTGGGAAGAGGAGGTGATGCCGGCTGACTTGAAGGAGGGGTAACTAATCAAGCTTCCCAAGAAAGGCGACCTCAGCAAGTGTTCCAACTACAGAGGAATCACCTTGCTGTCAGTACCAGGAAAGATCTTCAACAGGATCATCCTGGAGAGAATGAAGAGCTCTGTCGACCCCCAGCTGAGAGACCAGCAAGCAGGATTCAGGAAAAAACGATCATGTACAGACCAGATTGCCACTCTCCACATCATCATGGAACAGTCTCTGGAGTGGAGCTCCCCGCTGTACGTCAACTTTGTGGATTACGAGAAAGCATTTGACAGCGTGGACCGAGAGACTTTCTGGAAACTCCTATGACACTACGGTGTACCCACAAAACTCGTCTGCCTGATCAAGAGCAGCTACGATGGCATGACATGTCGCGTGATCCATGAAGGGCAGTTCACCAGGGAGCTCCAGGTCAGAACCGGCATCAGGCAGGTGTGTTTGCTGTCTCCATTCCTCTTCCTACTGGCCATAGACTGGGTCATGAAGAGGACCACAAAGCAGAGAAGAAACGGAATACAGTGGACACTGTGGACACAGCTTGACTACCTCCATTTTGCGGACGACTTGGTTTTACTGTCCCACACTCATCAACAAATCAGGACAAGACCACGAGGTTTGCTGACATCTCGTCCCAAGTGGGCCTCACCATCCACAAACAGAAAACAAAGACAATGAGGCTGAGCACAACCAGGGAAGAACCAGTCTTGCTTGCTGGCACCCTGTTGGAGGAGGTGGAGTCCTTCACCTATCTCGGGAGCATCATCGACAAAAAAGGTGGCACTGATGCAGATGTCAGAGCACGAATCGGTAAAGCAAGAGCAGCTTTTCTCCAGTTGAATAAAGTATGGAGTTCCAGAGAGCTGTCACAACACACCAAGTCCGGATTTTCAACTCAAACGTAAAAGCAGTTCTCCTATAACGAGGAGAGACTTGGAGATTGACAAAAACCACAGTCAACAGAGTACAGATCTTCATAAACAGTTGCCTTAGAAGAATCTTGAAAATCCACTGGCCAGAGAAGATCAGCAACGTCAGACTCTGGGAGAGAACAGAGCAGATAATAGCAGAGAATGAAATCGGACGAAGAAGATGGGGATGGATTGGTCACAGTCTGAGAAAGCCAGTTTCCAGTATCACTAGGCAGGCATTGTCATGGAACCCCCAGGGAAAGAGGAAAAGAGGCAGGCCAAGAAACACCTGGCGTCGAGACCTCCAAGCGGACATCAAGAGACTGGGAACCACCTGGAGTAAAATCGAAGGAGAAGCACAGGACAGGAGTCGCTGGAGGTCTTTCGTCGACGGCCTATACCCTGGGAGGGGTGACAGGCGTAAGTAAGTAAGTAAGATCATTTGATAATGTATTGTAACAGAGAATATAAGCCTTTTTTTGCTGAATGCAGATTGACAACCAAAGTCTGACTTGTCTAAACTGTCTGTCTGTCTGTCTGTCTGTGTCTGTGTGTGTGTGTGTGTGTGTGTGTATGTGTGTGTGTGTGAGTGAGTGAGTGAGTGAGTGAGTGAACTAATGTACTTAAAGTTGGTTTCAACCCATTTAACCCGAAAGACATATTTCTCCAATTTTAGAGCTTTTGCCTAATACCTGTGTACCAGAAGATGGCCAGATCGACCACGATATTTAAAAAAAATCTGACAAACTTAATACTGTTCAAATTTCTGAACTTGCTTTTTGAGCTCGCCTCCATGCACATTGCGCACATCATCCGTGTGCCGTCATGCTTTAGCCATGGAAATACAGGTCACATGTTTTATTCAAATGAGGTAGGTGAGGCAGCAAGAGGACCGGCGTTTTTAAAAAAATCTTTTGCCTTCTTTGGCATTTTGTACAGAGGCAGCATGCTGGAATTTGCTTAAAATCTCTTGATAGATGAGTAGAGGCATGTTTGGTGCTTTGATTCATACCAGCCTTGGCTTAACCAGTGGACTCTTTTTGTCCTAGTTAGAGTTGCCAAGCGGATGGTGATTTGAGGTGTGTACCAGTTTTGGCTGCGCTTGTGTATAGGGTTGGTACAGAATCATGTTGATTAGCCAGGAAATGAAATGGGTGATGTCCTTATTTTGGGGGGATTTTGTGCGTGGCAAATGTGCAGCAAGTGGGCGGTAGTGTTGTTTAGGGGACTGAAAAATTAGGGGATGACTGGGACAGACTAAGGCTAGGGCATTTTAACAGATGGGACTGCAGGGGAGGCCCACTGTGTACTATGGCCTGTCACGCAGCCATGAACTCTGAAAACCGCGGCAAGTCGCAGCGGCACCGCGTCCCAGGGTTATCATTTCTGGTAATGTCGCTTGTCTATGGAGACGACGGTGTCGAAGTGCAACTTTCTTCTAAGTGATTATCACGATTAGACGGTGCCGGATTGAAGAATCAGAAGCATTCCAGCTTCCTTTGCTTTTTCTCCGCCATTCACAACTTCGTTCAAGATCGAAAGTGAAACGCATGATGGAGTATCCCATAATAGTATGAATGGTGACGTCACTGCTAGTAACGCGTTCAACATGTAGCGCGCACTTTGTAATAACATGTAATTGTAATAACAGTTTGCCCGTCCAGTTACACTCGCACGGACCCCAAAGTCGGGGTTATTATGAACGCAGCCGTAACCAAGCGAGTGGCTAAACTTTACGAACCAACTCGTCACTAATGTAGGTTTACGCACAGTGGCACAAGGATGATGCGTCTCGGATGTAGATGCACTGAATTTTAGTGCGTCTGACTACCCGTTAGTTACATTTTCAATACGTGATTTTGAGTTTTAATGCGTCACAGATGCACTAAAATGGAAGCCCTGACTTGTCTCTATTGCTTTCTAAGTATTATGAGAAGTGAAGGTTGAACTTTCGGATTTAGGACTGAAAAAGTACGGATTGGAAAATGCATGAGCACACTCGCATTTGGCGAGTGGATTTTTTTTTTTTTTACTCGCCAAAAACAAAAATCACTCGCCATGGCGAGTAAATTACTCGTCATTTTCAGGGCTGAAGCGAGCGGCTAAATGAACCAACTACTCGTCACTAAAAATAAGAATGACTGTCACCTACCTCTGTTAGGTTACGGACGGTGGCGCAAGGATGATGTGTCTCGGACGCAGATGCACTGAATTTTAGTGCGTACCCCTCGTTATATTTTCAGTACATGATTTTGAGTTTTAATGCGTCATAGACGCACGACACACTAAAACAGAAGCCCTGCATGAGCTTCAGCTTTTTCTTCTTTCCATCGTCAGTTGTTGTGTCTTTCCGCTTAGACATGACGCCAGCAGAGCACTCAACATGAGGCTGAGCGAAAACATGTACGAGTAAATTTGGTGGACGGAAGTCTCGCGTTGTCTCACTTGAAGACTGAGAACACTGAGGGAAGACCGTGAAGACTGAATAATTGTAAAGCGCAAACAACGTGCAAAAACACATCTTGGCGATTTTGCGGGATTTTGACTTGTCACAATGCGTGAATCGGGATCAAAATGGGGGAATGCGTGAATCAGGTCTGAAATGGGGGAAAATCACGCAAATTCTGTGATGGTAGGCAGGTCTGGTTCATTCTAATTTCATTGATCAACAGGGCATCTTATCCATATCATGTATTTTTTTTTTTTTAATTTGATTTTACGAAAGCAACGCTGGGCATTCATACTTGCATCCTAAACGAATTTGTTGTCAGATATGGGCCAGTTCTGATTTATCACACCTTGGAAGTCAGTATGGCGCAAACACATTTTCCATCAATAATTAGATCAGCATCTTTTCACCATTGACGACAGAGGGTGACAGACAGACACTACACAGACTCATTTTTGCTATCGCACATAAGCCAAATAGTTATCGCCATTGTCATAATAGTTATACTTTAATCATATACTGCACCCTTATTACTAGGCGAGTTATTTTTGAAAATGCTGCGTGTTATGATCATAAACAAAACAAGAGTGAAAGAAAGAGAGAAAATGCAGACCCCTTATCATGGCTGGTTGACACAAACTGGGAAACATCGGCGTTAACACTGACACTGGAGGTGATGTGATCGTGTTCACAGGCAGAGTGCAACATCGTAAACGTTTTACAGTCATCCTGCAGTTCCCATAATGCAACACCACCTGAAATAAGAAAGATCTAAATAAATCAAAAACAACAAAGCCTTTATAGGTCATACATAGCTGATAGATTTGTGTCACACTGTACGCATATGCTACGTGGTAGTCATAGTCTGATACAATCACACAAGACACAAGCACGTAGGGTTCTTGTAAAGAAACTTCACTCAGCTGCAACTCATCAAACATGGTACAAGATTGTAGACCACACTGGAGTAACAGCTCCAACAATATTTATTTGCAGCAATGCAATCTCAGCACAATGCATCCACTCATTGATACACTGTCTCCTCTACAATGCATCAACACTTTTGACACACTGCTTCTCTCATACAATGCACACACGTTTCCTAACACCATCTTTCATACTATTATACAAGTATTTAGATGTTCTTTTTGACAACGCGCTCAACTGGAAACAAAACACAGATGCTATTGTGAAAAAACCGCATACCCATCTTTACTGTTTGAGAAAGCTCAGATCATTTCATGTAAGCACTCAGCTTTTACAGATGTTTTACTGCTCCAGTATCGTTAGCATTTTAACTTTTGGACTGACGTGCTGGGGGGAGACCAAATCGCCTTAACAAAGTAATCTGGAAAGGGGACGGGGTGATTGGTAGGGCACAGGATAATTTAAAAAAACACTGTACAACAGACGGATTACGAACAAATTGGCTGACATTCTTGATGACAAAACACATCCACTTAGATATGAATTTGACAGCAGACGTATCGAACGAAGTGGCTGACTCCGAGTACCCAAAAGTCGTACATCACGTTATGCCAACTCTTTTGTCCCTCAGGCTGTTACCCTTTTCAACAGTAATATCAGTAGATAGTGTCGGTCAACATTCTTCCATTCCTTAGTACTAGCCCTCTCAGTATTATTATTATTATTATATGATTGTTTGTTTGTTTGTTTGTTGTTGTTTTTTTGGTTTGTTTTTTGTTGTTTTTTATAAATGCCAAGTGTGTTACAAAGGTAACAATACGTCTGTTACAGTTCATCTCTTTAATTGAGAGTTGTGGGTTATTTAATTATTTTTATGAGTGAATGATGATGCCATGTGTTGTATGGGCAGACAGTGAATTTCCCCGTGAGGGATTAATAAAGTATTATTGTATTGTATTACAGATTTCCAGAACAATCCAGCAAATTCACACAACACAACCAATCAGAAAAGAAAACATAACCAAAACTTATTAATATTCATGAAAAAAAAACACTCTACATCCGACTATAAAATTCCACTACCATCGAGGCGCCCTCAATACAATGTTATGAAATGTACCCAACAACTTTGACATCATATTTGAGGTCACTAAAATAATCGTGCCTTTTCTAGAACATTCTAGGTCAAACGAGGTCAGACTATAGCCACAATGTAATAGCCTCCTCATCCCCCACACCAAACTCAGCACTTTCGGCCCCCGCTCCTTCTCAGTATACGGTCCATCTACCTGGAACACTCTCCCACTCTGTCTCCGTCAGAAACACTCGCTCTCCTCCTTCCAGTCCGCCCTCAAAACTCACCTCTTTCAACAGTTCTAGCACTATATCACCACACTCCCCACCCCAAGCTGACCGTCGTAATGTATTTTCACTATTTGTGTCACGTGAGTCATTGTCTAAAGCGTGCGCATGCGTGTGCAAGTTGTGAGTGCGCGCTTAGAGTTATAATTATTATAAGATAAGCGCATTATAAATACCGTAATTCTTAATTATTATTTTTTTTTAAAAGATGCGTCATTTTAGCTACACAACAGAAATCGATCGCAATTCTCCAAGCAAAAAGAAATAAATCCTACCACAAAGGAGAGAGATGAATATTAGAGAGCGGATGGACACCTATAATCAATAATGCCATATCGATAGTTATAAATCAGGGTAAATTACATACATAATTCCAGAATTTCTAATTTCCCGTTGTCACTGTTGGCGTTCCTGAGAAATAGCGGCTACATCCTGTACACGCCACCCACCCCCCCCCCTACCCCCCACCAACCTTGCCCCTTGGAAACAATGGCTAGTTAAAATATCAATGCTGTCACTGTTGGCATTCCTGAGAAATAGCGGCTACATCCTGTACACGCCACCCACCCCCCTACCCCCACACCCCCCCCCCCCCCACCAACCTCGCACACACACACATACCCCCCCCCCAACCCCCAGACCTGTTTACCCCAAATGATGCAAAATAGGGAGACTGAGGCTTAAAAATAGGGAGATTTTATTCAAAATAGGGAGATTCTAGAAACGCGCACCACCGGCAAAGTAAACTAATGAAATGTATGGAAATAGTCACACACACAAGAAACACAACAAATGGATACATGTGTAAGCCAAAGATGTATTTATAAAACAAAAGATTGATAACATCACATTCATTGCAGTCCACCACAAGCCACAGTCCACCACCTAGGCCATAGATTGCACCAAAAGTGCATTAAAAACAAACAAAAAACAGGGTCCTGGTGTTTCAACAGGGTCAGTGTCAGTGTCCAAAAGTTTTCACTTCTTCAAGGACTTGTAGTAGCAACCCTTCAGTTGTGACAATTGTGTGTCAGAGAGTTTCCTGCTGTTGTCAAGGTAATGCCCTGGCATCCCTTTGACCACTAGAAGTGCTTCAATGGTGTCTTGGCCCAGGCTGCCCCGTTGGTCAGAACTAATTGGGGAAAAAAACATATATCTAGTTCTACTCACTTGCAGCGATCTTTGAGTCTGGGAACATAGTCTTGAATGTCTGCACTAAGACGTCAGCTGTAGACAAGGACAGATTCTGCTGGGCGATCAGTTGGCACATAATTGCTTCAGCTCTAGTTGTAGCCTGCTCAAGACCATCCACTGAGAAAGTTGGAGCTTTCACAAAAAACTTCCCGATTGACCCCTGACTTGCTGGTTTAGCACAAGACTTGTGAGCCTCTGACTGCTCATGCTTTGAAATGTCATTCTTGCCTCCGTGGCTCACACTGATGTCTCTCTTGCAAACGGTGCAAAAAGCATGGGAGTTGGACTTGGCAGACAGCCGAAAGTCGGGAAAATCCGACCTCCACTCGGACCTCCATTTTGCGGCATACTTCACTCTCTTCTTGCGAGTCGCCAACGCCTTTGTTTTTTCCTCTTCTGTATCGCACGAATCATCAGAACACGAGTCAGATCTTTCCCGGCAAATCTTCTTCTTGGACGCCATCTCAGAAGACAAACACAAATGTCAACTGGTTCCCGATTGGACGAAGACCTGACCCTCAGCCAATCAAAATAATTGTACAGCAGATCGGCGGAAACGACCATCAGTTGCGCGGTAGAAAATTCGGATCGGCACGGTAATGCTTCAGAAACGAAACAAACCCTTTACTTTCATTTTCGGGAGATCGATGATAAAATTATCGGGAGATTTACGATGCGATCGGGAGATCGGGAGATGGGGTCTGATATCGGGAGTCTCCCGCTCAAATCGGGAGCATAAACAGGTCTGCACCCCCCTACCCCCACACCCCCCACCAACCTCGCACACACACACATACATACCCACCACCCTACAAAGCCCCTCACACCACCCCAACCCCCACACACACAGGCACACACACACATATTAGGTCAAATTATTCCGTTCTGTGTCAACGCTTCAAATTTATGTCACTATGTCACTAGGACAGATTTGTTTTGTGGCACAAACCTTGAATATAGGTTTTCTTCCAAATATGGAGCACCAAGTCGTTCCTAAATAAAGTTTATGTGGAGAAAAAAGAATTTTTCTTTCGACGTCTGTGTGAAGAAAAAGTTTTCACTACACTCATCAGCACATCGTGACTGGGAAGCATTAAAAATAAAAGACAAAACCCATAACTCTACTCCCAGCGAGAGACCTCAGTGATTTAAAGTTACTATACACCCACCCTGTTTTACGAGTGTTTTTAGATCACCAACTCACGCGAGGAGAAAATTGGGTGTGAGTGATTAGTTTGAAACCGGATCTGAATTGCGTGCGTTTATTTCCTTTTAACCGGGCAGTGGGACGACCCTGAACAATAGACCTTTATGCCCAAGCTTTTGCGTAGTCATTATATAACACATGCTCTGTGTGGGTGAGTGAGTTTATTAGAATGCACCCCTTTCATGACCAGAAAGGTATGCATAGTGTTTTGTACACACAGTTTATATATTGTGTTTTAAAAATGAACTTAATGACGCTCGACCCACACTGTGGCTTATTTGTTGGTGCCACGGGCTGTGGAAAAACTGAATTTGTTCTTAATCTCTTACAAACAAGATACATCTATCATTTCGAAAACATTGTGATATTCTGCCCTACTGTCAAACACAACACAGCTTATCACAACCGTTCATTCATTTGGACTGACAGCAACATTTACTTAGTTGATCCTGAAAAAAAAACTAAACGACTACCTGCAATATTTTTACAAGCAATTTGAAGGACAGCCAACCCTGTTCATAGTCGATGACTGCTCTGCAGATAAGGAGAGAAACACACTAGCAGAACTGGCCTTCAGTGGCAGACATGCAAACATCAGTGTATGGATTCTCACTCAGAAATATAATGCTGTACTGAAAGATTTTCGTGAGCAGTTAAAGTTTATCTGTTTGTTTTACTGTAAAGATCGTGACAGCTTTGAAGACTGTCTCAGAGAGAACGATGTCATCCCCAACAAACACGAACAAGACATTGTGAAAAACAAACTGAAATTGACTAAGCATCTAAAGCTTATTTTAAAGACAGATCAACCCACAGGGTATGGATTAGTGAATTAATTTAGCCTTATGGTTTTGTCCATAAAAAAATTATGGACAGACAAAGCGGGCGAGCATTTGATATCACAGAGAGCTTCAGAGGTGTTGTGCATTTTTATGACTTAAAAACACAAGTTAAAACACCCGTTTGAGCCTTTGATAAAACTCTCAACACCAACGAAGATATACATGGCATTTAATGTAACTTTTGGATATTCTAATTGTCCACCACATTATAATTACAAGACTGTTGATCTTAAGACACAAGATTTTATAGTTTATGATGCTAACTGTGACTGGTTTGAGAGTATGTGTTTACACATATTCTACCATCTAAGTAAACAACATGATTATATTGAATTTGTTACTGTCAATAAAGTGATATTACACCTGCAGCATGAGCACAAGACCTTAAGACACATACCGGGGAAGTGGTTGATTTGTTGGGAAATGAACTAAATATTTATTATTATAGGGATTACAGACAATAAAGTGGTATTACACAGGTATAATTTTTCCTATTTATTATTTTGTCGGTCAAATAAAAATGACGGACAATGCCCAAAGCTTAAGAAACGTGTTTCACACAACAGACTTGCCTATATCCAACACTTACAGTGTCTATGAATCGATAGAAAGGTCTTTTTTGGTCATACAAAATAATCTTCTTTCTGGTAGTGTAAAGATTCAGATTGTTGCGAAAATAGAATTTACCAGGGTAGATGGTGAAGTGGTTGTTTTGTATATCTCAACAAGACAACACACAGTTAATTCAAAAGAGGAATTGGAAAAAGTGTTTAGAGAAAGACTGTTGACTGACTTCCTTGAAGCAATTGACAGAGCAAAAATGCAGGGATCTGGTTGGCATGAAGGCCGTGTACATGAACTGCAACTGAAGCAGTCAAGATACCATCCTATTTTAGGCAAATAATGGTTGCCCCTACCAACTGAGGTTGCAGACAAAAAGGCTGTCGTTAATGTTCAGAACAAAGATAATTTCTGTTTCATGTGGTGTGTGCTTGCCAAACTGCATTTTGTAAAAACAAAACCTGAACGTGTATCTAACTATACCAAATTTGTAAATGAACTCAACTTCAGTGGCATAGATTTTCCTGTTAAGGTGGAGGATATTGATCTGTTTGAAAAACTAAATCCTGGGTTATCTGTGAATGTGTATGTATGGGATAATGAGTCTGAGAACAAGTTACAACCAATTAGAGTGTCACCAATTGCCCCAACCTACGGTCAGTCAGAAAATAAGCATGTTGACATGTTACTAATAAGCTCTGGTGATAACTTTCACTACACAATTATTAGGAGTATGTCACGACTAATTCACAACCATGTATCAAAACACAATGGCAAACAGGAAGTATGTAAGAGATGCATACAAAGGTTTTCCTCTATAAAAGTGGCACATAAACATACCCTGCACTGTAGGTCAGCTGATGACATTTAAACAATACTTAGGTATCCAGATCCTGGTAGCAAGGTTTATTTTAAGAACTATGTTAATCAGCAAAAGCTGCCGTTTGTAGTGTATGCTGATTTTGAATCACTGGTTGTACCATATGAGGGTCCTGTTCCAGAATCATTACCAAAGACTGTAAAATTGAGTGATCAAGTGGTGTGTTCTTTTGGATATATTCTTGTTAGGTCTGACGGCCAGCATACAGAACCTGTTATTTACAGAGGTGAAAATGCAGCAGCTGAGTTTTTAACAGAAATGAGACAACTGTATTGATTGTACATTGCTTAACGTCCCGACAGCAACAAGGCTTTCTCAGGACGTGCCTGCACTGCTTGTGAAAAAAAAAAAACTAAACAGAACATTGAATGTATGTCACCAGCCAGTCAAATACATTAAATAAACCTAAGACATGAGGCCTAAATAAAGCTAAGACCATTTAGCAACACACATCCAATATCAAGAGCTACAGGCAGTGCAGACAGTAGGGAGAGTTTTAAAAAGGCAAATACAGGTGAATGGACCAAGGGTAGACAGAAACACATGCCCCAGAATAGAGAGAAAAACTCACCCTGTGGGGCTGACCAGGGTGACCCTGAGAACTAAAAAGTACCTAACCCCACCCAAGTCCCCCAGGGCAGACCCGGGTGGGGAGAGACAACTGTATAGTCAGTAGGTAGTACATTATTTGGAAAAGTGTCAGATGCCTTTGGTGATGACAGAAGAAGACAAACAGAATTTTGATACAGCAGTGATGTGTTGGATTTGTGAACAACCTCTGGGTGGTGATAAAGTTCGTGACCATGATCACATAACTGGACGGTACAGAGGTGCTGCCCATGGTGATTGTAACTTGAAATTAAAAATAGATCCCAAGGCATACAAACTGCCTATCTTTTTCCACAATCTCAAGGGGTATGATTCACATATTATCATGCAGGCTGTGGATGAGTCTTACAAAAAAAAATAGTTGTATTGCCCAGACAACTGAGAAATACTTGACTTTTAGGCTGGACAACAAATTAGCATTTTATGACTCCATGCAACATTTGTCCTTAGGGCTTGCTAGTCTCGCAGAAGGACTGACTAAGTATCCAATAACAAGTAAATATTTTGAGCCAGACTTGATTAAGAAAGGAGTCTACCCCTACGAATACACTGATCACTGGGTTGTGTTTGAAGAAAGGAGACTGCCACCAAAAGAAAAATTTTATTCCACACTTAATGGTAAAGGTATTTCTGACTCTGATTACCAGCACGCACTTGATGCATGGGGTAAACTGGGGTGTGAAACGATTGGTGATTACCATGACCAGTACTTGAAAGCTGATGTTTGCTTGCTAGCAGACGTATTTAAAATTTATCGTGAAAAGGGTTTGTTACACTACAGTCTTGACCCTGCTTACTACATAACTAGTCCTGGCATGACATGGGATGCATTTTTAAAATCCAGCAAGATATTTATAGACCTGTTGTCTGATCGTACGATGGGTGAAATGGTGGAACGTGGATTGAGGGGAGGCATTAGTATTGCTGAGAACAATTACGCCAGAGCCAACAACAAATATCTGGACGGCCTGGGGTTTGACCCCTCAAGGTCAAGGTCATTCATTACGTACTTGGACGCTAATAACCTTTATGGATTTGCAATGTGTGAGTTATTGCCCTTGAAAAACTTTTGTCTGTATGATTTGTCACAGTATGACATAACACATTTAACAAACTATATTATGAGTCATGACCGAAACGACGAGAAGGGTTGGATCTTTGAAGTAGACCTGGAGTACCCACACCACCTACATGATTATCATAATGATTATCCGTTGGCTGTTGAGAAAATGAGTATGACGGGGAAAAAAGAAGACACCAAACTTGTGCCAAATTTGAATGACAAATTCAATTACGTTTGCCACTATCGCTTGTTACAGTTTTACATCAGACATGGGTTAGTACTAAAGAAGTTCACAGAGGCATTCAATTTGATCAGAGTGCTTTCATGAAAAATTACATAATGAAGAACACAACATTGCGTGCGAGGGACGGCAACACTGCATTTGACAAAGACTTCTTTAAGCTTATGAACAATGCCTGTTTTGGCAAGACTATCAGGGGTCGAATTTAACTTTTTTATTTGAGTGCCAACGGGGCACCCTAGAGAAAAACTTTGAGTGCCCCATTCTGATTTTGAGACCTTGTCCTTGATATCTGCCCTTCTCTTTTCTTATTTTTGAGAGCCAACCGGGCACGCTAGACGGCAGATTAGCGTGCCCGAGGTAATTTTTCGTAGCATTTGGCTTGGGGCACGCGCTAATTTCGACCCCTGACTATGGAAAATCCTCATCACCGCAAAGATGTGAGACTGGTCACAACTGAATTGGGTGCAATTAAACTTACAGGCAAGCCACAGTACACAGGGTACAAAGAGTTTCATTCATCATTGTATGCAGTGTCACTCAAAAAAAACAGGGCTAGAAATTAACTTTTTTCTTTGGGGGCCACCGGGCCCCTTGATTGAAAAATTTGAGGGCCCACAAGCAACTTTCGGGGCCCAACTTTGAAAAATAATGCAAACAAAAAAAAAAAAGAATTATTGACAATATAATAAGTAGAAAGTACAATTTGTCTGATAATCTAAAATAAAAACAATTGAATTTCCAATTTTGCTGAGTGATGTCATTTTTATTTGCCTTTTCTTTCACTTTCAAACATTACCAACAAAAAAGGGGAAAACACACACACACACACATTCAGTGACACACATATTCCAGTGACTAGTGAGCCTGAAATGGCCATTAAACAAAATAGAAAAAAAATCAAGTGAGTCTCTTGTATAATACTTTTCAGTTTTGTGACTGAGTATTGCACAATACACATCATTAAATTTTTAATATGAGTAACCTAACAAAAAATCTGACCTCAATGCACAAAAGTTCAAAACAAAACCATGAAAGGGAACTAAACTTAACAGTACTCTTCCTGATAAACTAAAGTTAAACAAACAGATTTTGCCTTTTTTTTTTTTTTTTTTTTTTTCAATCATCTATTCATATTACACTTATGTGCACTTGAGTTAACAGAAGTAAACTAAAAATACAATAACAAAAAAAAAAGAAAAAAGAACACAATACTATTACTGTGAGTGAGGGCACCGGTGTGGGTTGCTTCCCTTGGCCCAAATACGAAACTGCCTAGTACAGCTAGCTGTAGCAGACGAATTATTTTGCGGGCCAAGCGGGCCCTTCATTTTTCAACTTTCCGAGCCCGAAATCAACTTTGCGGGTTTTTGGCCCCGGGCCCCCGCTAATTTTGAGCCCTGAAAAAGATTGTCAAACTGGACAAACCAGTATTCATTGGTATGGCAATACTCGAGTTATCAAAATTGCTGATGCTTGAATTTTACTATGATTACTTTAAACCAAAGTATCCTGAGTGCCGTCTGCTATACACTGACACTGACTCTATGATCATTGATGTGCCTACTGAAGACTTTTATGAAGACATGAAAACAGAACTGCCTATGTATGACACGTCTGACTACCCTAAGGATCACCCGCTGTTTAGCACACAAAACAAAAAAGTGCTGGTAAGTTTAAAGACGAACTGAATGGTATGCCTATAGTTGAGTACGTTGGACTGAGATCAAAAATGTATTCTATACTGCACCAAAAAGGCAGTCAGTCCAAAGCCAAAGGCATAAAAAAAAACAGCGATAAAAAATAAAGACATTCGACATGAACATTATAAGCAAGTATTAGATGGAGAACTAATGCCTGATTATCCAAACAAGACACTGAGGTCAAACAAACACAATATTGAAATGATCCAAACACATAAAAAGTCTCTAGCAGTAGGGGACACAAAACGAGTGTTTCACACTAAGGAAAAGGCTTATGCACCTGGGCATTATGCACTCAAGTTATCTGAAGAAATAGCTGATGAACTAATCGATGAATTAGTTGATGAAATGATTAAAAATGTGTAACAGTGTCTGGGGGAATAATCTGTAATTCTTCTCTAACAAATGCCTTCTGAGGCGCAGGCTCATACAGATAATAAATTGATGCATTAGCGGAAGGAACTATTTTTTTAATATTGTGAACAGATGTAGACCAAATTGGATCAGTTGCCCTGCGCCTGACGTCATTCTAGACCTCGCCAGGTTGATACAAATATCTCACCTGTTTTGTAAACAAGCTTGTGTCAGGTGCTTTTGTTTTTATTTCTGACCCTGATGGCATTGTTTTTAATTTAATAGCATCAACAGGTTTAGGGTGACCTTCATTATTCATTGCTTTTATCACAGACGGTAATCTCTTAACCCACTCAGTGTTACGTGTGTCATGCATGAGTTCCTTAGAATACTGATAGCTGAAAAGTCTCTCCGATAACTGCTTGTTAAAGTTCTCAACAATTGCCTGTGATCTATGCACGCCCGGTATGCCTCGCCGCACTAGCACTCCATGCTTTGCAAATAACTGATTAACAGCGCCTTTAAATTCAGATCCGTCATCGACTTGCACAAGCCTGGGAAATTTTAAAGAACCACGACTATATATCTTTGTTAACGCAGTGGCCACTGTTACAGCATTTTTATATGGGCTCGGCATCCCTATACCTTGAAGCTATGTCAACAACAGTTAGTGCATACTTGTATCGTTTCTTTTTTATTGTATCATGCGGCAGGAACAGAAGATCCATTTGATGGGTGTCATTAGGGATAGTGTTTACAAAATGAGGTCTTGTTATTTTTCTTGGAGCAGGAAGATATATTTGCCAAATAGCCTGCTTTTTGAGCTACTGTTTTATTTGGTCGAGAGTGACATCACCACCCACAGCAGCATGTAATTTTTCTATTGCGGTTTTTCCTTTCCAGTAGCCAATAGGGGAGTAATATATTTTTGATAGTTTAGCTCCGACGTCTGTCATTTCTTCTAGCAATAAAAACTCCTGTAAAATATACTAATGTCATTCCTACTAGAACAAATATTATTTCTCCATTTTTTTGTTCTGGGCTTGGTTGGTAGTAGTCGCTAAGTTTTGGTCGTGGGATAGACATGTCTTCACCTGTGACAAGAAAATATTCTTTGATCGCGTCATCGACATTAGAAAATGTATACTGTGCATGACCCTCAAGCCTCAATTTTTCATTGATAAAATCAAGTTTCTCTATTCTTTGCTTTTCGTAATCTTGTTGAGCTTGTGCCAGTTTTTCAGACGCCTCATTGTGACGCTTCATTTCTTCTGCTGATTCCTCTCTACCCATTTTTGAAAAAAGATAGTTTGAACCACTAAACGCAAGTGCATTAACAACGGCCCCACCAATCATAATAGCTATAGTTGCCATATTTTTTATTTACATAGAAACATTTTCTGGAATAATTCCTTGCTTGACGAGAAGGTCTTTTGTGGCAATCGATGCTGTGACAACTGCTACTAGCTTAGCACTGTCCTCGAAGTCTAATCTACTCAAGTCTGCTGATTTCATTTTGAGAAGACTTTTCCCCAGCATAGAATAAGCAACTGTTAGCCCGCTTATTACGGCAGAGTGATAGACGAGGTTCATTATGTTCTTTGTGTCGCTCATTTTCTTATGCCACAAAAATTAAAATAATAAATTTATTTACTGCATGTAAAATGGGTCCCCGGCTTTGGGTGTTGCTGATAATGTGGCGACTACTTCTTTTGTTTTTGGAGTGCTTGATTTTTTGGACACTGTTTGAGTCTGTGGTTTGTATTTTTTGTATAATTGGTAACCTACGTAACCAAATCCAACAACAAATCCAGCAACTATATATTTTGTTGTTTCGGGTTTAAACTCAGTTGTTTGTCTCTCACTTTGTCGGGGGTGTGACGGTAGTGACACTGGTGCTGTTGATGGTGTGTCAGTCTTTTCTACTAATGTCTGAAGCTGTAATTTTTTTGGTCTGTTATATTCAGCTAATCTTTTTCCAGCCTCTATTCGACCTGGGCTTTTAGCCTTAGTCACTGTTTGAACCTGTGTCAAGACAGGACTCTGATGTGGAGTCGTCTGGGTCTCGTCCATTTTCTTCTAATTTAAAATTTGTTCTAGAAAAATCAATATGACTCCCAGTAACAAGTAAGGTTACCACAGGTGCAAGGTAATTCCCAAACTTGTAAAACATAAGGCATGCTAATTTGCCTATTGAACTTGAAACTATGGGATTACTTTCAAGGTCGTGTGACAGACTGTCACTATCAACAGGCAGGAAGTGACTCACAGCTTTTGTGTATAGGCAGACAAGAGATCGACTCAAATCACATGTCATTAGTGAACTAATGTGGTTTTCATATTTCGATTGAAGTTTAAATAGTTCATCAGCGGTAAGAGATTCTATGTCTTCTGTCATGTATTGTTTTCCGAGAAAAGCTTTTGATTTTCCAGAAACTACAGAGAGAAGACACTGTTTTTTTCGAGTCTAAGTCTTTGTTTTCTACAGCACAGATATCGCTTAGAAGAAGTAATTCATCTTGGTTCATTTTATAATGAAAAATAATAAAAAAAATAACACAGCTTTGCTTGGACCTGTGAATAACTTATGATCTTACTTGATAACTAATTTGAAAGTTACCTACAACTTACAAGTGACTTTGACGTTAACTTTGAAGTTAGTTGTCACAAGTTCTTGACTCCAGACAATAAGACACTCGGTCAGATTTCTCAAGTTACAAGGACAACAAGAAAACTTTTTTTAGTACTCTCGTGGTGGAGCTGATGGCGTTAGATAGGCAGGCGCGAAAGGCATGACATCTCTTTGCGAAGATTATGACAAATTTAATGAACAATTGATCGTTAATTGTTTATAAGTCCTTGTACTTTTTTCAGTTTCTTCTACGCCTATCTTTTTTCCTTGTTCTAAAAAAGATTTCTTTAGCTCTTCAACATTCACGGATTGACTACGCATCTTATTCTGTATTTCAGATTTCTGTTGTTTGTAATTGGCCAAATCATCCTGGACTTTTTTAAATTCGTGATCGTCAACTTTATTATCCTCTAAAGCCTTACTGATAATAAGTTTCATACTGCTCAGCTTAGCTCCAGCGAGCGTACTCAATGCTTCATGCTTCTGCAACTTCGTATAAAATCTTTTGTTAAGGGCCTCCATACCAAAGCATGCCAGGCTTGTGGCAAGGCTAACACCTTCAATAGCAATTCCTATGACACTTCCCACTCCCGTTGCGAACAGAGCTATACCTCCTACAGATAATCCAGCTGAAACCACACCCACGGCCATTGAAGTGTTGTGTACAGAATTGAAAACCGTTTTGTAACGTCGTTTGCACCGGGAGTATTTTGCTTGTTCTTCTTCCAAATACTTCAACGCTTCTGTAATATTCATTAAACGGAATGAGTCTGCCTGTAATGTTTTATCACGCTCAATAGGCTCAAGCGGCTCAGGTGTTATTTGTGGATACAGTGGTGGCATTTTTTTTATGACAAATATTTTTTTTATTAATCTTCTAATTTATTTTGCAACTCTTTAAAGGTATACAATTTGCTAGCGTAATAAAATGAAACAAGATCTATATGTTCCAGGTTTATGAAACTTAGATAAACTAGAGTTGTTTTATCAATCACTACCTTAACAGCAGGGACACTACTCGAAACTTCAAAATCTGTATTGATTTTTCTAATAGCAATAACATCTTTTGTTGACTCTGCTACTGAGCTTTCCCACGTAAGTTTGATTCCCTGCGCGATATCTGCTTTTTTCACAGCTTCCACAGATCTCATGAGAATTTCAAAAACTATTGTCGCATCTCTATCTATAGTAAAACTTGCTGGTACCTTTTCTATTTGTAAGAAGATACCTTCGTTTCCCATACTCTTGAAGTTTCAGTTTTTCTCTGCTATTGGTTTCGGAATAGCTTGGCACAAGACTTACAAGCATTGGCTCAGAGTTAACAACTTTTCTAAATACTAAGGCTCCTTCATCAGTAAAATAAACATAAGGACTGATAAAAACAAACTTTATGTCCCATACAATGGGAATAGGTGCAAGCGGAACAGGGGTAGGAATAATTACCCATTTATTACCCACATGTTTTAAGCTGTAGAGCACATTACTGTGAATTAGGAAATCTAACAACTACATTTTCACAATATGGGGCAGTTCCAATCGACACACATTTCAACAGAGTCGAAGGCTTTCCATTGTGAAGATTATCAGTAGTGCTTAATTCTTTCAAATGAACATTTAGCAATGTGTGTACTGACAAATGAAGAGGGTATCTTCCAGTTATTCTTAATTTTTTTGGTGATAGCAGACGTCCATCTGATTGTGACCAATCTTCGTCTGGATATGTTATTTTTTTACCTAAAAAAACCAAGTAATAATAAAAGACTAATTGATAAAGAAAACTGACCACTTTTCGGAAAATCAATTGTAACAAGTAAATTAGCTGGGTTTAAAGTTGCTTTAATTTTAAATTCATTTTGAAGCCGTTCAGCTAAAGTACAAAAGTCATAATATCCAGCTCGTAAAATATCACCCTTTTCTAAACCATCAAGAGTTCCACTTACAGAATAATTGTTATCATCTGTTACATTAAACCACTTTACTGTATAAAACATTTCATGGATAGCTACAGCCTTGCTACCATCACGATTATCAATCCCATTAGTTAACCACACTGGTTTGCTTGTGTCAAGATTTGTTAAGGTAATAAACATTTTTATTATCTCATAAAAAAAGGATGGAATTTAAATCACCAACCATTACCACTACAAACGCATTTCAATTTAACGTGAATGCCAAATACAATGTCGCACCAACTTATGACCAGAAAATAATTCAACTAAATCAACTCGACATAGCTGTAAGCGAACAAGATTTATTTCAAGTCAAAGTACCCAACCCTTTTGATCATTACCTAAACCCTCCAATAACAGACGATGCTACTGCAAGAATGAGGTCTTCAAGTCCACTACAGATGTTTCAAAACCAACTCAACTTTGCTATACTGTGTAGTACTACAGGATGCGGCATTTCTTTTACAGACCATTTGAATCACCCAAACAAACTGATTAAGTCTGTCTATTGTTTCCACACTTATTACCAGCTTAGAAGAATACTGTCAGAACTGCATACCCCACTACCAACTGAATCTAGTTTCAACAGGTATAACAACCCCATGGATATGAAAGCGTTTGAACGGATTTGTAATGAGTTTAACATAAGACCCCGGTATGACTTCACACAAAAACTTGATGATCACAACGGCATGGGTACATTGTATTATGCTATGAGTCACAGACAATACCCACAAGATTATTACCCTGGTTACACTTCATTCTCATCAAAATCACAAGTATGGTTAGGATCAATAGAACAGAAACAGTCTAATGCCTGGACCACATTTATCTTAGACAGGAGTGACGGGTTTACTCAAGCGGGAGTGGAGCGCGTAAATGAGTCTATCAGAACATATGTGTGGTGTATACTAGGAGCACAAGCTCAAACAAAATCAAATATTTTGAATGGAAGTGAGAAGTTTGCCGCACAAAAACAGTTTTTATCGAACTTGGAAGACTCGATCAACTCAGTGGTTGATCTCCCGTCAAGCATACAGCGCTATCAAGACGTTCTCAGATATGCGAGATCAAAAGTTGACTTTGTAGTTGGCATCGAGTTATACATGTTGTCATCTGATCTTCAACTCCAAATGGGGACAATAACAAATTATAATAATGAAATAGTTGTTGCAGGTGTTGGTCAAAAACTCGGCCTCAATCAATCTGTAAACTTAGGAGGAACAACTGCGCATTACAGTTGTTAAAACCATTACAGGTGGTTACTTCCCCTGCCCCGGTATTAACACAAGCTGTAATACTTCAGTCTACACACGATTCCGAGAGAACAGCATTGGTAATTGGCCTTATTGGAGTAGGCACATCCTGAGAAAGCCTTGTTGCTGTCGGGACGTTAAGCAATGTACAATCATTATTGGAGTAGGAATATTACTTCTTTGCCTGTTTCATTAAATAACCCACCATTAACCATCCTGCTGTCACCAAAAAGACCCAAACATTCTCTGCCATAAATCCTACTACCTTTGCTGCAGTACTTATCATCCAACTGACAAGTGAGCCTAAAATGCCAGGCAGCGCATCCATCGCTTTTACAGCTAATTTCTTAAGTAAGTCTGATATATGAGACAATTGTTTCTTTACCCACGACTGTAAATCTTTTGGATCAGTTGGTGGTGCTGGAGGGGCTGGAGCGCTACCCCCTGGTCCACCCGTTACAGCTAACACTACAGTACTGATAATAAATCCGAGAGCAGTAATTAAACTTGCAATTGTGATACCCTGCTCTCTGAAAAGTGTTTTCAATCTCTCAGCCAACGTTGTGTCTTCGTGAAGTATTTTCTGAATAGTTTCTCTAACCCTGTTGACCTGTGTTTTGAGGGTTTTTTTTTCCAATTTCAATCACTTCTAGCCGTGCGGATCTTTCTATCTGCAAATCATTTAATCTGTGTTGTATTCTTTCTTTCATTTCTGTGTCATAATTCTCATCATCAGCTTTAGCTAATTTTTCTTTTTCTTTTTCTATGTGATTATCAAGCTCGCCTAGTTTGGCTACATTATTCACAAGCTCACCTCTGATTGACTGCAGTGTTTTATCCAACCCCACTAACTCCCGCATTGTCAAAGGAGAGTCACCCATTGTTTTCATACTTACTTACTTTACTTATGCCTGTCACCCCTACCCGGGTATAGGCCGTCGACGAGAGACCTCCAGCAACTCCTGTCCTGTGCTTCTCCTTCGATTATACTCCAGGTGGTTCCCAGTCTCTTGATGTCTGCTTGGAGGTCTCGACGCCAGGAGTTTCTCGGCCTACCTCTTTTCCTCTTTCCCTGGGGGTTCCATGACAATGCCTACCTAGTGATACTGGAAGCTGGCTTTCTCAGACTGTGACCGATCCATCCCCATCTTCTTCGCCCAATTTCATTCTCTGCTGTTATCTGCTCTGTTCTCTCCCAGAGTCTGACGTTGCTGATCTTCTCTGGCCAGTGGATTTTCAAAATTCTTCTAAGGCAACTGTTCATGAAGGTCTGTACTCTGTTGACTGTGGTTTTTGTCAATCTCCATGTCTCTGCTCCATATAGGAGAACTGCTTTTACATTGGAGTTGAAAATCCGGACTTTGGTGTGTTGTGACAGCTCTCTGGAACTCCACACTTTTTTCAACTGGAGAAAGGCTGCTCTGGCTTTACCGATTCGTGCTCTGACATCTGCATCAGTGCCGCCTTTTTTGTCTATGATGCTCCCGAGATAGGTGAAGGACTCCACCTCCTCCAACGGGGTGCCAGCAAGCAAGACTGGTTCTTCCCTGGTTGCGTTCAGCCTCATTGTCTTTGTTTTCTGTTTGTAAATGGTGAGGCCCACTTGGGACGAGATGTCAGCAAGCCTCGTGGTCTTGTCCTGCATTTCAGTTTTTCTTTTCCTGTTTCAATCACTTCTAGTCGCGCTGATCTTTCTATCTGCAAATCATTTAATCTGTGTTGTATTCTTTCTTTCATTTCTGTGTCATAATTCTCATCATCAGCTTTAGCTAGTTTTTCTTTTTCTCTTTCTATGTGATTATCAAGCTCCCCTAGTTTGGCTACATTATTCACAAGCTCACCTCTGATTGACTGCAGTGTTTTATCCAACCCCACTAACTCCCGCAAGGTTAAAGGAGAGTCACCCATTGTTTTCATAGCCTCATTTATTTGCCCTTCTGTAAATGAAGTTTCTTGTATTACTGTGTTTGCTATTTCTGGCAGGCTTGTTACTGCTGCCATTTCAATTTCTTGTCCAGTTGGCAACCTTGTTTGTACGTCATGAAGGGTACTAGCAAGACGAGGTGGTAACTGTTTATCTCCAATACCAAGTTGACGCAAGGCGCCAACACCACCTTCATTTTTGATTGTACTTAAAGCTCTAAACTTACCAGGGTCTCTTTTGTTAGTCAATTGTACTTTTCCTCTGTCAACAGTGTTTAAATATAATTGATTGATTGTACATTGCTTAACGTCCCGACAGCAACAAGGCTTTCTCAGGACGTGCCTGCACTGCTTGTGAAAAAAAAAAATAAACAGAACATTGAATGTATGTCGCCAGCCGGTCAAATACGTTAAATAAACCTAACACATGGGGCCTAAATAAAGCCAAGACCATTTAGCAACACACATCCAATATCAAGAGCTACAGGCAGTGCAGACAGTAGGGAGAGTTTTAAAAAGGCAAATACAGGTGAATGGACAAAGGGTAGACAGAAACACATGCCCCAGAATAGAGAGAAAAACCCACCCTGTGGGGCTGACCAGGGTGACCCTGGGAACTAAAAAATACCTAACCCCACCCAAGTCCCCCAGGGCAGACCCGGGTGGGGGGTGTTTAAATATAAATGGCCCTTGCCATCAAGTTCAAACTGATTAGGATCTATGTTGTCTGGGCGGTCACCAACATGATCATAAAACGATTGATTGATTGATTGTACATTGCTTAACGTCCCGACAGCAACAAGGCTTTCTCAGGACGTGCCTGCACTGCTTGTGAAAAAAAATAAACAGAACATTGAATGTATGTCGCCAGCCGGTCAAATACATTAAATAAACCTAACACAAGGGGCCTAAATAAAGCTAAGACCATTTAGCAACACACATCCAATATCAAGAGCTACAGGCAGTGCAGACAGTAAGGGAGAGTTTTAAAAAGGCAAATACAGGTGAATGGACAAAGGGTAGACAGAAACACATGCCCCAGAGAGAAAAACCCACCCTGTGGGGCTGACCAGGGTGACCCTGGGAACTAAAAAATACCTAACCCCACCCAAGTCCCCCAGGGCAGACCCGGGTGGGGTGATCATAAAACGAGTTCACTTTGCTTTCTAAAAGTTCGTGGCGTAAACTGTAAGTATTCCTTGTACCAGCCATATCTGTTGCACCAGTATCATAGTCATTCATGTCATCCATTTCAAAATCTTCATGGTTAAATCCTCCCGCTGCCATTGTTTTTATTAATTTAATATTTTTGATTTTTGCATAATAAAATGACACAGTCCTACGGATCAAAGTTAGACCCATACAGAAAACTACGTGAACCTTTTGGTGTTAAGGGCATTAGACAATCGTCATCACTAACAATCCTAGTACTATAGATCCAAACCAACCCTTACTGTCAAGTTTCCTAACCTAGGCCCCAGGGCAGTGACGTTATTGTTCCTGGTACTGCACACCTTGCATTTAATATCGAACTTTTATCAGACACAGATGACAAAAGAACACTAGTTAACAACCTAGGTAGAGCAATTATTAAGAATATTAAAGTTAAACTTGAAGGACAGGAAGTGTTTAGTCTTGACAATTCCGATGTGTTCTACTGTTACAAAGATTTGTGGCTTACACGGGGAGAACGAGAGGACCATATTTATCAAGGCATACAGTCAGATAGCATTATGAAAATTCGAAGTAAAAGACGTTATAGTGGCAGAAACATATGGAAATAGATTTTGCATTCCACTTGAATTTGAAATCCTAACAGCGCATTTGCCTTATTACCAAGGAGCACTGAATGACCGTCTGAGTTTTGAACTAATCTTTAATGACTACTCCAAAGTTATCAAATCAACGGATCTCAATGCATCATACAAGATCTCTAACATTTCCTTGGAATATGAGATTGTCACGCATGCTCATTTAGCTACTCTCATACAAAATTAGTACCAGTCAAGACTGCCGATTTATTATGACCGTGTGACAAGACACAGTTTAATTAATAAAAACAAAAGTGACTAGATTTGGAATATCAACCTAAACACGCCTGCTAGGTCACTGAAAGGCATTCTTATTTTGTTTGTTGCACCAGGAAGTCCATATCAACGAGATTCAGAAAAATTCTATAATCCGAAAATTACACATTTATCCTGTACAATCGAAGGACGACCAAATCAAGTGTATGCGTCTGGAATGATGGGATATCAGCACTATGATGAGATCACAAAGTATTTTGCAGGGGGGAGAATTAGAGATAAATCGGCTAACATAGCATGTAAGGATCTGCATCTGTATGCCGTGAGAATCTGTGAATACCTGACAAACAAGTACGCACTGTGGCTAGATCTGCGTTCTACGGAAGATGATTTTCTTCATGGCTCTGGCCGTACTATCGAAAACGGCAGTGACGGGATTACAATTTAAATACAGAAAGACTGAAAAAGCCGAAGCAATAAATATATATCTGTATCTGATTTATGATGCGCAGTTAAACATTTCTGAGAGCAGGCTAAGTAGTATTAAAGTATTAAAAAGTATTCACTTAGCTTTTGAGTTGTTTTGGTTTTCAGCCCATTTTGAATCAGAAATGCACCAAATCACAATAAAATCCAAACGTGTTAGCGGGCACGTCACGCTTGAGCTCTTAAACTCAGACTAAACTGAAAATAAAAGGCCATTGTACAGGGTAGTCCCCACTGAGAATAAACAGGAAACCGTTTCACTACCAATTTAAACCTTCCTGGTTATGAAAGGGACGCAAAAACTCACCCACACAGAGCATGTGTTATATAATGACTACCCAAAAAGCTTGGGCATAAAAGGCCTATTGTTCAGGGTCGTCCCTGGGCATAAAAGGCATATTGTTCACTGCCCGGTTAAAAGGAAATAAACGCACGCAATTCAGATCCGGTTTCAAACTAATCACACCCAATTTTCTCCTCACGTGAGTTGGTGATCTAAAAACACTCGTAAAACAGGGTGGGTGTATAGTAACTTTAAATCACTGAGGTCTCTCGCTGGGAGTAGAGTTATGGGTTTTGTCTTTTATTTTTAATGCTTCCCAGTCACGATGTGCTGATGAGTGTAGTGAAAACTTTTCTTCACACAGACGTCGAAAGAAAAATTCTTTTTTCTCCACACAAACTCCTCACTTGGCGAGTTTTATTTTATTTAGGAACGACTTGGTACTCCATATTTGGAAGAAAACCTATATTCAAGGTTTGTGCCACAAAACAAATCTGTCCTAGTGACATAGTGACATAAATTTGAAGCGTTGACACAGAACGGAATAATTTGGCCTAATATGTGTGTGTGTGCCTGTGTGTGTGGGGGTTGGGGTGGTGTGAGGGGCTTTGTAGGGTGGTGGGTATGTATGTGTGTGTGTGCGAGGTTGGTGGGGGGTGTGGGGGTAGGGGGTGGGGGGGGGGGGTATGTGTGTGTGTGCGAGGTTGGTGGGGGGGTGGGGTGTGGGGGTAGGGAGGGGGGTGGCGTGTACAGGATGTAGCCGCTATTTCTCAGGAATGCCAACAGTGACAGCATTGATATTTTAACTAGCCATTGTTTCCAAGGGGCAAGGTTGGTGGGGGGTGGGGTGTGGGGGTAGGGGGGGGGGGTGGGTGGCGTGTACAGGATGTAGCCACTATTTCTCAGGAACGCCAACAGTGACAACGGGAAATTAGAAATTCTGGACCGTAACGTAATTACGTATGTAATTTACCCTGATTTATAACTATCGATACGGCATTATTTATTATAGGTGTCCATCCGCTCTCTAATATTCATCTCTCTAAAGGTATGTAATTCTTATCCAAAATAACTCAAATGAATAGTGGATCTTTCCTATGATTAACACACACATGGTCTCAAAGAATAACACAAACACAAACGTAACAGCAAACAACGCACTTCGGATGGGGTTATGTTATGATCATGAGGGGGCAACACATTAGGTGAAGGGTGCCTGAGTCAGCATTGCGTCTCTTGCAGGGCAGCTATATCCACCTTTACTCTCTTAAGGTCACTGTTGGTTTGTACCTACTTCATGACCCAATTCTTGAAAAAAGGATTTAATCCACAACATTGCCTGTTACAGTGACATAATCTGCATAGGTTCAGTCTAAAATATAATAATAAAATTGTCTTTTTTCAATTTCGGGGTCACAGTCCCCCTTTTTGTGACCAGTATCGCAGAAGTGCATGCCATAAATATTGGAATGTTTGAATCCAACTTGGATTAGATCCCTCATTCACACTGAAAATCAGTTGGGTAATTTGGAAGCATAACGCCATATGAACAGCATGAAACGCCTTTTTCAACCAGTGTCAAAAGGAATAGAAACAAATCACTTTTACAATATGGACTTAAAAATGATATTGATAAAGAGCGGGTGTGAGGCAAACAAATTTCAGTCAAGCATAGTACAGATTCCACATGCTGTAGTTTCCTGAGGCTAAGTCCCATTTTTGGCTGCCATTTTGGACTACATTCTGACACTTTCTACAAAGGTTTCAGTATCAAATTACGTTTTTTCTGATCATACTTCTTGTACTGTTTCTTTATTCACTTTCTAATGTATATAAATGAAAATATTTTTTTTAAGTTGTTGCATGTTTATTAAAATGTGAAGTGACAAAGTTTGTCAATCTTATTTTATATTTATTGACCATATCTTACCTCTTTTTGCCAATTTACTGCCCTAAAAGACTGTAACCTTTGAGAGATGTCACTCAAATTGATATGTCTGAAAAGGTGTTGTCACAAAGTATCCCTGTGTCAAGTTGAAGTTTACGGCTTGAAAAGTCTCTGAGACAATACCACAAAAAGTTTACCACATGGACTGACGATGTATGAGCCAAAACTGCAGCCACTTAAAATACAGTCGACCATAATGCCATAAATTGTAATTTATTAAACCCCTTGCACATGCAGCCACGGCAGGCTGGTCATGTTTCTTACACACAAAAACTGACCTGTGTCAAGAGCCAGAAGGATGCGATTGTTATTGACCCAGGCTGCGTCACACAGCCCTGCCTCCAGCTGCAGACCAGCGCTGCAATTTTCCACATCAGGAGCCACTTCCGGTGTGCAATAGAACCACAGTGAGCCCAGCCAGTACCGTCCCGTCAGACTAGATGCACCCACCAACAAACCTCCATCTGAAAGTAGACAGATGAGCCTGTTTCAAAAGGTGAAGACAAGAAGGGACAATGCAGCTGAAAATAAAAACCGAAATAAAGAATCACTTTACTCTTACCTGTGATCTTAGACACCCCTAGCATACTGTAGAATAAGTGAAAAGCTAGTTAGTTGAATATGAAATGCCAGATCAGAGCTTAAAATGGGTCAGCTGGCTTGTCGTGGATGTGACAATGGAAAATGATCATGATCAGATTCAAAGGAAAATATCTGTGATTCTTTTGTCACTTTTTTCAAGCAATACAAGGTAAGTTTTTAAAATGTATTTCTTTTTGTGCATTTTGCTATCACAAATTCTGATGGGCGCATGCATTATTTGGGTCCAGTGTCACATCCATAAGAAGAAGCCCACACATAAACACTTGACGCAAAGAATCAAATGCTAATTATGTGAAAATCATCAGCCATTTATTGAAGTAACATCACAAGTTTTCAGACACAGCAACACCATGTAGCATCATTGTTTTCACTTTATTTTGTATGAACTTCATGTTTTGGATGTGATATAACCGTTGTGGTCAAAGTTTGTAATTAGTTAAAACTGTTTAAACACGGGTTGTTTTACTTCAAATCATTAGAGACTCAATAAAAAGCATACACTTTGAAAGCATCAGAAGTGTGTGAAAATTTCGGGCAAGATGTAGCTTTACAGAACCTCAGTTCCAGGAATGTGGGATGTGTGTAACACACCTGAAGCGGACCACAAAAAAGTGTTTGGTAAGATGTTATACTGCAAACAAAGTGACTGCAAATAAATGACAAATATTCAATAATCAAATGTCAGGGTCAAGCAGTGGGCGAAGGGGAAGAAAATGGCTGGATGTCTAGTTGTTCTCCAGTTCCTCTTTGTTGGAGCTCCACGTTCTGACAGGTGACCGAGGCTGAAGAATGCACAGGAGTAAGCGTTCCGTTGTTTAGATCCAAATACATCTCCCAGCCTCTGCATGGATACATTGAGCAGATAGGGGCCCTAAGCACATATGCAGTTACTGCAATCTGCCACAGTCCACAGAATGCAGTCAACAGTTGAACCTGCATGATCTCTGGAGCCAGAGTGACACATATGTGCTCAAAGGGTAACAGTCTCAAGAGTGAGGCCAGAATTTTCTGCGACAACAGCCAGAAGACTAGCAACGTGCTCAGGTATTTCGCCGTCCTTCACCATACTTCTCCTTGAGCTTACTTCTCGAAATGGTTGACAAGTTCCATTACAATTCTGCTGCGCACTTCCTGGTGACATGATTCTGTGTCACATGCCCAATATGCAGGTGTCTCAGTAAGCAACTTCCATCTGATTCTGCTACCAGTGGGAAAAGATTTGATGGCACTCAAAGCATATCTGTAAACACATCGCTGAAGATCAACCACAGTGTGGAGAGGAATGGAACAGCTTTCAACCTCAGCAAGATTGGTGGCCACAACATCTTGCAACTTTGAAAATGTTTTGCAGGGACACAGCTCTCCATGTAGGTGTCTGAAGAAAACAGTGCTTGATATTTGAGATCCAGGTGAAGGTGGGGGTGGTGAAGGTGGGGCTGGTGGAGACGAAGGAGGAGGTGGGGTGGTGGAGACAGGGGTGATGGATCTGATAGCTGTGTTGATGGAGCTGGTGATGCTGGAAATGGGCGTGGAGGCGATGCTGAAGCATCAGCAGCTGATGGAGAGGTTGGTCCTGACAGCAACTGTTGTAGCACCAATGTCGATAGAGATGGCGATGCTGCTGACTGTGGTGCAGAATTGGATGATGTTGCAGGCTGTGCCACTTTCATAATAATAATAATAATACCGTTATTATATAGGCGCTTTTTCTCAATTTTGGGGAAATCGACTCAAAGCGCCGCGCCTGAAACCCAACACACACACTCACGAAACAGACACGGATTTACGCCATTTAAGACAAACACAGTACAAGACAAACGAAGGGCCAGTCAGCTACTGAAGTTACAGAGATTTTTTTTTATCGCTTGTATTTGAAATTTTGTAAAGTGGCCTGAGACCGGTACCAAAGTGTGGGGGGGTGGAAGAACCAGAGTACCCGGAGAAAGAACCCCCGACGGTCCGCCCGAATCAGTCTCAACTGGTAATATTTTCAATCACCCACTGAGCCAGAATGTTCACAGCCTGGTTCTCCAATGAGGCATGCAGGATGGAAGCAGGACAGTTTCCTTGTCTGAAGTTAAAGAGTATTTCTTCCCATTCCTTGCTTACTGTCAACTTGTTGAGTGCCCTTCAAAGTACGATGAGGCCATGGAGCAATCCGCAGTTTCAGAGTTTATAATATTACAAGTGGCTATGATGTCACTATGAAAGTGAAGTAATGGTTATTGACTGACCGAAAAATCTCATTCATTTTTGTTCTGATCCTCTTCATCTGTTCCATGTCCTGATCGTATGCAATTTTTCTGCACTCCAGAACATGGCGATCTAGTAGTGTTTTCCTTGCAGATGGTGAATTTTGATCATAAATAAGTATTTTATAAAGTATGCAGCATTTATGATACAAGACACGTGTCGAAAAACGTATTCTATGATCAACCATGACATGGACCAAAACACTTTTTGGTCCAGCACCACCATTTGACCTTGAATGTATGCTAAGCTTTGCAACAGCTCGAGAAATCAGAGTCAGTTCTACTCAGAATTTCGACTAAGCTGTGATCCAAACCAACAGACAGCTCTCTAATTGATTACTTGTCAATCAAAGCAATAATCTGTTTGACTGTGAAAATGTCACGATTGTGACAAAAGACAAAATTAAAGAGGAGTCTGAGTGAACAAGTTTATCTCCCCTACAAAGCACCGTTTGTGAGACAAATTGATGATGTAACATTCACCGAAGATTTAAACTTTCTTTTCATAGCCATTTGACTCCCATCTCGGACATGCATGCAGATACAAACTTCAGTTCTAAGTACCCAAATGGACAAAGTCAGACCTACATCAGCTCTGAAACAGCCTCATCTATGAACGGTTTTGCAGTTCTGAGAGATATAAGGATGGAGAATACAACAGATTTTTTTGACGACGTCAATTTTTCAATGTTTTTGATCACAAATCGCTCATCTAATGACACACCCCGTTTTTTTTAGGTTTCTCCTTATTTTTTTCAGTAAAATAAAGGTTTCCAAAATCAATGACATTCATGACTAAAGCAAAATTAACACCTGAGTTAATTAATCTATTGGTTATGTAAGTGTGTTCATTTTGCAATGCGTAGTTTATTCGGATTACTTAGCCAATTACGAGTATTTCCGATAGAGGATCGGAGGCGCCGTCACACACGCGCGCACTTATGCCAGTAAAAAATTAGTGGTAAACACACTAACTAAATCTATTTTCTCAATCAAATAAGAGCAATCAAATCTGCCTACTAAATAGCCTTTGTTTATACACCTGCTTTGTCAATTTCACGCACACACAAGCAAAAACAGCACAGACAACACAGGGAGGTAACTTTTGGTTATAAGCAAAAACGACATACATAGTTACTTCCCTTAGACGACGCGTAGCAACGGTCACGTGTTATTTTCTAAACACCAAGCCGGTCGCGTTCTTTCGTTAAGCGGCATTGTAAAAGACGGACGTGTTTTGAGGACTGACTTGATTTTCAGAGGTGATATTCAGTGATCGATAAATCTTGAGAATATATACGACGGTAAGATCGATAGTTTGTCTGTTTAATTTGTCAAATTTAGAAACAAGACAGGCCTCGCGGTTAGTCTGGATTGCGCTAAGTTTAATCTGCTATGGAGAGTGGCTAATCTAGGGTGCCGAAATCCATAAAATAGAAAATATGAAAAGAAACTGTGTGTTCTAGCCAGGTTGCTACGAGGGTACCCCACTGTCTTTCCGAAAGGTGTTTAGTTTGCGGGAGCAAATTGAACAAATGCTGAAAATACAAGAAATAGCCGATTCACTTTTGGAAAACACCTAACGCTGATCCATAACATTGTTTGCTTGTTTGTTTTGTTTGTTTGTTTGTACAAAGGTTCTAATGCGTCTTAACAACCCTGTTTGAATCACATCTGAGACATTTTATCACTTTCGTTTTGTTAACTGACTAAGCCCGTGTGATCATCGCCGAGCAGGCCGCACTAACAAGGAAAATGAAAACGTGTAACTATAAGTCCGTGAAAATGATATATCACCGAGCAGGCCGCAAACAAGGAAAATGAAACGTGTAACTGTAACTGTAAGTCTGAGTAAAAAATCACTGAGCAGATCACAGATAAGACAAATGTGTAACTGTAAGTCTGAGTAAAAAATTACTGATCAGATCACAAACAAGACAAATGTAAATGTGTGATCTATCACCAAGCTGATAACAAGACTAAGTCTTAAAGTGAGAAATCACAGAACATACTACAAAAAGGCAGTAAGTCTTTAAGTGTGAAAACACAGAACATACCACAAAAAGGCTGTAAGTCTGAGAGTGAGAAAATCATCGGACAGGTTACACGTAAAAGTGGCTTTAAGACTGAGAGTGAGAAAATCATCGGTCAGGTCATAAAATGGACGGAGTGAGATTTTGCCTGATGTGTGACAAACATCATAATGACCAAGTCGCACGAGAAGCAAATGTTTATATGTTTGTTTGTATTGTCTCATCATAAATGTTATGGACCAAGTGTGAGGTGTTTCACCGCGCTCATGCAAGTAGCTTGCTTTTTGCAAGTGAATTGAAAACGGATTTTACATAGGTTTTAGCAACAGGACTGACGGTGGGGTATACCTGTAGCACACTGACAAAGAAAGATGATTTTGGCTTTGTATCTGAATAATTGATTTACAAAACAGCGCCCTGGTCAGCCCACTTGTAGCACGCTGTCAAAAAAAAAGGTGTTTATTGGCTTTGTATCTTAATAATTGATTTATTAATCACTCAGCGCCCTGGTCAAGCCTTCAAAATCATGGTAGTTGTGCGGATTTAGTTTGTCTAAGCCATAGCTGTGCCGCGCTGCGAAAATAGACATAACAATCTCGCTTTGCATTAGCGACAGGATGTATTGAAGGCGTTAACAGAATATTGAGCTTTCTCAATCAGAGTCATTTGCTATCATTCTGTGCCGTGGACAACTAAGAAATGATAGGTGAAACACAGAGTTAAATGATTCTGTTTAGGGCCTTAGCATGTTTGTGAACTATTTTATGCGATCTTGGTATCCAACGTAAACATACGACGTATGTCCTTAGCAAATCGTCCGACGGTGTCGGACGATTCGTTAAGGTAAACAACAGAGACTGTTTGTAGCAACCACGCTGACTGAGCACCAAGGTGTAATCTTAACCGCTGGCGGTAAACAGCGCGGCGCAGGCAGTGTCAGTACAGCGGAAAGACCAATACGTCACTAGCTGCAATGCGGAAGTTGCCAGTCTACTCATATTTTATATTTAGCGCAGTTTCGATTTGAGTACACAATCTGTGTATTGCGTGTCATACAACAGCATGGCTAAGCCTGACGGTGTTTTGCGGACGAGTCTACAATATTCATGCAGAATAAAGATTTTGTGTTTGTTTGTCTGTTTGTCTATGCGTGTGAGTGTATGCGTGTGCGTGAGCGAGTTTATAGGTATGTGCGAGTGCGTGTATGTACTTGTGTTTGTGTGTGTGTGCCTGTATGCGTGTGCGTTTGTGTGAGTGCATGTGTGTATGTATGCGTGTGAGTGTTTGTGTATGCGTGTGTGTTTGTGTGCATGTATGTATGTATGCGTGTGAGTGTTTGTGTGCGCGTGTGTGTGCGTGAGTGCGAGTGTTTGTGTGTGTGTGTGTGTGAGTGCATGTGTGTGTGTGTGTGCGTGTAAGTGTTTGTGTGTTATGTGTGTGTGCCTGTGTGAGTGCATGTGTGCGTGCATGTGTGAGTGCATGTGTGTGCGTGTGAGTGTTTGTGTGTATGTGTGTGTGCGTCCGTGTTTGCGTGCGTGCGTGTATATATGTGTGTTAGAGATATAAAATATAAGATTCCAAAAACATTTTTTTTTCATTGCCTCTGTGCCAATACCCCCCCCCCCCCAAAAAAAAAAAAAAAAAAACAGTTATTTAAATAATAACCACACACACACACACAAAAAAAAAACATTGCTATATGCACTTGATAACAAATTATTTAAGTTACCTGCAGATACTTGTTAACAAATTTTCCAAAGTCACTTATAACTGACAGATAACTTTACAGGTAACCTTTTAAGAACCTATAATTAGTTATTAAGTGACTTAAGTCAAGAACTTATAAGAACTTAAACTAACAAAATGTAAGTTCTTGACTTAAGTCACAACTTACTCGGACAGATTTGTCAAGATACAAGGACAATGAAAAAACTTTTTTTAGTAATAGTCAGGTGGTGCTGGTGGTGCTGATGGGGTTAAATAGTTAGGTGGCATGTCATTTTTCTGTGAAGTGTATGTCATTAATAAACGATTACCGAATCTGATTTTTATTTGTTTAAAAGATTGTGTAGTTTTTCTGTGGTTTCCTGAACACCGATCTTTTTTCCTTCCGCTAAAAAACTAGCCTTCAGTTCTTCAACATTTACGGGAGATTGACTGCGCATTTTATTCTGGATTTCAGACTTCTGTTTTTTGTAATTATTTAAATCATCCTGGACTCTCTTAAATTCCTCGTCATCGATAAAATTATCGTTCAATGCCTTACTGATAATAAGTTTCATACTGCTCAGCTTTGCACCAGCAAGCGTACTCAATGCTTCATGTTTCTGTAATTTCGTGTGAAACCTCTTGTTCAAGGCCTCCAAACCAAAGCATGCTAGGCATGTAGCGACGCTAACAGCCTCAACTGCTATTCCAGCCAAACTCCCAATTCCTGTGGCGAACAGAACAATACCCCCTACAGAACATGAAGCTGAAACTGCACCAATAGCCATAGAAGTGTTTTGAACAGAATTAAATACTGACTTATACCTCCTTTTGCACCGTGAGTACTTAGCCTCCTCACTCTCCAAATATTTCAAAGCTTCTGTAATATTATTTAATCTGAATGCATCTGTCTGTAATGTTTTATCTGAAGCAATTGGCATATGTGGATCAGGCGCAAGTGTTGTTTTAGTCGTCACATTTGTTTCAGTCGGATCAAGCGTTGGTAGTTGCGGATAGAAGTTTACCATTTTTTTTATTGACAAATATTTTTTTTTATTTAATCAGCAATTACATTTTGCAACTCTTCAAAAGTATACAATTTGCTGGCATAATAAAATGCAACAAGATCAATGTGTTCAAGGTTTATGTAAGTTAGACGAACAAAAGTTGTTTTGTCAACCACCACCTTGACAGCTGGAACACTGCTCGAAACATTAATAACATCATTATTTTTTGTAATAGCAATAAAGACCTTTGATGATTCTGTTACTGTTTCATCCCATGTAAGTTTAATTCCTTGTGCAATTTGAGCCTCTTTAGCAGTAGTTACTGATTTCATGATAATTTCAAATACTATTGTTGCTTCTCTAGCCATGACTAAGCTTGCTGGCATAAACACAACAGAAGTATCTGATCTACCCTTTCTAGTTGTAAGAAGATATCTCCGTTTCTCATAATTTTCAACTTTCAGTTTTTCTCTGCTATTGTTGTCTGGGGCAAAACTTGGAACAAGGCTTACAATAAGCGGCCCCGAGTTAACAACCTTCCTAAACACTAAGGCACCTTCGTCATCAGTGTATACATAAGGACTAATAAATTCCAACTTTATGTCCCAGTCAATTGTGGGTGGTGGAACAGGTACAGGTGAAACCACCCACTTATTTCCCACATGTATTAAGTTGTAGGGCGAATTATTTACAGGTGGAGTAGGTACAGTAACATCACGTAGCTGACCAAGTTTAGGAATCTGTTTTTCACCATCTTTCATGTCAACAATTACTTTCCTCTTGTACATGCCATAGGAATCAAGTTCAAAACCATATATTTCTCCAATTTCTCCCTCCTTCTCAAAATCCTGTACATCTGCCAAATCTTTCAATTCTGTTACTGGACATGCAACTGGTATGATTCTCGACTTTGGACCACCACTCATTTTTTATAAACAAAAATAAAATTATTTAATTTCCAACACAACACTAAAATCATGCATAAGAACTGGTTTGTCATCCTGATTAGTTACAGATATACTCAGTGACTCAAAGAAACTAGAACCTAATTTCTTAAACTGCAAATTAGGAAATCTAACAACTACACTTTCACAATACGGAGCAGTTCCAGTAGGTAAGCATCTCAACAAAGTTGAAGGCTTTCCATTGTGAACATTCTCAGATGTGTTTAGTTCTTTCAAATAAACATTTAGCACTGTGTGTACTGACAAATTGACAGGACGTTTTCCAGTTATTTTAAGTTTTTTGGTCTTCATTGTTATAATACCAAACTCAAATTCACCTAAATCATCTGATCTATACCAATCTTCGTCAATATAAAATCCAAGTAAATATGCAAATCTATCTGAGATCCTTAACCAATTTTGTGTGGAAAATTCTAATGTAACAAGTAGGTTAGCTGGATTTAAAGTTGCTTTAATTTTAAATTTACTTTGAAACCATTCAGCTATAGTACAAAAGTCATAATACCCGGGTGGTAAAGCTTCAGTCTTACCATCTAAATTTACTTTATTATATATATCATCCTCAACATTAAACCATTTTACTGTGTAGAACAATTCATGGATAGCTGCAGCCTTGCTACCATCTCGATTATCAATCCCATTAGTTAACCACACTGGTTTGCTTGTGTCAAGATTTGTTAAGGTAATAAACATTTTTATTATCTCATATAAAAAAGGATGGAATTTAAATCGCCAACCATTACCACAACAAACGCATTTCAATTTAATATGGATGCCAAATATAATGTTGCACCTACTTATGAACAGAAAATAATTCAACTAAATCAACTCGACATAGCTGTGTCTGACGCAAGCGTACAAGATCTATTCCAAGTCAAAGTACCAAATCCGTTTGACCATTACCTAAACCCTCCAATAACAGATGACTCAACTGCAAGAAAGTGGTCTTCAAGCCCACTACAGATGTTTCAAAACCAACTCAACTTTGCAATACTATGTTCAACTACAGGCTGTGGTGTTTCATTTACAGACCACTTGAATCACTCAAACAAACTGATTAGATCTGTGTATCATTTTCATGTTTATTACCAGCTTAGACGTATACTGTCAGAACTTCATACACCACTGCCCACTGAATCCAGTTTCAACAGGTTTAATAACCCTATGGATATGAAAGCATTTGAACGCATCTGTAATGAATTTAACATAAGCACTAAGTATGACTTCACACAAAAACTTGATGATCACAAAGGCATGGGTACATTGTATTACGCTATGAGTCACAGACAATACCCTCAAGATTACTACCCTGGTTACACTTCATTCTCATCTAAATCTGAAGTCTGGTTAGGATCAATAGAGCAGAAGCAGACTAATGCGTGGACCACATTTATTTTAGACAGAAGTGACGGGTTTACTCAAGCAGGAGTTGAGCGCGTAAATGAGTCTATCAGAACATATGTCTGGTGTATACTAGGTGCACAATCACTAACAAAATCAAACATTTTGAATGGAAGTGGAAAGTTTGAAGCACAAAAACAGTTTCTTGCAAATCTTGAAGATTCAGTAAATTCATCAGTTGATCTCCCATCAAGCATACAACGCTACCAAGACGTACTCAGATATGCCAGATCAAAAGTTGACTTTGTAGTTGGCATCGGGTTATACATGTTACCATCTGACCTTCAACTCCAAATGGGAACAATAACAAATTATAATAATGAAATCATTGTTGCAGGTGTTGGTCAAAAACTAGGTTTCAATCAATCTGTAAACTTAGGGGCCACAACCACACATGTTCAGCCCTTAAAATCATTACAGACGGTAACACCCCCGGCCCCGGCCCCAGCCCCAACACCGACACTCATACAACCAGTACAGTCAACACCAACCCCTGACACACATGAGTCGGAAAGAACTGCATTGGTAATAGGCCTCACTGGATTAGGAGTATTACTTCTTTATCTGTTTCATTAAATAACCCACCATCAACCCTCCTACTGTAACCAAAAAGACCCACACATGCTCTGCCATAAACCCAACTACCTTTGCCGCTGTACTAATCAACCAGCTGACAACAGTACCAATTATGCCAGGCAAAGCGTCCACTGCTTTCAGAGCCAATTTCTTAAGCAAGTCTGATATGTGAGACAACTGTTTCTTTACCCACGTCTGTAAATCTTTTGGATCTGTGGGAGCCGGTGGGCCCGGTGCTGGGGCTGGACCACCACCACCACTGCCGGAGACAGCCAACACAACTGTACTGATAATAAACCCAAGAGCTGTAATTAAACTAGCAATTGTAATACCCTGTTCTCTGAAAAGTGTTTTAAGTCTCTCAGCCAGAGTAGTGTCTTCGTGAAGTATTTTCTGAATAGTTTCTCTAATTCTGTTAACTTGGGTTTTCAGTTTTTGTCTTCCAATACTAATTGTTTCTAACCGTCCTGATCTTTCTATCTGCAAATCATTTAATCTGTGCTGTATTCTTTCTTTCATTTCTGTGTCAAGATTTCCATTGTCTGCTGTAGCCAGTTTCTCTTTTTCACGTTCAATGTGTTTATCAAGCTCTCCCAGTTTGGCAAGATTATTAACCATCTCACCTCTTATCGTCTGCAGTGATTTATCCAATCCCATAATCTCCCTCATTGACAAAGGTGGATCATCTATTGTTTTCAAAGCATCATTTATTTGCCCTTCAGTAAATGAAGTTTCTTGTATCACTGTGTTTGCTATTTCTGGTAGGCTTGTTACTGGTGCCATTTCAATCTCTTGCCCTGTTGGCAAGTTTAATTGCGTGTCGTGAAGCACACTAGCCAGTCTTGGCGTGACAGGAGACCCACCAATACCAAGTTGACGCAAGGCACCAACACCACCTTCATTTTTTATTGTACTTAAAGCCCTAAACCTACTAGGGTCTTTTTTGTTAGTCAATAGTACTTTTCCTTTGTCAACAGTATTTAAATATAAATGACCCTTGCCATCAAGTTCAAACTGATTAGGGTCTACGTTGTCTGGGCGGCCACCAACATGATCATAAAATGAGTTCACTTTGGTTTCTAAAAGTTCATGATGTAAACTGTAAATATTTCTTGTACCAGTCATATCTGCCATATCTGCCATATCTGTTGTATTACCAAAATCATACGTGTCATCCATTTTAAAATCTTCATGATTAAATCCTCCTGCGGCCATTGTTTTATTAATTTAATATTTTTTATTGTGCATAATAAAAATGACACAATCTTACGGATCAAAGTTAGACCCATACAGAAAACTACGTGAGCCCCTGGGTGTTAAGGGCATAAGACAATCAATCGTCATCACGAACAATCCAAGTACAATAGACCAGAATCAAACACTTACAGTCAAGTTTCCAAACCTAGGTCCCAGTGACGTTATCGTTCCTGGCACTGCACGCCTAGCATTTAATATCGAACTATCATCAGACGCAGATGTAAACAGAACACTGGTTGACAATCTTGGCAGAGCAATTGTTAGAACTATTAAAGTAAAACTTGAAGGACAGGAAGTGTTTAGTCTTGACGACTCAGATGTGTTCTACTGTTACAAAGATCTTTGGCTCACAAGAGAAGAACGAGAAGACCGTGTTTACCAAGGCATACAGTCAGATAATGTTGGTAAACTTCGAATCAATGCCGGAGACAAAACAACTACTGGGGTACCAAAGGATGTTATTATAGCTGAAACATATGGAACCAGGTTTTACATTCCACTTGAGTTTGAAATCCTCACAGCTCATTTGCCTTATTATCAAGGAGCACTGAATGACCGTCTAAGTTTTGAACTAACTTTCAATGACTACTCCAAAGTTATTAAATCATCTGCCACAGATGCAACATATAAGATCTCTAACATTTCCTTGGAATATGAAATTGTTACACACACTGAACTAGCCAGACTCATTCAAAATCAATACCAGTCAAGACTGCCAATTTATTATGACCGTGTGATTAGACATAGTTTAATACCCAAAGACAAGAGTGACCCAATGTGGAACATAAACTTGAACACACCAGCCAGGTCACTGAAAGGTATTCTTATGTTGTTTGTTGAACCGGTGAGTCCATACAAAAGGGATTCAGAAAAATTCTACAATCCAAAGATTACACATTTGTCCTGCACAATCGAAGGCCGCCCTAATCAAGTGTACGCTTCAGGAATGCTGCCTTATCAACACTATGACGAAACCACAAAGTATTTTGCGGGTGGAAGGATTAGAGATAAACCAGCAAACATTGCGTGCAAAGATCTACATCTGTTTGATGTTAGGATCGGACAATACCTTACAAACAAATATGCACTGTGGCTAGATCTTCGTAGTACAGATGACGATTATCTTCATGGGTCAGGACGAACTGTCGAGAATGGTAGTGATGGAATAACAATTCAGATACAAAAGAAGGTTGAAACTGCTGCAGCCATAAATATATATTTGTACCTGATATATGACGCACAACTCAATATTGCAGAAAGCAGACTGAGTGGACACATATATTAAAATTATATTGTGTATTAAAATGAACCTGAGCTTGATGACCCTTGACCCACACTGTGGATTGTTTTGTGGTGCCACAGGGTGTGGGAAAACTGAATTTGTACTTAACCTCTTACAAACAAGATACATACACCACTTTGAAAACATTGTAATATTTTGTCCAACAATAAAACACAACAAAGCTTATCACAACCGTTTATTCATTTGGACTGACAGCAACATATACTTAGTCGACCCTGAGAAAAAACTGAATGACTACCTACAATATTTTTACAAGCAATTTGAAGGACAGCCAACGTTGTTCATAGTTGATGACTGTTCTGCAGAGAAAGACATTGTCAAGAAGAGAAACACTCTAGCAGAACTTGCCTTCAGTGGCAGACACGCAAATGTCAGTGTATGGATTCTCACTCAAAAATATAATGCTGTACTGAAAGATTTTCGAGAACAGTTAAAGTTTATCTGTTTGTTTTACTGTAAGGATCGTGACAGCTTTGAAGACTGTCTCAGAGAGAATGATGTCATCCCAAATAAGCATGAATGAGATGATGTAAAAAATAAACTGAAATCAACTAAGCATCTAAAGCTCATTTTAAAGACAGATCAGCCCACAGGGTATGGGTTAGTAAATTGATGTAAATTAATTTATTCTTTTGTTTGTCCAATAAAAATGACAGACGGACAAATCATACAGGTGCTTGATCTCACACACCTTTTCAAAGATGTTATGCACTTTACTGACTTAATAACACCCAAACAGACTTACATAAGCCTTTCAGCACCATCAGAAATATATGTTACATATAGTGTGACTTTGGATTATGTCGATGAGCATCCAAATGTGGAGCACATGACAGTTGATTTAAAGACACCTACTTTTAAAGTTGATGATACCAACTATGGCTGGTTAGGGGAAGTTTGTTATAGCATATTTAAACAACTACGCAAACTAAATGTTTATATTGACAGTGTTACAGTTAATAAAGTGGTATTACACAAGGTGAGCCAGCGGTAATATTTTTTCATTTATTATTTTGTCGGTCAAATAAAAATGACGGACAATGTTCAAAACCCTGGCTCATCTGGTTTAAGAAACGTGTTTCACACAACAAACTTACCTATATCTAATACTAATAATGTTTATGAATCAATAGAAAACTCTTTTTCTGTCATACAACAAAATCTTCTTACAGGCAGTGTAAAGATTCAGATTGTTGCAAAAATCGAATTCACTAGGGTGGACGGTGAAGTGATTGTATCGTACATATCAACAAGACAACACACTGTTAACACAAGAAGAGAATTGGAGAACGTGTTTAGAGACAGACTATTACCAGACTTCCTCCAGGCGATTGACAGTGCAAGAATGAAGGGGTCTGGCTGGCACGAAGGACATGTACATGAACTGCAACTAAAGCAGTCTAGGTATCATCCTATACTAGGTAAAGCATGGATACCACTGCCAACAGAGGTTGCAAACAAAAAGGCTGTTGTTAATATACAGAACAATGACAACTATTGTTTCATGTGGTGTGTGCTTGCTAAATTACACTTTGTAAAATCAAAACCTGAACGTGCATCTAACTACACTAAATTTGTAAATGAACTCAACTTCAGTGGCATTGAGTTCCCTGTTAAAATAGAAGACATAGACTTGTTTGAAAAACTAAATCCTGGTATATCTGTAAATGTGTATGTGTGGGATAATGAGTCTGTTGACAAGTTACAACCAATTAGAGTGTCCCCAATTGCCCCAACCTATGGAAAGTCAGAAGATAGGCATGTTGATATGTTATTAATAAGCTCTGGTGATAACTTCCACTACACAATTATCAGGAGTATGTCACGACTAATTCATAATCATGTATCAAAACATAATGGTAAACAGGAAGTGTGTAAGAGATGTTTACAAAGATTCTCCTCCATAAACGTAGCACACAAACATGTTTTACACTGCAGATCAGCTGATGACATACAAACTGTACTTAAGTATCCAGATCCTGGCAGCAAGGTTTATTTTAAGAACTATGGGAATCAGCAAAAGTTGCCATTTGTAGTGTATGCAGATTTTGAATCATTAGTAGTTCCGTATGACGGTCCTGTTCCAGAATCATTACCAAAGACTATAAAACTGAGTGACCAAGTGGTGTGTTCTTTTGGATACATTCTTGTTAGGTCAGACGGACAGCATTCAGAGCCTGTTATCTACAGGGGAGAAAATGCAGCATGTTTGTTTTTAACAGAAATGAGACATCTGTATAGTCAGGTAGTACAGTATCTCACAACATGTCAGATGCCTTTAGTGATGACAGAAGAAGACAAACTGAAATTTGATACAGCTGAGATGTGTTGGATTTGTGAACAACCTTTAGGGGGTGATAAAGTTCGTGACCACGATCACATAACTGGGCATTACAGAGGTGCTGCACATGGTGATTGTAACTTGAAATTAAAAATAGATCCTAAGACATACAAGTTACCAATCTTTTTTCACAATCTCAAAGGATATGATTCACACATCATCATGCAGGCTGTGGATGAGTCGTACAAAAACATAAGTTGTATTGCCCAGACAACTGAGAAATACTTAACTTTTAGGTTAGATAAATTAGCATTTTATGACTCCATGCAACATTTGTCTTTAGGATTGGCTAGTCTGGCAGAAGGACTGACTGAGTATCCAATAACGAGTAAATATTTTGAGCCAGACTTGATTAAGAAAGGTGTGTATCCGTATGAGTACATTGATCACTGGGTTGTGTTTGAAGAAACAAGACTGCCACCAAAAGAGAAATTTTATTCTACACTAACTGGAAAAGGTATTTCTGACTCTGAATATCAACATGCACTTGATGCGTGGGGTAAATTAGGGTGTCAGACGATTGGTGACTACCATGACCAGTACTTGAAAGCTGACGTTTGTTTGCTAGCAGACGTATTTGAAAGTTACCGCGAGAAGGGTTTGTTGCACTACAAACTTGACCCAGCTTGTTACATAACTAGTCCTGGCATGACATGGGATGCATTTTTGAAATCCAGTAAGATATCTATAGACCTGTTGTCTGATCGTACGATGGGTGAAATGGTGGAACGTGGATTGAGGGGAGGCATTAGTATAGCTTCAAACAACTATGCCAGAGCCAACAATAAATATCTGGACGGTCATGGTGACCTTGACCGGGGGTTTGACCCCTCAAACCCTGGGTCAAGGTCATTCATTACGTACCTTGACGCTAACAATTTGTATGGGTTCGCGATGTGTGAATTATTGCCCTTGAAAAACTTTTGTCTGTATGATTTGTCACAGTATGATATAACAGACATAACAAACAATATTATGAATCATGACCGAAACGACGCGAAGGGTTGGATCTTTGAAGTAGACCTGGAGTACCCACACCATCTACACGATTACCATAATGATTATCCGTTGGCTGTTGAGAAAATGAGTATGACAGGAAAAAAAGAAGACACTAAACTTGTACCGAATCTAAATGACAAATTCAATTACGTTTGTCACTACCGCTTGTTGCAGTTTTACATCAGACATGGGTTAGTACTAAAGAAAGTTCACAGAGGAATTCAATTTGATCAGAGTGCTTTCATGAAAGATTACATAATGAAGAACACAACCCTTCGTGCCAGAGACGGCAACACTGCATTTGACAAAGACTTCTTTAAGCTTATGAACAATGCCTGTTTTGGCAAGACAATGGAAAATCCTCATCACAGAAAAGATGTGAGACTGGTCACAACTGAATCGGGTGCAATTAAACTTACAGGTAAGCCTCAGTACACAGGGTACAAAGAGTTTCATTCATCATTGTATGCAGTGTCACTCAAAAAAAAGATTGTTAAACTGGACAAGCCAGTATTTATTGGTATGGCAATTCTGGAGTTGTCAAAACTGTTGATGCTTGAATTTTATTATGATTACTTCAAACCAAAATATCCTGACTGTCGATTGTTATACACTGACACTGACTCTATGATCATAGACGTGCCTACTGAAGACTTTTACGAAGACATGAAAACAGAGTTACACATGTATGACACGTCTGACTACCCTAAAGATCACCCGCTGTTTAGCACACAAAACAAGAAAGTGCCTGGTAAGTTTAAAGATGAACTGAATGGTGTGCCTATAGTTGAGTACGTTGGTCTGAGATCAAAAATGTATTCTATACTGCACCAGAAGGGTAGTCAGTCGAAAGCCAAAGGTATCAAGAAAACAGCAATAAAAAATAAAGACATACGTCATGAACATTACAAAGAAGTGTTAGATGGTGCATTGATGCCTGATTATCCAAACAAGTCACTGAGATCAAACAAACATAATCTTGAAATGATCCAAACACATAAGAAGTCACTTGCAGTTGGAGACACGAAACGAGTGTTTCACACTAAAGAAAAAGCTTATGCACCTGGTCATTACAGGCTCAAGTTATCTGAAGATATTTGTGATGAACTGGTTGATGAATTAATTGACGACTTAGTTACTGAAATGAGTAACGGTGTCTGGGGGAATAATCTGTAATTCTTCTCTGACAAATGCCCTCTGGGGTGCAGGGTCGTACAGGTAATATATTGTTGCGTCTGGACCAGGAATTATTTTTTTTATATTGTGTACAGATGTTGACCAGATGGGGTCTGTTGCCCTGCGTCTGTCGTCGTTCTCAGCCTCCCCTGGCTGATATAAATATCTCACCTGTTTAGTAAATAAACTTGTGTCTGGTGCCGGGGTTGGTCCTGTTTTTGGGTCTGTAATTGTTTTCAATTTAATAGCATCAGCAGGTTTTGGGTCACTTCATTGTTCATTGCTTTTATCACATGTGGTAACCTTTGTACCCATTCAGTGTTACGTGTGTCATGCATGAGTTCCTTAGAATACTGGTAACTGAAAAGTCTTTCTGATAACTGTTTGTTAAAGTTTTCAACAATTGCCTGCGATCTGTGCACACCTGGAATGCCTCGTCTGACCAGTACACCATGCTTAGCAAATAACTGATTAACTGCACCTTTGAATTCTGATCCATCATCAACCTGCACTAGTCTGGGGTATCTTAAAGGGCCTCGACCATATATTTTTGTTAATGCTGTAGCAACTGTACTAGCTGTTTTGTCAGATATGGGTTCAGCGTCTTTGTACCTTGAAGCAATGTCTACAACAGTTAATGCATACTTGTATCGTTTCTTTCTTATTGTGTCATGTGGTAAAAACAGGAGGTCCATTTGATGTGTGTCATTTGGGGTAGTGTTCTCAAAATGAGGTCTCGTTATTTTTCTTGGAGCAGGTAAATATATCTGCCAAATTGCCTGTCTCTGTAACCATTGCTTGACCTGATTGAGTGTTATATCTCCGCCCACAGCGGCATGTAATTTTTCAATAGCGGTTGCTCCTTTCCAATAGCCTGATGGTGAGTAATATATTTTTGATAGTTTATTTTCGGCTGCCATTTTTTCTAGCAATAAAAACTCCAGTAAAATAAACAAATGTCATTCCCACTAGAACAAAGATTATCTCCCCATTTCTTTGTTGTGTGCTTGGTTTGTAATAGTCACTTAGTTTCGGTTTAGGGATAGACATGTCTTCACCTGTGACAAGAAAATATTCCCTGATTGCTTCGTCTGTATTTGAAAACGTATGTTGTGCGTGGCCTTCAAGCCTGAGTTTTTCATTGATGAAATCAAGTTTTTCAATTCTATTCTTTTCATATTCCTGCTGGGCTTGAGCAAGTTTTTCTGTTGCCTCATTGTGACGTTTCATTTCTTCTGCTGATTCTTCTCTACCCATTTTTGAAAAGAGATAGTTTGAGCCACTGAAAGCCAATGCGTTAACCATCGCTCCCCCAATCATAATAGCTATCGTCGCCATATTTATTTTATTTACATAGAAACATTTTCTGGAATAATTCCCTGCTTGACAAGAAAATCTTTTGTTGCAATCGACGCTGTTACAACTACAATTAGCTTAGCACTGTCTTCAAAGTCTAATCTACTCAAGTCTGCTGATTTCATTTTGAGTAGACTTTTCCCCAGCATAGAATAAGCTACTGCTAATCCACTGATTACTGCAGAGTGATACACAAGGTTCATTAAATTTTTTGAGTCATTCATTTTCTAAGGCAAGAAAAATTAAAATAAAATTTTTATTTACTGCATATAAAATGGGTCAACGGCTTTGGGTGTTACTGGTAATGTGGCGACTTCTGGTTTTGTTTTTGGAGTGTCTGATTTTTTGGTCACTGTACGAGTCTGTGGTTTGTATTTTTTGTATAATTGGTAACCTACGTAACCAAATCCGACAACAAATCCGGCAATTATATATTTTGTTGATTGAGGGTCAGACTTAGTTGTTTGTCTCTCACTTTGATGAGGGTGTGATGGTCCTGGCTGTCCTGACGGTAGTGTCACCAATGATGTTATTGACTGTGGGTCAGTTACATGTACCTTTTGCAGTAGTTCTAACTTTCTTTGTTTGTTCAATGCAGCTACTCTCTTTCCAGCCTCAACCCTCCCTGGACTTTTAGCCTTAGTCACAGTTTGAACCTGTGTCAAAACAGGGTCGGGGTTCTGTTGTGTAGTCATCTTGTTCTCGTCCATTTTCTTCTGCAGTAAAATTTATTTTTGAGAAATCAATATGGCTCCCGGTAACAAGCAATGTTACGACAGGTGCAAGGTAATTTCCAAACTTGTAAAACATTACACATGCTAATTTACCAATTGAACTTGAAACAATAGGATTGCTTTCAAGGTCGTGTGAAAGACTGTCACTATCCACAGGTAGAAAGTGACTCACTGCTTTTGTGTATAGGCATACAAGAGATCGACTCAAATCACGAGTCATTAGTGAGGCAATGTGGTTTTCATATTTTGAATGAAGTTTTAATAGTTCGTCAGCGGTGAGAGATTCAATATCCTCTGTCATGTATTGTTTTCCGAGATAAGCCTTTGACTTGCCTGAGACAATCACAGACAAAAGACGCTGTTTCTTAGAGTCTAAATCTTTGTTTTCTACAGCGTTGATATCATTTAGAAGAAGTAATTCGTCTTGATTCATTTTATAATAAAAAATATTAATTTTAAATGTCATTGATTTTGGAAACCTTTATTTTACTGAAAAAAATAAGGAGAAACCTAAAAAAAACGGGGTGTGTCATTAGATGAGCGATTTGTGATCAAAAACATTGAAAAATTGACGTCGTCAAAAAAATCTGTTGTATTCTCCATCCTTATATCTCTGTTCTGTGATGCTTCGCACGTAAATGAATCACAATCCCCCAACATTGATCAGCCGACTCACAGTGCACACAAACTGCACAGAAGTGATGCACTCTCAATTACATCTGAGTGCTTGCTGGGGACAAAGTTGGACACGATCGTATGTACATTTTTTTGAAGTTGTCTTTTAAAGTTATGTTCCCCAGGATCAAGCATCTCAACACAGTCAGAAAACTGTCTGCAACAGATACTGCTGACAGTACATGTATGGGTCCTTTGTGTACTATCTTAGAGCTTTAGGATGTAATTGTAAATACTATGCCAAATGTTAAAATTCATCGTTTGGATTGATTGATTGTACATTGCTTAACGTCCCGACAGCAACAAGGCTTTCTCAGGACGTGCCTGCACTGCTTGTAAAAAAAAAACAACTAAACAGAACATTGAATGTATGTCGCCAACCGGTCAAATACGTTAAATAAACCTAACACATGGGGCCTAAATAAAGCTAAGACATCCAATATCAAGAGCTACAGGCAGTGCAGACAGTAGGGAGAGTTTTAAAAAGGCAAATACAGGTGAATGGACAAAGGGTAGACAGAAACACATGCCCCAGAATAGAGAGAAAAACCCACCCTGTGGGGCTGACCAGGGTGACCCTGGGAACTAAAAAATACCTAACCCCACCCAAGTCCCCCAGGGCAGACCCGGGTGGGGTTCATCGTTTGGAGGGTATGTTGTTTGTGTACCTGAGTCGTGGATTTATCGTCTGCATCGGCCTCATTTTGAATTAATATGCATATTTATGAGCCTACGTCACAAGGCAGAACCTGGCTGACTATCAGTGTATCACAATACTGCAGGTCACGAAGTCATTGGTGTAATGTACACAGGTGTCAGTGTACACATGTACTGATGTTCTCTGGCATATCTTTAAGTAATTTTTCACAAGAAAGTAGAATAACCTTCCGTACTCGCTATGCTGTCAAAATAACAATGCATGTTCCGCTCGACCTGCTAGTATTTACTAGTAACGATCGTGCGTAGTGCACCAAGGGCGTTTGACCTTTGCTCCTTTACCCCTCGGAAACACGCTCCGTTTTGCATCATTGAAACAGAACATTGGCATTTATATCCACTTTCTGCACTGCAATCATTTCACATCTCACACATCAAGGTCTATGTAAAGCATCATTGGAAATGACAAATGCACCCTCGCACCACAAAAACTACCTCTCCGAAACGAGTGATTGACACAGACAAAACATGTTACGACCAACAATGTGCAGTTTTGACACACACCGTAGTTTTCAGATCTCTGCAGCATAAATGTGATAACTAGCTCATGATAAAACAGGTTTAAAATCTTGCGAAATCAGTAAGAGATAAATTCTACTGAAGATCATCTAAAAATCACTAGCACTCGCAGAACCATAGCAAGATCAACAAACACCACAGATTAATTACTGATTCATCAGGAAAGTGAAAAATTCCGGGTGGGTGGTCAAGCCAAGCTCTTGTTTTAAGCATTGCCACATGTCCATATTCCCTATTATTAAAACCATATTAAAGGTCAATTCTATTTAGGGGGATCTTGTCTCTCAGTCTGCCTCTTTCTTCTCTTTAGTTCCAACGAGTCTGTCAATGTCAGCGCGAGTCAATGATACTTTCTTTTTGTCTACCGTATTTACAAAATACGGTAGACTTTGAAATGGGGCTGATCGCAGCGCATTCCGGAGCATGCACATGACGTTTCTGGTGTGCAGGGCAGAAATTCTGGCTAAGAAGTAACAAGATAAAAATGACGTCATGTCTAGCTACACAAACCTTGCTAGAGAACGTCTTTTTGGCGCCAAACGCCGTATGTGTGTGTGTGTGTGTGTATGTGACAGCGATTAGAGCCCGCGTTTGAGAACGGACAAGCTTGAAATTTTAGGATATTGTCCCTAAAAGAATTATCTTGGGACCATTTTTTTATTTTTTATTATTAAGATGCTCAATGGCCAGAAAATGGCCATTTCACAAAAACCGGTTGATCCACACTGGAGTCCATAATTTTTCTTATTTTCACTATATATTTCGCGTATAGCTAGATAAAAGGGACATATTGAATGAGTTCATTAACCAGCATTGTATCTCTAAAACTTTTTGAGTGATAATTAAATATTTTTTGAAAAAATATATTTTCACATTTTGGGGATTAATTTTACGAATTATATGGGTTAATCTTAAAACAATGGAATCTTTTTATGAAAAAAATATCTTCTCATTGATACTCGCATGATTTTTTGTATAGGGTATTTACATAAGCCTACAGTTTGTCTCGGCTGTCGGGTACGATTAGGTCAATTGTGACCTGTGTGAAAATCAATGTTCTGCACCACTTTTTAGAAATCATTTGTAAAACGGCTAACATAACTTTCATTTTTCTTTTACGAAAGAAAAGCTATCTTCTCATTAATATCTGCATGACTTTTCATAAAACAGTGTTTGCATAAGCCTGCTGTTTGCCCCGGCCCTGGGGTAGAATTAGGTCCAAAATGTAAGACCTAGGCGTGAAAATCAGCAAGAAAATAGCAAAGTTGATCCTCTGATACGTCAAATGTTAGTACTGCGATGAGTGACGTATAACATCGATTCATCACTATGAACACGGCGTCGTGACGTGAAGCTTGAAGTGACATCATTTTGCTGCTCTGCTATTATTCTTCTTCAGAATAGCTATGCTACGCCAGACCACAGAGCTTACGTGTGTGCCAGTGTGTGAGGATCAGAGGGTGGGTTAGAGTAGAAGGAGATGGATTTCTGTCGCTACATGAGCCCAAAGAGCATACTAATGGCGGGAAGCGCCGTGTGTCTGTCTTTATTTGTGTGCGCCAACGTGTGTGTTGATCAGAGGTTGACTTAGAGAGAAAGGAAATGGCTCAGTATAATAAGCCTAAAAATATGAACAACTCTGAACTTTAATGTTCCTAAAAGATAAACGCATATGAGCTCCAAACAATACGGTAGACTTTGAGATGAAATCCTCATCTTGTTTTCTTTGCTGGCTCATCCGCCTTCTTGTCTCTGACTGGTTAAAATTATGCTGATGACCTGAGGTCGAATAGAATAGTTAAGACATCAGCTACCATCGCCTATCAGAAGCAATCTTTTCAGGGATCCCACAAAAGATTCCAGTGGGCCTTTTTTTACTTTGAACGGATGAAAGGAAGCATTTGGTGGGACGATAGGGTGGTCGCTGTCTAAGTGGATATGTATACTGAATCCCAGTAAAAGCTTTTTGTGAACTGAAGCCTTAAAAAAGGTCGGGTATGCCCCTTTAACAAACTGAAGCACCCAAAACAGATTTCACATGTTCAGATAAACAAAGAAACAAACAAAACAGGTACAACTGCATCTGCACTTTTTATTGTGATGTATACTGATCAACAGTTTGCCTGCACAATATAGTGTCCCATTCTCCTGGTCGAAAATATACAACTTTATTGTCTGTTCAAGTCAAAGCATGACAGAAATTTGCCTTTTGGCTCGTCATATTAACAACAAGAAAAGACCTAAGAAAAATACAGTAAGAACATTCCATTAAAATTATCATTGCAGCAATCTATCACAAGATGGGAAGTAACGTTATGCAGATCACATATTATATATCACGTCACCATCATCAAGAGTTTAAAATCGAGACTGCAGTTGGAACACAAGACTTCTTAAAAACATTCTTTTTGGAAAGTGGCATTTTAAATCGTCTGCCTGATGGTAGCATTTGAAACTGATCAAATAGTGGGTGTTTATGCAGAGACAAGTTAATAATTCTGGTTATCACACTGACAAGCTCATCAGGGCATAGCTTGAGTATAGAGCTGGGAATGGGGCCAAGGGAACAAGATTTGGTGGGTGAGGAAATAATGAGTTTCTTTACAGTCTCCTCTGTGACAGTAGTGAACGCATGTAACACAGGCCCGTCATAGGACACAGCATCAGAACAGTTGTCCAGTTCCTGGCGGATCGTGCTTATCTTAGACTAGAGTCAAAGTACTGACAAAACTTATCAGGTAGATCATTCGTCGGGATGGTATTCGGAAGTACAGGTTCATTTTTCTTTCCAAGAAGTTCATTTGTAAGGCCAAACAGCTGACGACTTGATATGCAGTCTTCAAGTTTGGCACAGACAAAGTCTTTCTTAGCTGCATGCTGTAAGGACTTGAGTGCAGCACGCTGCTTCACAAACATGTCTCTATGTACTGTAAGACCACTACACCTCCACAGTCTCTCAGTGCTTCGAAGCTCACGCTTGGCATCTTTCAGTTCCTTCGTTAGCCAAGGAGCCGGGGGACGTGAGGTTACGCGTCTGGCGTAACACCAAGAAGCCGGTCTGTTGTATTGGCAAAATAAAGCGGTCCGCCATGCAGTAGGTCGCTTTAATGCATTTTGAACTTGGAGAAGCGCCCCTGTTAGTGTTACTGGAGCAATTACGAGGGGCACTCGACATCTGTCCCAATAATCTCCATCCAAATGAGTAGTGCAATGTCTTCATAAACAGCATGATCATAATAATAATAATAATAATAATTACGGTATTTATAATGCGCTTATCTTATAATAATTATAACTCTAAGCGCGCACTCACAACTCGCACACGCTGCATAACAATGACTCACGTAACACAAATAGTGAAGATACATTAGGACGGTCAGCTTGGGCTGGGGAGTGTGGTGATATAGTGCTAGAACTGTTGAAAGAGATGAGTTTTGAGGGCAGACTGGAAGGAGGAGAGCGAGTGTTTCTGACGGAGAGAGAGTGGGAGAGTGTTCCAGGTGGCTGGACCGTATACTGAGAAAGAGCGGGGGCCGAAAGTGCTGAGTTTGGTGCGGGGGATGAGGAGGCGGAGAGGGTCAGAGGCGGAGCGGAGGGAGCGGGGAGGAGTGTAGGGGTGAAGTAAGTTGGAGAGATATGCAGGAGCGTAGTTGTTCAGGGATTTGTAGCAGAGAGACAGAATCTTGTATTGGATGCGTTGGGGGATGGGAAGCCAGTGAAGGAGCTTGAGCAGGGGAGTGATGTGGTCGGATTTTTTCTTTCTGAGGACGAGGCGGGCAGCATTGTTCTGGACGCGCTGGAGAGTGAGAGTGGTGGAGTGAGGAAGGCCAGAAAGGAGACAGTTGCAGTAGTCGATGCGAGATAAGATGAGAGAGACAGCGAGTTTGGTGGCAGCTTCGGTAGTGAGGTATTTTCTGATCTGACTGATGCGGCGGAGGTGGAAATAACATGCCTGGGCCGTGGCGGAGACGAAGCTGGTCATGGAAAGAGAGGAATCGAGGATAACGCCAAGGTTTTTGACCGAGTCAGAGAGGGAGATGGGGGTGCTGTCGAGTTGAAGGTGGAGAGGGAAAGAGCTGGGAAAGTTTCTGGCGAGTGCCTACCAGCATGGCTTCATGTTATTAACTGTACAAAATTTTAAATGCCTACGACGTATGGCTTCCGACTTCTTAAGTATTACCCTTTTGCATGTCTCCAAGATGTAGCTGTCCGTGTGATTATGGAGGGTTGCACAACCATGGTTTTCAAAAGTCAATAACGTAAAGTGAAATATTAGGTTGTTTTGTTTTTTGTAGGGGCATACAAGCCTTGTCTAAATAAATGCTAAAACATTGAAAAATTGCATTGAAAACGGGCAGGCAGGCTTTTTAAAATAATACTCCTATTACTATTGTTAACTCATTTAACAGTCCTTAAAAGAGGGAACCATGTTTTCTGAAAATATAAACATGTTTTACACATCTGTCAACCTCCAGTGACCCTTGACCTTTGTGACTAGTTGACTAAATTAGTATGCATAGGAAGGTCTCATCATCAGCTATCTTTGTACCAAATTTGGTTGAAAATTTGCAAAAATGTTGATAATACCTACAATTTTTTTTTTTTTAAATTGGCATTTTACACACATTTGCCAGCCCCTTGAGCTCTCCGAGGGGTCATCTAAATTAGTATGCATAGATAGGTCTTAACATAAGGTATCTCTATAGCAAGTTTGGGTTTGAAGTTGTGAATAGTATTTGAGAAAAAAAAAACATCTTTTGTCAAAATAATATGGCTATTTTTTTACCCATTTGCCTGAGCTATTGTGACCCTTGACCTTTCTGAAGGAATCAACCAAATTAGTGTGCATAGATCATAGGTCTTCCCATCACATATCTCTGTAGCAAGTTTGGGTTTAAAGTTGTGATTAGTATTTGAGAAAAAACATCGTTTGTCAAAATATGGCTATTTCAGACCTATTTCCCGAGACCTTGTGACCCCTGACCTCTCTGAGGGGTCATCCAAATTAGTATGCATAGATAGGTCTTACCATTAGCTATCTCTGTAGCAATTTTGGGTTTGAAGTTGTGAACAGTATTTGATTTTTTAAAAATTTTAAAAAACATCTTTTGTCAAAATATGGCTATTTTTCGCCTATTTCCTGAGCTCTTGTGACCCTTGACCTCTCTAAGGGATCAACCAAATTAGTATGTATAGAAAGGTCCTACCATCAGGTACCTTTGTATCAAGTTTGGGTTTGAAGTTGTGAATAGTATTTGAGAAAAAATAAATTATGTCAAAATATAGCTATTTTTGACATATTTCCTGATTCCTAGTTCCCAGGGTCACCCTGGTCAGCCTCACAGGGTGGGCTTTCCCCTCTATTCTGGGGCATGTGTTTCTCTCTACCCTTGGTCCATTCAGCTGTATTTTCCTTTTTTAAACTCTCCCTACTGTCTGTGCTGCCTGTAGCTCTTGATACTGGATATGTTGCTAAAATGGTCTTAGGTTTATTTAGTGTATTAGATTGGCTGGCGACATACAGTAAATATTCTGTTTAGGTTTTATTTCACAAGCAGTGCAGGCATGTCCTGAGAAAGTCTTGTTGCTGTCGGGATGTTAAGCAAAGTACAACCATCCTTTGTGACCTTGATCTTTGTGAGAGGTCACTCAAATTGGTATGTTTAGAAAGGTCTTGCCTCAAAGTATACGTGGCTTAGTCTCCGAGCAAATGCCAATGTTAAAGTCTACCACGGACGCCGGCGGACGGACGGACGACCACTGGCCCAAAACACAGACTCACTTTTGCTTCGCATGTGAGCCAAAAAGGAAAATTACAGAATCATGTACAGTTTTGTTCCGCACCAAATTGTTCAAATAAACGAACTCCGAAGTCTTCCCAAGGTTCTCATAAAAGGGAACATGTTGAATATATGTACTGCACACAATGTACGAGCCCAGCTACTACTGCAGCTAGGCAAAGACATAATTAAGCGACGAAAGTCTGTTGTGCGTCTGAGGACATTGTCCACTAAAATACCCGATACTCAATCTTTTCTTGAAATAAAGACTTCATTTTTCACTCAGAGAAAGCAACTTAATGTTGTCATTAACATGAGAAGAAACAGGAAAGTACTAACACTTTGCCACCAGTGACAATTTTCAGCCATGCCTCTCTAGCATGTTGCATATTTTGCATTTATTAAAAGATGCTTGTGTCTTTGCCTAGCTGCAGCGGTAGCCTGTAGACATATATTCTTCCATGAACAATGTACTATAGTAGTGATTCTTTCACTTTAGTTGCTGTTTGGAAAAACATGAGAAAGACGAACATTTCCTTGAATACCTGTACTGTCGCATATATTTTGATGTTATCCGATACTCGGTGAACGCCCTTCTGAGGTGAATGTAATTGGCTGTTTTATTTTGTTCAGTCTTTGACTTATTGTTTCACTTTGTTTCTTTATTCACCTTACTAACATGTTTCAACTTTTCTACCTAGTATGACGCATTCTTTTACTCAATACCAACGTAATGGCAGGTGATGCAGACCGTAATGGACATTTCATTCTAGTCAAGTTAACCTGACACAGCTTTGCGGGTAACTTCTTTCTTTTTGTACATTAATTCACTGGAAATCTCACAGTAACTATCTGTTACATTTTTTTTAGTACTCTTTTGAATTTGATTTGTTTTATTAGAATGCGATTGGTTGGTTTTGCAGGTAACTTCTTTCTTTTTGTACGTTAATTCACTGGAAATTTCACAGTAAATATCTCTTACATTTTTTAGTACTCTTTTGAATTTGATTTTTTTTATTAGAATGCGATCGATGGATCAATTCCAATTTGGTCAATGCAGCGCAGACTATGTCCTGGCGTGTGTGTGTCGCATACATGTACTATAATGACAGTGTAACTCTCTCTCACTCTAAGCTGTATGTGCATCTGTGTAGAAACTCCTGATCCTGTCAGTGTCTGGTACAGCTGAGTAGTGTGTCATTATATACACACATTAGAAGTAAATGACACCATCTGTCTGTTTACAAACCGTATGTCTGATCATAGCTTACTTACCAGCCGGACAGCGTGGGAGCAGTTTGCGGGATGCCTGCAGCTCTTAGCATAGCCTCTATACTCTTTGCTGGAAGCGAGATTTGAAATGCCACAGGACGGTGTACTGCATGTACAGCTGAACACAAGACAGTGTACCTAGGGTACAGTTTAACATCGGACAGTGCACATGGGGTATGGTGTCTAAAAAAGTATACTATAGTGACCACTTCTGCTCTATTAACCATCTGCTACCTGAAGTATACTAATGGTCCATACTTAAGGGCCACCCCACTTTTTTGTGTTATTATCATCGCAAGTACGCTAATAAAATACAATGTTCTTTTGATCCAAATAGGTTAAATTCAAGTTTAAAAGTTGACCTTAGACAGTCCACTGTACAGGGAACAATAGACAACAATTCATCAATTTCCACGAACGTGTCAAATGCGCGTGAAACATCATCAGTTTTTGTGACAAGCTGTGCGATATTGGCAAGCGTACCAAAGGCAGGCAGGTGGGAAAACTTGGTAAAGTCGTGATGCACGTGCTAAAGGGGTCAGTTGTGAACACTGAGCACTTCTGTGTCACTACAAATACCGGTACAGTAGGGGCATATTGTCACTTTCCTAACCACGCCACCACGATGAAGCCAAACGCCAGTAGATCAAGGCCGGGCGCCAGCATGGCTGCAGGATGGAATTTCCGGACGAGAAGTTGGGAGACGTCTTGGGGTGTCTCATTCAGTGATCCAGAGGCTGCTGGCACGATTCCAAGAAACTGGCAGGGCAGAACGACGACCCTGCTCAGGACGCCCGCGATGCACCAGCAGAAGGGAGGACAGATACCTCTGTGGGGCGGCTCTGCGCGACCAAACTGTCACGTCAACCACTCTGCGACGTCAACTGATGCAAGCTACAAACGTTAACGTCAGCAGAAGCACAGTCTGCCGACGTCTGGGCGAAAATGGCCTGGCTTCATGCAGAGCAGCAGTGAGAATACCCCTCACTCCAGCTCATCGCAGAGCCCTGGTTGCCTGGTGTTGTCAACATGTGAAGTGGAACAGACTCCACTGGACTCAGGTTTTGTTTACTGATGAGTCACGGTTCACTGTGTCCTTCAACGATGGCAGAGTGAGGGTCTGGAGACGCCAGGGCGAGCGATTCACGGATGGATGCGTCCAAGAGGTGGATCGCTACGGAGGAGGCTCAGTCATGGTCTGGGCAGGCTTCAGCAGGGAAGGCAGGACCCCCCCCCCCCCCCCCCCTCCACGTCATCCGAGGCACCCTGACTGGACTGCGCTATCGGGACGAAATTGTGCAGCCCCTCAGCCAGCCAGCTCTCCAAGCCAGAGGCGACAATGCTGTTGTGCAGGACGACAACGCTTGACCTCATCGCGCCCGTGTGGTGGATGCCGAGTACCTTGAGCAACGGGGCATCATGAGGAAGGACTCAAGGAGTGGCCAGCTCGTTCACCTGATCTGGCTCCCATCGAGCACCTCTGGGACGAGCTGGGGCAACGTGTAGTCAGCAACCACCCCCCACCTCAAGGTGTCCCCCAGCTGACTCGGTTCCTGCATCAAGAGTGGGAAGAGATCCCACATGTTCTCCAAACCCTGGTGAACTCCATGTGTCAACACTGCATTGAATGCTTGGCTGCAAACGGTGGGTACACTCGCTACTGACTGGACCAGTCTTGTGTGACTTTTCAAATGAGGGGTGGGTGAACATTCTAACGTACTGCTGTTGTTACGATTGCTTGATTTACTCAAAACTTAAATTAAATTGTTACTGAATAAATTAGCAAAGTACTGACTCTAAGTATTGTTACATTATTTGCGTGGTGTTGTCGGTGCGTCTGCGATAAAAAGTGGCCCTTAAGTTTTGACCATTAGTATAGATCGCTTTAAATCCTACGATCTCCTATGGGAAAGCATGTGGAATCTAAGCGCTTTTTATTCCGTTTATAATCAGACGACCCAAAAAAAACAAACAAACAACTAACCGGCATGAAACCTTAAAACATCAAAATGTCTGTCCATAGCAGCAGGAATCTCTCCATCCATCTCCTCCTAGTGTTGGGTGTCTCTGGAAGCTGTGTTTAACACGCACAGATACCTTTTCCGCAATAGTCCGTTAAGTCAAATTTCGTGTTAACCAACGATGCCCGCGTATGGACCAGCAGAGAGCAGCCACATGTCGTAGTCAGCCAGCAGAGAGCAGCCAATATAATCTCAGCAGCCACAGTATGATATACCGATGCTGACAAAATAAAAAGAAAAAAGAAAGAGAAAAAAAAAAAGAGGCCATTCGCCAAGGGACGTAATCCCGAGACACCGAGAAAAGTGGAAAAGAACCACGAAAAGAACAGCCAAGGGTTTCTTGCATGGGAGGTAAATCTGTAAATCACAACGCATTGTTTTGCCATAAGACGGTATTGGCTGAAACCCCTTACACTGTCTGAGAAGCGGCTTGGGGGCAAGTCCTTACGACATTTTGGGTCTCTTAACCTATGATGAACGGCATAGGGCCTCATAAAACAGTTATGAATGTGTTCAGGAAGCATTTCCATATTCAAAAATCATACGCATTAGAAGGCACAACGTTTTGCCATCAGACGGTATTGGCAGAAGCACCACACACTGTCTCAGTAGCTGTTTGGCTTACGGGCCTAACAACATTTTTGGTCTTTTCACCCTGCTGGACGGTATAGGGCCATATAAAACAGCTATGAATGTGTTCAGGAAGCATTTCCTTATTCAAAAATGATGGGCAATAGAGGGCACAACGCATCGTTTTGTCAGCAGACAGTATTGGCTGTAACACCCCTACCTGAGAGCATTTGGAGACCAGTCCCTAACACATTTTTGGTCTTTTAACATATGATGGACGGCTTAGGGCCATAATATTATAAAACAATTATGAATGTGTTCAGGAAGCGTTTCCATATTCAAAAGAATGGGCTTTAGAGGGCACAACGCATCGTTTTGCCATCGGACGGTATTGACTGAAACACCCTTACACTGAGAAACTGCAAGGCGGCCAATCCTTCCTTAATAAGCGGAACATTTTTGGTCGTTTAAACCGTATGATGGACGGCACATGGCCACATAAAATAGTTATGATTGTGTTCAGGAAGCCTTTCCATATTAAAAAATGATGGGCATTAGAGGGCACAACGCATCGTTATGCCATCGGCAAACGGTGCTGGCTGCCGAAACACCCCCACACTGTCTGAGAACCTTGGCGGCCAGTCCATACCATTTATGGGGTCTTTTAACCTATGATGGACGGCAAAGGGCCGTACAAAACAGTTATGAATATGTTCAGGAAGCATTTTAATATTCCAAAAGGATGGGCATTAGAGGGCATAAAGCATCGTTTAGCCATCAGACGGTATTGGCTGAAGCACCCCCACATTGTCTGAGAAGCCGCTTGGTGGCCAGTCAGTACGACATTTTCGGTCTATTAACCTATGATGGACGGCATAGGACCATATAAAAGAGTTATGAATGTGTTCAGGAAGCATTTCCATATTCAAAATATTAGAGGGCACAACGCATCCTTATGCTATCAGACGGTACTGGCTGAAGCACCCTACACTGTTTGAGAAGCAGCTTGACGGCCAGTCCATACCATTTTTGGAGTCTTTTAACCTATGATGGACGGCAAAGGGCAATACAAAACAGTTATGAATGTGTTCAGGAAGCATTTCCATAGCCATCGTTTTGCCATCTGACGGTATTGGCTGAAGAACCACCACCTTGTCTAAGAAGCCCTTTGGTGGCCAGTCAGTACGACATTTTCGGTCTATTAACCTTTGATGGACGGCATAGGACCATATAAAACAGTTATGGATGTGTTCAGGAAGCATTTCTATATTAAAAAATGATTTGCATTAGAAGGTACAACGCATCGTTTTGCCATCAGACGGTATTGGCTGAAGCATCCCTACACTGTCTCAGAAACTGTTTCAGTGGCGGACGTTCCTTACAACAATTTTGGTCTTTTCACCTGTGCTGAACGGGATAGGGAAAAATAGGATAGGGCCATATAAAACAGTTATGGATGTGTTCAGGAAGGATGTCCATATTCATAAATGATAGGCATCAAAGGGCACAACGCATTGTTTTGCCATAAGACGATATTGGCTGAAGGCCCCTACACTGTCTGAGAAGCCGCTTGGGGGCCAGTCCTAACGACATTTTTGGTCTCTGAACCTATAATGGACGGCATAAGGACATATAAAACAGCTATGAATGTGTTCAGAAAGCCTTTCCCTATTCACAAATGATGGGCATTAGAGGGCACAACGCATTGTTTTGCCATAAGACGGTATTGGCTGAAGCCCCCTACAATGTTTGATAAGCCACTTGGCGGCCAGTCCTTACGACATTTTTGGTCTCGTAACCTATGATGGACGGCATAGAGCCATATAACACAGTTATGAATGTGTTCAGGAAGCATTTCCCTGTTCAAAACTGATAGGCATTAGAGGGCACAATGCATCGTTTTGCCGTCAGACGGTATTGGCTTAAGCACCCCTGCACTGTCTGAATAGACACTTAGAGGCCAGTCGTTACGATATTTTGGGTCTCTTAACCTATGATGGACGGTATAGGGCCATATAAAACAGGTATCAATGTGTTTAAGAAGTATTTCCTTATACGAAAATGATGGGCAATAGAGGGCACAACGCATCCTTTAGCCAACAGACGATATTGTCTGAAGCACCCCTACACTGTCTGAATAGCCACTTTGTGGTCAGTCCTTATGATATTTTTGGTCTCTTAACTTATGATGGACGGCATAGGGCCATATAAAACAGTTATGAATGTGTTGAGTCATCATTTCCATATTACAAAAATGATAGGCATTATAGGGCACAACCCATCGCTTTGTCATCACACAGTATTGGCTGAAGCACACTTACACTGCAAAGCCGCAAGGCAGCCAATCCTTCCTTAATAAGCACAAAATATTTGGTCTATTAAACTATGATGGACGACATAGGGCCACATAAAACAGTTATGAATGTGTTCAGGAAGCACTTCCATATTCATAAATTATAGGCATTAGAGGGCAAAACGCATTGTTTTGCCATTAGACGGTATTGGCTGAAGCCCCCCTAAACTGTCTAAGAAGCCGCTTCCTCGCCAGTCCTTACCACATTTTTGGTCTCTTAACCTATGATGGACGGCGTAGGGCCACATAAAAGAGTTATGAATGTGTTCAGAAAGTATTTCTATATTAAAAAATGATAAGCATTAGAGGGCACAACGCATCGTTTTGCCATCAGACGGTATTGGCTTATGCACCCTACACTATCTCAGAACATGTAAGGCGGACGGTCCTAACAAGACTTTTTGTCTTTTGACCTATGCTGGACAGGATAGGGCCGTATGAAACAGTTATGAATGTGTTTATGAAGCATTTCCTAATTAAAAAATTATAAGCATTAGAGGGCACAACGCATCGTTTTGCTATCAGACGCTATTGCTGAAACACCCTACACTGTCTGAATAGCCACTTGGTGGGCAGTCCTTTCGATATTTTTGGTCTCTTTACCTATGATAGCGGCATAGGGCCATATAGGTATGAATATGTTCAGGAAGCATTTGCTTATACGAAAATGATGGACAATAGAGGGCACCACGCATCGTTTTGCCATCAGACGGTATTGGCTGAAGCACCCCTAAACTGACTGAGAGTCCGCTTGGCGGCCAGTCTTTACAACATTTTTGGTATGGACGGCATAGGGCCATATAAACAGTTACGAATGTGTTGAGGAATCATTGCCATATTCACAAATGATGGGCAATAGAGGGCACAACGCATCATTTTGGCATCACAGTATTGGCTGAAGCACCCTTACACAGACAAGCTGCAAAGTGAGACATTTTCGGTCTCTTTAACTATGATGGACGGCATAGGGCCACATAAAACAGTTACGAATGTGTTCAGGAAGCATTTCCATATTCATAAATGATAGGCATTAGAGGGCACAACGCATTGTTTTGCTATACGACGGTGATTGGCTGAAGCATCCCTATACTGTCTGATAAGCGTCTTGGGCGCCAGTCCTTACGACATGTTTGGTCTCTGAACCTATGATGGACGGCATAAGGCCATATAAAACAGTTATGAATGTGTTCAGGAAGCATTTTCTTATACGAAAATGATGGGCAATACGCATCGTTTTGCCATCAGACGGTATTGGCTCTAGCACCCCTACACTGCCTGAGACTGAAGCCGCTTGGCGGTCAGTCTTTACAACATTTTTGGTCTCTTAACCTATGATGGACGGCATATGGCCATATAAAACGAGGAATCATTGCCATATTAAAAAAATGATGGGCAATAGAGGGTACAACGCATCGTTTTGCCATCACACAGTATTGGCTGAAGCACCCCTACATTGAGAAGCCGCAAGGCAGCAATTCCTTCCTTAATAAGCACAACATTTTTGGTCTCTTAAACCATGATGGACAGCATAAGGCCACATAAAACAGTTACGAATGTATTCAGGAAGCATTTCCATATTCATAAATGATAGGCATTAGAGGGCATAACGCATTTTTTTGCCATAAGATGGTATTGGCTGAAGCCCGGCCTACACTGTCTGAGAAGCCGTTTGGGCGCCAGTGCTTACGACATTTTGGTTCTATTAACCTATGATGGACGGCATAGGGCCACACAAAACAGTTATGAATGTGTTCAGGAAGCATTTCCATATTCAAAAATGATAGGCATTAGACGGTATTGCCCGCGCCTGATGCACCCGTACACTGTCTGAGAAGCCGCTTCAGCGCCAGTCCTTATTACATTTTTGGTCTCTTAACCTATGATGGACGGCATAAGGCCACATAAAAGTTTCCATATTCAAAAATGCATTTCCATTTTCAAAAATGATAGGCATTAGAGGGCACAACGCATCGTTTTGCCATCAGACGGCATTGGCTGAAACAACCTACACTGTCTCAGAAGCTGTTTGGCGGACGGTCCTAACAACATTTTTGGTCTTTTCACCTATGCTGAACGGGAATGCCCATATAAAACAGCGGACGGCATAGGGCCATAACAAAACAGTTATGAATGTGTTCAGGAAGAATTTCCTTATTTAAAAAGGATGGGCATTAGAGGGCATAACGCATCGTTCTGCCATGACACAGTATTGGCTGAAGCACACTGAGAAGCGGCAAGGCGGCTAAGCCTTTCTTAATATACGGAATATTTTTCGTCCCTTAAGCTATGATGGACGGCATAGGGCCATATAAAACAGTTATGAATGTGTTCAGGAAGGATTTCCATAATCATAAATGATAGGCATTGGAGGGCACAACGCATTGTTTTGCCATAAGACGGTATTGGCTGAAGCATCCCATCACTGTCTGAAAAGACGCTTCAGCGACGATCCTTATGACATTTTTGGTCTCTTAACCTATGATGGACGGCATAGGGCCACATAAAACAGTTATGAATGTGTTCAGGAAGCATTTCCATATTAAAAAATGATAGGAACTAGAGGGCATAACGCATCATTTGGCCATCAGACGGTATTGGCTGAAGCAACCTACACTGTCTCAGAAGCTGTTTGGCGGACGGTCCTAACATTTTTGGTCTTTTCACCTATGCTGAACGGGATATGGCCATATAAAACAGTTATGAATTTGTTCAAGAAGCATTTTCTTATTAAAAAATGATGAGCAATAGACGGCACAACGCATCGTTTTGTCATCAGACGGTATTGGCTGAAGCACCCCCACACTGTCTGAGACTGAAGCCGCTTCGCGAGCCAGTCCTTCCCACCTTTTTGGTCTTTTAATCTATGTGGACGGCATAGGGCCATAACAAAACATAAACAAAACAAAACAACAACAACAAAAGTTATGAATGTGTTCAGGAAGAATTTCCATATTCAAAAAGGATGGGCATTAGAGGGCACAATGCATCGTTCTGCCATGCCACAGTATTGGCTAAAGCAGCTTTACACTGAGAAGCGGCAAGGCGGCCAAGCCTTTCTTAATATACGGAATATTTTTGGTATATTGATGGACGGCATAGGGCCATATAAAACAGTTATGAATATGTTGAGGAATCAGTTGCATATTCAAAAATGCTGGGCATTAGAGGGCACAACGCATCGTTTTGCCATAACACAGACGGTATTGGCTGAACCACTCCTACACTGTCTGATAATCCGCTTGGCGGAAAGTCTCTACAATTTTTGGGTCTCTTAACCTATGATGTATTGCATAGAGCCATATAAAACAGTTATGAATGTGTTGAGGAATCAGTTCCATATTTAAAAATGATGGGCATTAGAAGGTACAACGCATCGTTTTGCCATCACACAGTATTGGCTGAAGCACCCCTACATTGCCATGGAGGCCAATCATTTCTTAATAAGTACAACATTTTGAGTCTTTTAATCTATGATGGATGTGGTAGGGCCATATAAAATACTTATTAATTTATTCAGAAAGCAATTCCTCATTTCACAATAGTCCATAAGCTAGTCAGGTCTACCGTGCATCCCCCCCCCCCTCCCCAGTACTCAATAAGATAGGTTTCAAAATGTACCTTAGTGTGTCCTGAGATGTTTAAGCCATGTTCCCCGAAAATCCTTAGGAACACACCAGAGATATAGCTGATGGCGCAAGGGTACCCCCGTTCACGCTCTTCGCACATGCTAAAATGAGGTTGAGAAACATTTTTCTCCAAATAAATCAGAATGCATTCCAGAAGCCCAAATCAGGCAATGTTATGTTAAGGCACACCTTCTTCACCCTCTGCAAAAAACAGAATGAAAAAATATTGAATCTCTGGCTCACAGTGAAGGTATTTGTGCACCCAGTAAACGGCCATTTCCGCAAAATCGCAAAAAAAGACAAAAATAATGTGTCATATGCCTTTGGACATTTTCTATAGCACTGACAGTCCATTTTAAGGCTTACGTCATTAAAATAGGATGTCACAATTATTATAAACTTATGACTTTGCACAAAAACTTGATGATCACAACGGCATGGGTACATTGTATTATGCTATGAGTCACAGACAATACCCTCAAGATTACTATCCCGGTTACACCTCCTTTTCATCAAAATCTGAAGTCTGGTTGGGCTCAACTGAACAGAAACAGTCTAATGCCTGGACCACATTTATCTTAGACAGAAGTGACGGGTTTACTCAAACAGGAGTCGAACGCATTAATGAGTCTATCAGAACGTATGTATTGGTGTACACTAGGAGCACAAGCTCAAACAAAATCAAACATATTAAACGGGAGTGGCAAATTTGAAGCACAAAAACAGTTTCTTGTAAACCTAGAAGACTCAATAAATTCGGTAGTAGATCTCCCATCAAGGATACAATGCTACCAAGATGTTCTCAGATATGCCAGATCAAAAGTTGACTTTGTAGTTGGCATCGGGTTATACATGTTGCCATCTGACCTTCAACTCCAAATGGGGACAATAACAAATTATAATAATGAAATAATTGTTGCAGGGCATGATCAGAAATTAGGACTTAATCAATCTGTAAACTTGGGCCCAACAACCACACACCTACAGCCACTAAATCCATTAATAATGCCACTAACGCCATCGTCCGTACAGTCAGTAATAGCCCCTGCCTCGACACCGACACCGGCACCCATACAGCCAGTAACCCCATCCCCTGCAACCCCAGTAAACACACATGAGTCAGAGAGAACTGCATTGGTAATAGGCCTTACTGGATTAGGGATATTACTTCTTTACCTGTTTCATTAAATAACCCACTATTAATCCTCCTACTGTTACCACAAAGACCACACATGCTCCGCCATAAACCCTACTACCTTTGCTGCTGTACTGATCAGCCAACTGACAACACTTTCTATTATGCCAGGCAAAGCATCCATTGCTTTCACAGCTAATTTTTTAAGCAAGTCTGATATGTGTGAATATCACTGCATCATGAGAATGACCCATGTTCTGCATCTTGTCAAGCCTGGCTTTTTTGGTTTTGCAGGCAGTGTTTCATGTTGTCGATGTATCTTGGTACCGCATTACTGGTCTGACCGAGCAGGTGTTTGCTTGTGCCAGGATGCTGTAATTTGCACCAATGTGGTCCCCACCAGTTTCTTCATCAGAGACTTTTTTCCTCCAGCTCTAGCTTCCATGGCTTCGATGTGAGGCCTCCACATGAATCCAATAATTTATATGTTGCCAGTAAAGTTGGCCTGTCTGTCTTTGGTACTGGAAGGTCTCCAGTTTCAAGGTGACCTCTTCCATCTGATTGAAAGAGATGGTCTAGCTCAGTTTGAGTGGCCATCTTTCAGTCCAGCTGCTGACTCTATTGGCAGCATCCTGGATTCTGCAGGATGCTATTTCTTTATGTTCTGCTGCGCTCCACACTGCAAAGTCATCCACATGGAGGATGTTCGAGATGAACCTTGGTACTGTAGGTCATTAATGCAGACCAAAAACAGCATCAGATACAACATCTCCCTGAGGTACAGCTTCCCCGAGTTTGACAAGACTGTTGAATGTGCATACGGTAGAAGCTTCAGCGGCAGCCCCTGTTAAACATGCCTTAACTAAAAATAATTACAATTAAATTGATGGGTCACATTGAAATTAATGAAATGATCACAAATTTTATGCTCAGTATGCATACTTTGTTACGAAAACTGGCAACAAAAATATTTCAATAGAGGAGTATGACATACGCAAATTGTTATGATCATTTTATGTTCCTTTGCGTACTGGTAAAATGGAGGTAGGGCAGCAGATTTAGCCACTGTGGCCCCTAAATGCATCACAGCATCATAAGATCAGGTTGGGAGTAACTGTGGTACTTTATCCTAACCAATAAAACATTTTTAAAAAACTATCAGTTGTATACAAAATTTCTGAGGGCATCGGAAACAACGTACGTTTCCTAATTCGGCAATTTTAATTGAGAAAAAGCTATTATTCACCACGAACGTACCGTAAAGGATACCGACTTTCCTTATTTTCTTGCACTTTATGCTCACATTATTAAAACTTAATAGGTTTAGAGAGGTCAAAATGAAATGGAATAACTTAAGAAATTTTTAAAAATTAATTTTGTGTATTTTTAAAACTTAGGGGTAGGGATACAAAATCAACCACTGTGGCTCTCACAGTGATCACAGCATCATCTAGTTAAGTTTATAATAATTGTGACATCCTGTTTTAATGATGTAAGCCTTAAAATGGACTGTCAGTGCTATAGAAAATGTCCAAAGGCATATGACACATTATTTTTGTCTTTTTTTGTGATTTTGTGGAAATGGCCGTTACTGGGTGCACAAATACCTTCACTGCGAGCCAGAGATTCAATATTTTTTCATTCTGTATTTTGCAGAGAATGCAGAAGGTGTGCCTTAACATAATATTGCCTGATTTGGGCTTCTGGAATGAATTCTGATTTATTTAGAGGAAAATGTTTCTCAACCTCATTTTAGCATGTGCGAAGAGCATGAATGGGGGTACTGTGACGACACGGTTTTTTTTTCGTCTATTTTATGTAGGGGAGTAAGTTTAGAGGGGTGACAGGATTTAGTTAGTCATCGGGTAGCGATAGCATAGGTGTCTTGTATTTGGTCTGTACACGAGTATTTGCTGCTGTGCGAGAGTTTGGAGGGCGGCGTAAAGCACGTGGCCGCCCAGTCTGAACGCCATCAGGTGGTGCCTGTTTCACGTGTTTTCACATCACATGATGTAGTGAGCGTTTTTTTGCCAACCTAAAGTTATCCAGATTTTAGTCAGTCGCATTTCCACCAGTGAACGAGTCGGTCGCCTTTGCCAACAGTCTCCGAGGGTGGTTTTCCAGGCATGGTTCACCATTTGCTGGAGGCCACAAGCAGCTGTGTCGGTCCTGTGTATCGGCCCTGTGATACAGTTCTGGTCGTCCCGGAGCCATTGTCTGAGGAAGAAGAGGGAGAGAAGAAGAGCTGCGACGACTTTACCCCTGGCTTGTCTTGTCTTGTTTGTCTTCGTCCTAGCCGGGGCATCTTCACGGATGAACAGTGAGTACACACAACAGTTCTCTAGTGTCTAGTGGCCATTTGCTCAGGGGGGTGGGGGGTGGGGGTTGTTTGTGTTTGCTTGTTCTGTATTATTATTTTGGCTAGAGTATTGGGGGCACGTGCAGAATAGAAGAGAATAGAATGTAGAAGTGAACGCCGCCTGTCGTATGTTGTAGTTTCTAGAGTAGTTAGTGGCGGTTTAGTAGTTACGAGTTTAATGCCGAGTAGGCGACTAAGGTCGTCTCAGTAATTAGCGTCAGAGGGTGTACTCGGAAGTGAGTCACGTGGTGACGTGTAAATATGTATTTTGTTGAGTTTGAATTTATTGTTGCGGGAGAGAGGTGAAGGGAATATGTTGAGGTTGAATTTATTGTTGCCGGAGAGTGGTGAAGGGAATATAAAAGATGGCAATTAAAGTTGCAGGAAGGGTGATGTGATTATCTTGTTTCTTTTGTTAGTTATTTATATGTGTATTTTTGCACCTGTGTTTTAGTGCATCCAAATCTGGTTCCTAATCTAATGGTGTACTGAGAGTAGAGGCTGACTGTGTCACTCTGCCTTGTGGGGCTAAGACGCCAAACCTGGGTGCCTTCGCGAGTGTCGCGGTGCGCCTCGTTTAGTCAGGTCGGGTCATCCCGTTTAAATATTTCTAACCGGTTTAAGCAAAGTTTTGTTTGTGTATAATCTTGTAAAGAACATTGTGATATTTATTTCGTCTCCTCGTAGTGACTGTATTGTGAGAGGAGCTTTGTCACAGTGATGGAAAGTTTTGGAGATATTGTATTATTTAAAGGCAGCCTGTGTTACGGAAGACCTTATCGCGGAAGCAAGAGCATAAAGTTAAGAAGCGCTTAACGGTTGTGCTTCCGACGAGAAGGTCCAATGACATGAACTATGCTGAGTTAATTCAACTTTCAGTCATGTTAGATTAAGGACGTTTGCTCCATTTGTATACGCGATATTGTTTATTCTGAAACGATTCTAGTTAAAGGAGCCTTGTTTATTCTGAAACGTTGCTAGTTGAAGGAGCTTTGTTTATTCCGAAACATTGTTAGTTAAAAAAGCTTTATGCTGTGAATGTCTAGTTTGCTAGAGCATTAGCTTAATTCGAACTTGTCGTTCGTGCTCCCGCTGAAGAGATGTAGTAGCTTATGAACAATATTCCTTTTTCTCGATCTTCATTTGTGTGTTAGTAAACATATTTGGTTGATCCTATATTTGATATCGTGCTATTTTCCATACTATATTACTTAAGGAGCCACGTGCTGTTGAGGGACTCTTCGCGGAAGCAAAGGCGTTGGACTACTGGCATTAGCGCCTGATGCTTGTGCTTCCGTCGGGGTCTGGTGTCTTTAGAGATAGATAATAGGAGATTACAAAGAATCAAAATTCAATAATGCCGCACCGATATATAAATCCCGCCATTATCGATCATAAACTCGTTGACCCGCCATGACCCCCCCCCCCCCCATTATCACCGAATCAACCCTGTTAATTTGAAAAAAACGGCGACCATGATTAGTGCAGCATTATTGAATTTTGATTCTTTGTAATCTCCTATTATCTATCTCTATAACTATTGTCTCTGACAACACCTAAACATGCACTGTTAATTAAAAAAAATCACGACCATGACCATGTTTATGAACATGATCATTGTAGCTCTGCACCCATAGTCACCACACACGCTGTCAAAGAATGTTATTCAACTGCAGACATTTTTAGTTAAACCCCCGGTATCTGGACTACCTCGTACTGAGGATTATAGCATTTGTAAAACCCCCAGTATCTGGCTGCCTTGTAACGAGTATATGGGGTTTTACAGAGACTATGATCCTCAAGAGCCTAGATTTTTATAAGTGGACACAGGTCAGATCCTCAAGAGTCTCGGACCCCAGGCTTAACCCCCATTTACAAGTATTGGTCAATTGTTTTGTTAGCTCTCTCGTAGCAAGTAAGCTGACGGGTCTTGTTTAATATTATTTTACTGCTGACATTCTAAGGTTTCATTTTGCCTAGCTGTGTACTGTGACGAGGAGATTTATCGATTTGACACCTGATGTCACCTACTTGTATGATCTCTACATACGAACAGACATACACATGAACAGACATACACACAAACAGACAAACACACACACACACACACATATACACACATACACATGAACAGACATACGAACAGACACACAAACAGACACACAAACAGACACACACACACACATACACACATACACACACACACACACACATACCAACTCTCTCACTTGTTAATCTCTCTAAATTAGTTCATATGTCTGTGGCTGCAGCGTTTCTATGTACCCGTTGCTACTGACTTTATTTGTGCATGAAAAAACATGATCAGTATGCACTGAGAAAAGCAATTACCTGTTTACATAGATCGATTTAACACAACCAGCACCCTGATCAGGTGGGGACCAAGTGGAACTTTTAAACAAACACACACAGACACAGACACATACACACATAAACAAACAAACTACACAGACACGCATACACAACTAACCGGTATGACAGTGCTGACTTCATAACATCTCAACTGGTAAATAGTCCCGTGCAAACATTATAACAAAACCATCCGGTAAAATTAACACTAACTGGCAAGGATTAGTCCGATCCGGTCATGCCTGATGCTAAAACGCGATCTCGGTCTTTCCAAAATGTTATGAATAACTAAATGAGGAAACAACCTGAAGAGTCTATTTTATTTTAGCTCTCACTCAAGTTTGGTCCATCATGTTCTGTTGTGTGGGGGTTTGACTACATCTTTTTTGTACTCTATGGTGTATGACATTGTCGCACATGCCGCAACATGTCGCACATATGCCGCGTATGGTGCGGCACATGCCGCGTATGGTGCGGCACATGTCGTGTATGGCGCGGCACATGCCGCGTATGGTGCGGCACATGCCGCATATGGTGCGGCACATGCCGTGTATGGTGCAGCACATGCCGCGTATGGTGCATATTGCATTGTAACCTATATGTTACACTTGACTCTCACTTGGCCAGGGTGCTGATTTATAAATCAGTGCAAAGTCAATCGACAGTACTCTGTCAGGTATGTTTGCTTTAAGGGGCAGGGTCAATGTACATGACACTGCAATTGAAATCTGTAAAGCATGTCATTCATAAACCCACCCAAATCATTTAATAGCCCAGCATGAATACAGCTGAAAACAGCAGGAAGGCAGCAGGAAAAAGCATGATTTTAGTGCATGCTGTATTCCAGCTGTAACCACGTTTTATGCCTACTGGAACAGTCAAGGTCGTCCTTGGGGTAAACTTAAAAATTTACTGACTATTTAGCTGAGTGGTGGTAACGTATAAAGTTACTGTTATTTACTTTCTAGAAAAACATGATTTTGCTTAACAAATTTCAAAGTTATCTTCAATTTTTTTTTCTTTTTTAATTACATTATTAAAAAATGAATCAAGACGAACTTCTTTTGTTGAATGATATCAGTGCTGTAGAAAACAAAGACTTAGAATCTAAAAAACAGCGTCTTCTCTCTGTTGTTGTTTCAGGCAAATCAAAAGCGTATCTCGGAAAACAATACATGACAGAAGATATAGAATCCCTCACGGCTGACAAACTAATTAAACTGCATTCTAAATATGAAAATCATATCGCTTCATTAATGACTCGTGATTTGAGTCGATCTCTTGTCTGTCTATACACAAAAGCTGTGAGTCACTTTCTACCAGTAGACACTGACAGTGAAAGCAACCCCATTGTTTCAAGTTCAATTGGTAAATTAGCATGCATAATGTTTTACAAGTTTGGAAATTACCTTGCACCTGTGGTAACCTTGCTCGTTACTGGGAGTCATATTGATTTTTCGAAAATAAATTTTACTGCAGAAGAAAATGGACGAAATCCAGATGACTCCGCAACCGAGCCCTGTCTTGACACAGGTTCAAACGGTGAGTCCAGGAAGGGTAGAGGCTGGAAAAAGATTAGCCGAATATAACAGACAAAAAAAATTACAGCTTCAAGCGCAAACAGAAAAGGCACATACAGTCGACTCCGGATATTACGTCACCCATCGGGGAATGTTTTTGAGCGACGTTATATTCGGTGACGCTATATCCGGCTATCGGTTATAACGTCACTTTTACGCCCGGGTGACGTTATATCTGGAGTCTCTTTCTAAATATGCAGTATTGTCAGTGCTGATTCTGAGACAGATTACTTGTATCTCTTAATGGTGTGTCAGACTCTGTCTGGCTTCATCGACAATCTCTTTAATTAGAGTGTCCGACGTTATTAGCCTTATGGACACACACACACACACACACACACACACACACACACACACACACACACACACATACACACACGGCTGTCAGCTGTCTTATCTTTTCTGGGCAGAAAAAAGCAGAAGGGACACGTTTATTCAGTTGCTGTTGTTGTGCATACCTGCGCAAAACACTTTCACTCGGGCAGAGAAAGGTGACTCGGTCATGCACAGTGGAAGGATTGCGTGCACGATCATTAATTTTTTTATTACCCCGCGTGGTAGGCAGCCGTACTCGGCCTTCAGAGGACGTTTATTCAATGTTTTTATTCATAGATGTTGACCTGTCCGAAGAAATGAAAATGACGAGAACTTCATGGGTCCTTATAATTACTATCTGGCTTATATTACTATTATAACGTCACCTGATATGTATAACGTTTATCGCTTTCCAAGTATAGTCATAATAGTGCACTCGGCATCACGTTTCTGAGTTTGTCAGTTCATTGCGTTTGTGTTTACCTTTAAAATTTAGTCTGAGCGACCTACTCAGTCGACAAGACAATTTGAAAGTGAAGCTCAGTCCACGCCGAGGGCAGCTGTAGTCGGTATAATACGGACGAAAAACCAAAAACAGAAAAAAAGACAAACAAAAAAACAAACAAACAAACAACAACAACAAAAAACAACAACGTCGTAGTCTCTTCTCGTCCTCTCGAACTCTTCCTACTGTCATGTTAATAGTCGACTTTTTTTTCTTTTTTTTAATATGCGTGATTGAAGGACAGAAGTAGACAGATCCATTCGCACGCGCTCGCGCAGGAGTAACCATGCATGCACGATATGAAACATTTTTATTTTAATTACAAACCTAGACAGGAACTCACAACACTGAGAAATGATATGAAACATTTTTTTTTATTAAAAACATAGAAAAGGAACACACAAAACGAAATGAAATGAAACATTTTTCTTGAATTACTAAAAACATAGGACAGGAACTCACAGAACGAAATGAAATGAAACACTTTTCTTTTGATTAAAAATCTAGAACAGGAACTCACAAGTACAGATTACTATGAATGCAGTGGTTTGCTTTGGGGTTTGCGTTAAAAACCGCGCGTTCTTCCGTCGATTTGGATCTTAGCACGCTTGGATTTATGTGGCTCAACTTGACTCCCCTGTAACAGGGTGGACTAAGTGAGCAGCATGTACAGGGTGATTACCAGTTTTGCGCTTCAGACTCGAATCACTCTCTCAAAATGTGCGCAGAGATTTCTTAAATAGACTTTCTCATTTCGCGCACTCTGAGAGAGTAATTCAGGCCTGCTGTCATTCAGTGCAAACAGTGGCTTGTATGTCAACCACCGTCTACATGCTGAATACACGACCACAGGGGTCTGGAGGAGGGTGGCTGCAGCCAGAATTTCCACGTCAGTGCCCCATGTCTTGGGCTGCAATGGGGAGCCACCCTCCACCAGGTACTCCTGTAGGTCGCGCCCTAAGTAGGCAGAAAATGGTCGCGGGTTTTTCATCATGAAGTCCACGATTATTTCTCGTGTTTGCTCATGATGAGCCTGTGTGCCTGTGATCTCAAGGCTCAAGGCTCGATACAAGCAGTTGCCGTCCCCAGCAATGGTGTCAACAGAATCGGGGATGCCAAGGGACGACTGGTGGGGTCTGTGTCTCAAACTTCCAATCATAAGAACTGAAAACCTCAGCCTTTTGCACTGCACTGCCCGCCACTCCTGGTTTGTAGGCGAAAATGCCTGTTCCTTGGGCGGATGAAAGGCAGTGATACTGATATAATTGTCGCCTTCCCCATCCTCAGTCTCACACTCTCGCACACCACCACTCTCACCCGCCTTTTCCTCCAACAATTTTCTCTTCTTGCTCGCCCCCGACTTTTCCTTCTCCGGTTTCCAGCCCTTTTCCCTTCTCTTCTGTGCTTTTCCCTCCAGTTTCTCCTCTTCACCTTCTATTGTCTCCTCTCGCCAATAACTTTTTCCCAGGCCCTCCTCACTCTCTTCCTCATTCCCACCCTGTGACTGTCCACTCCCTCCATCACCCTCCTCCGACAGTCCACTCCCTCCATCACCCTCCGCCGACTGTCCACTCCCTCCATCACCCCCCTCTGACTGTCCACTCCCTCCATCAATCTCCTCCGACTGTCCACTCCCTCCATTACCCTCCGTTGACTGTCCACTCCCTCCATTACCGTCCTTTGACTGTCCACTCCCTTCATCACCCTCCTCCAACTGTCCACTCCATCCATCAACCTCCTCCAACTGTCCACTCCATCCATCAACCTCCTCCAACTGTCCACTCCATCCATCAACCTCCTCCAACTGTCCACTCCCTCCATTACCCTCCTCCGACTGTCCACTCCCTCCATTACCCTCCTTCGACTGTCCACTCACTACATTACCCTCCTCCAACTGTCCACTCCCTCCATCACCCTCCGCCGACTGTCCACTCCCTACATTACCCTCCTCCCATTCTCCACTACCTACATCACCCTCCTTCAACTGTCCACTCCCTCTATCACCCTGCTCTGACTGTACACTCCCTCCATAATCGTGCTCTGACTGTACACTCAGTCCATCACCCTGCTCTGACTGTACACTCCCTCCATAATCGTGCTCTGACTGTACTCTCACTCCATTACCCTGCTCTGACTGTACACTCACTCCATCACCACCCTCCTCCCACTGCCAATTCTCTTGATCGTGCTCTTCAAACCTTCCCTTACTTGTCCCTGGCGGTTCTTTGAAAAACTGGGGGATTATTGTTTGTGTTCCCAAGCGGACCACGTGTTTCTGCAGACAGAAGGTCATCATACGTAATTGTTTCATGATCTCATCACCTACATCATTCTGCATGCAGAATGCATTCAAGCAATTCATACTGTCCAACAGTTCTTTTTTGGAGACAGGTTTTTGGGGCTCTCCACTGTCGTCATCAGAATATGAGCTTGTGGAATCAGCAGGGGCTGCTGTAGAAGCTGCTTCTTTTCTTGGAGAATATGGTTTTGCTGTTACCACATTATCATCTACAGTGAAGTAGGCCTGCGGACTGATGTTGTACTCTTCAAACAGTCTGGATAAAAGTGGTTCTGGCTGCAGTGGAATGTTGTCATGTGGACGATCTGCGGATTCAATGCTGCTGCACTCGGTGCACGTGAAACCAGCCTTTCTGAAACAGTTGGAAATCGTCTCTGGCAAGACTTGGTCCCAAGCGTCTCTCAACATTGTCAAGGCCTGCAGAATGTTGATGGAAAAGTCCTTCCTTGGGAGGCCAGCATCAAGATGTGCAACCAGTTGCATGAGGTGTGCATTCCGGTAGTGTACCTTAACATTCTGCACAACCCCTTGTTCAAGGGGTTGCGTCTTCGAGGTGGAGTTTGGGGGCAAGAAGAGAAGCTCAGTGGCCTTCAGCTGTGGCTGAAACTTTTCATGGGCCGTACAGTTATCCAGTATCAGCAACACACTACGCTTTTCAGCCTTCATTCTTCGATCAAACTGCGTCAGCCAGGTCTTGAAAAGTTCAGAGGTCATCCATGATGACGCGTTTGCACTATACTCTACCGGTATGGTCTTCACACCTCTGAAAGACCTGGGTTGTGCAAAACGTCCGATGGCGAAGACGGGCATTTTTTGCGAACCATCCATGTTGGTACACAACAGAAATGTTACACGTTCCTTGCTTTTCTTGCCGCCTGAACACTTATCCGACTTGAAGGCCAAAGTTCTGTCTGGCAGTAAGCGCCAAAACAAACCACTCTCATCACAGTTAAACACGTCTTTCTTGCTGTAGCGAGCCAGAGTTGGCTTCAGAACATCTTTGATCCACTGGTCAGTACTGGCCTCATCGACAGCGCTCCGCTCGCCACTCATACACTTGAAGACAATTGAATGTCGCCGTTTAAATCTAGACAGCCATCCTTCACTGCATTTCCAATCATGCCCCAGACTCCGTGCAATTTTGTTGGCTTGAAGCTTTAGAAGCGGGCCACTGATGGGTACGTTGTCTGCCCTTGAACTTGAAAACCACTCCAGCAGGGCGCTTTCAATATCCTGGATTCAGAATCAGTATCAGTAAACTGAGTCTGTGGCGTATATCACTATGTTACAATGAAGTTGGCCGTTTCAATGGGAGAGGGATGAATAATTGCATTTTTTTCTTAGTGATAATGCGAAAACATGTTATTTGACTCTCGTGACAATGAAACTGTCGACCTTTGCGAAAAGTAAAGGTAATGTGTATGCCGCATTTTCAAAAATATATTTCCACCAAGTAGGCCTATCTCTGAACAAGAAAGAAGAAACGGGAAACTGAAAGGGAGCGAGAGAAGAGAATGGAGATGGTGGGTGAAATGGGGATAGAGAGGGGGGAGGGGAAGGGGCTTCACTGAGACTAAGACTGGGAACTGCTCCGAGCGGGAGTGGGGATAATTGTGATGGAGTGTGTGTGGGGGGGGGGGGGGGGACCTCGCGCTGGGACCATACAGCGTTGAGGCGCGTCCCCTGGGTGGTGGATAGGGGGTCCCTCGTGAGAGGGGTGCACCGAATGAAATAAGGTGCCGTGAACCAACATGGTCTAAGGGAAGGTGACCCCGACAGAAAACCCCTGGTCCTCCTAGTAAGGGGGTTGGGCGTGGGGGTAGCTTCCCCACCCTGCAAAAAAGGAAATAGCTACAAAAACGCCGACGAAAAGACTAACAGTTGTCATGGAACCCCCAGGGAAAGAGGAAAAGAGGTAGGCAGAGAAACTCCTGGCGTCGAGACCTCCAAGCAGACATTAAGAGACTGGGAACCACCTGGAGTAGAATCGAAGGAGAAGCACAGGACAGGAGTTGCTGGAGGTCTCTCGTCGACGGCCTATACCCGGGTAGGGGTGACAGGCGTAAGTAAGTGTGGGGGGGGGGGGGAGGGGGAGGAGGGGTGTGTGTTGAAGGGGCTTCACAGATAAGCCGTCGCTTCACTGCAGTACAGGTGGTAGTGTTTATTGCGGCACTGTTAATGAGCCAGGGGAGATAACGAGGTGGGATAGACATGGCACCACCCAGCACGTACAGGACAGAAAAACAAAGACGGGGAGTGGTACGGCTAAATGGAGAAAGAAGAGGGGAGGGGGACGGGAAAGAAGGGGGAAGATTCATTCCTTTGCGTTGAGAAGGGAAGTAACCCGGGAGAAACCAGGTTCTATTTCTAGATCTGATATTGTCAATGAAACAAGAGCGGCACAGATCTATCGATCTAACGATTTTAGTTCATGATACCGCAATCATCAACCTCCACCCTCCCCCCCCCACCCACCCACCACCACCACCATCAAATTGCCAGCAAAAATTTGTATCTTACCTCGAACTTGGCTGAGCGAACACGCTTCTTGGAAACATCAGTTTCATTCTGGAAAAACAGCTGCTTGTACTTTAATTTGTTCTTGAGAACGGATGCCACTGTCGTCCGGGGGGGGGGGGGGGGGGGGGATGCCGAAAGATTCACCTATAGATGTCGTGGACAGGGCAGGATTATCCTCAGCCTTTTTGATGATGTCAATTTTTTCTTTCAATGAAAGAGACTTTCTCTTTGCAGCATCCTTAGCAGCAGTCGCCATTTTTCCAAACCGTGATGTCACATCCGTTAAATGTACGTGCGATGGTGCAGAGACTGCGGGGGGGGGGGGGGGGGGGGGGGGGAACCAGAGCAGGTTCCGTAAGCGTGAAGAGGGAGGAGAGAGGTTGGTGGGGGTAGGGTAGAGAGAGCGAGGGGCACATCCGGCGTGAGGTTCTATGACTTGTAACTGAAGGCCGCAGTTGAAGCCGCTGTGATCCATGATTGTGCAAACTGCCATGGGGATTGGTATGACGTTATAACCGACATGGGTGAGTGACGTTATAACGGGGTGACGCTATATCCAGTGACGTTATATCCGAGGTAAAAATAGTCTTGGAAAGAAGGAATTGGGCCAGGACCGGTCTTTGGGTGACGTTATAACGGGGTGACGTTATATCCGGCGACGTTATAAACGAAGTAGACTGTATATCTGACCCATCACCAACAGCACCAGCCCCAGCACCAGTGTCACTACCGCCAGGACCTTCAGGACCAACACCGTCAGGACCATCAAACCCTCATCAAAGTGAAAGACAAACAACTGAGTCTAAACCTGAAACAACAAAATATATAGTTGCTGGATTTGTTGTTGGATTTGGTTACGTAGGTTACCAATTATACAAAAAATACAAACCACAGACTCGTACAGTGTCCAAAAAATCAGACGCTCCAAAAACAAAACCAGAAGTCGCCACATTACCAGTAGCATCCAAAGCTGTTGACCCATTTCTTATGCAGTGATTAATTTTTTATTTTAATTTTATTTTATTAGAAAATGAGCGACTCAAAGAATTTAATGAACCTTGTCTATCACTCTGCTGTAATAAGCGGACTAGCAGTAGCTTACTCTATGCTGGGAAAAAGTCTACTCAAAATGAAATCGGCAGACCTGAGTAGATTAGACTTTGAAGACAGTGCTAAATTAATTGTAGTTGTTACAGCGTCAATTGCGACAAAAGACTTTCTCGTCAAGCAAGGAATTATTCCAGAAAATGTTTCTATGTAAATAAAATAAGTATGGCGACTTTAGCAGTAATAATTGGAGGTGCGATGGTTAACGCCCTGGCATTCAGCGGATCAAACTATCTCTTTTCAAAAGTGGGTAGAGAGGAATCAGCAGAAGAGATGAAACGGCATAATGAGGCATCAGAAAAACTTTCACAACTGCAGCAGGATTATGAAAAGAATAGAATAGAAAAACTTGATTTCATCAATGAAAAACTTAGACTAGAAGGTCACGCGCAACATACATTTTCTAATACCGACGACGCAATCCATGAATATTTTCTCATCACGGGTAATGACATGTCTATCCCAAAACCTAACTAAGTGACTATTACAAACCAAGCACACAACAAAGAAACGGCGAAATAAGTTTTGTTCTAGTGGGAATGACATTTGTAGTTTTTACGTGACTTTATATTGCTAGAAAAAATGACAGACACTAAACTATCAAAAATATATTACTCCCCAATTGGGTACTGGAAAGGACAAACCGCTATTCAGAAATTACACACGGCTGTAGGCGATGATGTATCACTCAATCAAATAAAACAATGGTTACAGAGACAGGCAATTTGGCAGATATATTTACCTGCACCAAGAAAGATAACACGTCCTCATTTTGAAAACACTATCCCAAATGACACGCATCAAATGGACCTCCTGTTTTTACCTCACGATACAATAAGAAAAAAAAGATACAAGTACGCACTGACTGTCCTTAACATAGCTTCAAGGTACAAAGACGCTGAACCTATATCTGACAAGAATGCTACCACAGTTGCGACTGCTTTAACAAAAATATATAGTTGAGGTCCTTTAAAATACCCCAGACTCATAGAGGTTGATGACGGATCTGAATTTAAAGGTGCTGTTAATCAGTTATTTGCAAAGCATGGCGTACTGGTTAGACGCGGCATTCCAGGTGTGCACAGATCGCAAGCAATTGTTGAGAACTTCAACAAACTGTTATCAGAAAGACTTTTCAGCTACCAGTATTCAAAGGAACTCATGCATGATGCACATAACACTGAATGTGTAAAAGATTACCACGTGATAAAAGCAACGAATAACGAAGGACATGTAAAACCTGTTGATGCTATTAAATTGAAAACAATTACAGAGCCAAAAACAATGACACCACAGTGAGACACAAGTTTGTTTACTAAACAGGTAAGATATTTATATCAACCAGGTGAGTCTGAAAATGACGTCAGGCGCAGAGCAACCGACCCCATCTGGTCTACGTCCATACACAATATAAAAAAAATAATTCCCGGTGCTGACGCGTCAATATATTATTTTTATGAACCTGCCCCACAGAGGGCATTTGTTAGAGAAGAATTACAGATTATTCCCCAAGACACTGTTACTCATTTCAACAACTAACTTGTCGATTAAATCTTTGACCAGTTCATCGGCTATTTCTTCAGATAACTGGAGTCTGTAATGGCCAGGCGCATAAGCTTTTTCTTTACTATGAAACACACGTTTCGTGTCCCCTACCGCCAGTGACTTTTTATGTGTTTGGATCATTTCAATATTATGTTTGTTTGACCTCAGTGACATGTTTGGATAATCAGGCATTAATGCACCATCTGATACTTCCTTGTAATGTTCATGACGAATGTATTTATTGTTAATCGCTGTGTTTTTTTTTATTCCTTTTGCTTTTGACTGCAACGTTCTCAACAATAGGTACACCATTTAGTTTATCTTTAAACTTCCCAGGCACTTTCTTGTTTTGTGTGCTATACAATGAATGATCCTTAGGGTAGTCAGATGTGTCATACATGTGTAACTCTGTTTTCATGTCTTTATAAAAGTCTTCAGTAGGCACATCAATGATCATAGAGTCAGTGTCAGTGTATAGCAGACGACACTCAGGATACTTTGGTTTAAAGTAATCATAATAAAATTCAAGCATCAACAGTTTTGACAACTCAAGAATTGCCATACCAATGAAAACTGGCTTGTCCAGTTTGACAATCTTTTTTTTTTTTGGAGTGATACTGCATACAATGATGAATGAAACTCTTTATACCCTGTGTATTGTGGCTTACCTGTAAGTTTAATTGCACCCAATTCAGTTGTGACCAATCTCACATCTTTGCGGTGATGAGGATTTTCCATCGTCTTGCCAAAACAGGAATTGTTCATAAGCTTAAAGAAGTCTTTGTCAAATGCAGTGTTGCCATCTCTTGCATGCAATGTTGTGTTCTTCATTATGTAATCTTTCATAAAAGCACTCTGATCAAATTGAATGCCTCTGTGAACTTTCTTTAGTACTAACCCATGTCTGATGTAAAACTGCAACAAGCGATAATGACAAACGTAATTGAATTTGTCATTCAGATTCGGCACAAGTTTAGTGTCTTCTTTTATCCCAGTCACACTCATTTTCTCAACAGCTAAGGGATAATCATTGTGGTAATCGTGTAGATGACATACTTACTTGTAGGTCTACTTAAAAAATCCAACCCTTCGCGTCGTTTTGGTCAAGAGTCATAATATTGTTTGTTAACTGTGTTATGTCATACTGTGACAAATCATACAGACAAAAGTTTTTCAAGGGCAGACACATCGCATATCCATACAAATTGTTCGCATCCACATAGGTAATGAATGACCTTGACCTTGAGGGGTCAAAGTCAAGGTCATCAAGATATTTGTTGTTGGCTTTTGCATAATTGTTTGCAGCAATATTAATGCCACCCCTCAATCTGTGTTCCACCATTTCACCCATCGTACGATCAGATAACAAGTCTATAAATATCTTACTGGATTTTAAAAATGCATCCCATGTCATGCCAGGATGTAGCAAGCAGGGTCAATACTGTAGTGTAACAAACCCCTTTCACAGTAACTTTCAAATACGTCTGCTCGCAAACAAACGTCAGCTTTCAAGTACTGGTCATGGTAGTCACCAATAGTCTGACACCCTAGTTTATCCCACGCATCAAGTGCATGTTGGTATTCAGAGTCAGAAATACCTTCACCATTAAGTGTAGAATAAAATTTATCTTTTGGAGGTAGTCTCCTTTCTTCAAACACAACCCAGTGATCAATGTACTCGTACGGATACACACTTTCTTGATTAACTCAGACTCAAAATATTTACTTGTTATTGGATAGTCAGTCAGTCCTTCTGCCAGACTAGCCAACCCTAAAGACAAATGTTGCATGGAGTCATAAAATGCTAATTTGTTGTCCAATTTAAAGTCAAGTATTTCTCAGTTGTCTGCGCTATAAAACTTATGTTTCTGTAAGACTCATCCACAGCATGCATGATAATATGTGAATCATACCCCTTGTGAAAAAAGATTGGTAACTTATATGTCTTAGGATCTGTTTTAATAACAAGTTACAATTGTTATGTGCAGCACCTCTGTAACGTCCAGTTATGTGATCATAGTCACAAACTTTGTCACCCTGGAGAGGTTGTTCACAAATCCAACACGACACAGCTGTATCAAATTTTTAGTTTGTCTTCTTCTGTCATCATCAAAGGCATCTGACTTGTTGTGAGATACTGTACTACCTGACTATACAGATGTCTCATTTCTGTTAAAAACAGACATACTGCATTTTCTCCTCTGTAGATAACAGGTTCTGAACGCTGTCTGTCTGACCTAACAATAATGTATCCAAAAGAACACACCACTTGATCACTCAACTTTATAGTTTTTGGTAATGATTCTGGAACAGGACCGTAATATGGTACAACCAGTGATTCAAAATCAGCATACACTACAAACGGCAGCTTTTGCTGATTCCCATAATTCTTAAAACACACTTGACTACCAGGGTATGGATACTTAAGTACTGTTTGTATGTCATCAGCTGACTTACAATGTAAAACATGATTGTGCACTACCTTTATTGAGGAGAATCTTTGTAAACATCTTTTACACACTTCCTGTTTGCCATTGTGTTTTGTTGTATGTCCATGAATTAGACGTGACATATTCCTGATAATTGTGTAGTGAAAGTTATCATTATCACCGATTAGCAACATGTCAACATGTTTACTTTCTGGTTGTCCGTAGGTTGGAGCAAGTGGTGATACTCTAATGGGTTGTAACTTGTCAACAGACTCATTATCCCACACATACACATTTACAGATATACCAGGATTTAGTTTTTCAAACAAGTCTATGTCTTCTATTTTAACAGGGAAATCTATACCACTGAAGTTGAGTTCATTTACAAATTTAGTGTAGTTAGATACACGTTCAGGTTTTGATTTTACATAGTGTAGTTTAGCAAGCACACACCACATGAAACAATAGTGGTCATTGTTCTGACTATTAACGACAGCCTTCTTGTTTACAGCCTCTGTTGGCAGTGGTATCCATGATTTACCTAATATAGGATGATACCTTGACTGTTTTAATTGTAGTTCATGTACATGACCTTCGTGCCAACCAGACCCTTTCATTGTTGCTTTGTCAATTGCTTCTAGAAAGTCAGGCAACAGTCTATCTCTAAACACGTTTTCCAATTCTCTTCTTGTGTTAACTGTATGTTGTCTTGTTGATATATATGAAACAATCACTTCACCGTCTACTCTAGAAAATTCTATTTTAGCAACAACCTGAATCTTTACACTGCCTGAAAGAAGATTATCTTGTACGACAGAAAAAGATCTTTCTATCGATTCATAGACATTGTTACTATTAGATATAGGCAAGTCTGTTGTGTGAAACACATTTCTTAAGCCAGATGAGCCTGATGGGTTTTGGGCACTGTCCATCATTTTTATTTGTCCGACAAAATAATAAACGGAAAACAAAACAAAACAAACACTTTATGTAATACCAATTTATGTGTAGCTACAATAAACAAATTTAGTTTAGTCACCAAAACAAGTCAACCACTTCCCTGGTGTGTGTCTTAAAGTCTTGTCCTGCAGGTGTAATATCACTTTATTGAATGTAACACTTTCAATATAACAATGTAGTTTCCTTAGTTGATCAAATATATCTTTACACAGTGCCTCAAACCAGCGCAAGCGGTTAGCATCATAAATTTTAAAAGCATTTGTCTTAAGATCAACAGTCTCGTAATCATAACGTGGTGATCCATCAGAATATTCCAAAGTAACATTATATGTCATGTATATCTTCATTGGCGGTGTTGAGAGTTTAAAGTTGGGTTCAAACACACGTGTTTTTAAGTCATAAAAACACTTAACATCTTTGAAGCACTCTGTAACATCAACTGTGTGGGTTTGTCCGTCTGTCATTTTTATTGGACAAAACAAATGTATAAATTAATTCACTAACCCATACCCTGTGGGCTGATCTGTCTTTAAGATAAGCTTTAGATGCTTAGTTGATGTCAGTTTATTTTTCACAATGTCTCGTTCATGTTTATTTGGAATAACATCGTTCTCTCTGAGACAGCCTTCAAAGCTGTCACGATCCTTACAGTAAAACAAACAGATAAACTTTAACTGTTCATGAAAATCTTTGAGTACAGCATTATATTTCTGAGTGAGAATCCATACACTGACATTTGTGTGTCTGCCACTAAAAGCAAGTTTTGATAGAGTGTTTCTCTTCTTGACAATGTCTTTCTCTGCAGAACAGTCATCAACAATAAACAGGGTTGGCTGTCCTTCAAATTGCTTGTAAAAATATTTAGGTAGTCATTCAGTTTTTTCTCAGGGTCGACTAAGTAAATGTTGCTGTCAGTCCAAATGAATAAACGGTTGTGATAAGCTTTGTTGTGTTTGATCGTAGGACAAAATATTACTATGTTTTCAAAATGATGTATGTATCTTGTTTGTAATAGATTAAGTACAAATTCAGTTTTACCACATCCTGTGGCACCACAAAATAAGCCACAGTGGGGGGCGAGGGTCATCAAGTTCATTTTAATACTAATTATAATTTTAATACAAGTGACCACTTAGTCTACATTCTGCAATATTGAGTTGTGCGTCATATATCAGATACAAATATATGTTTATTGCTCCAGCGGTTTCAACCTTTTTTTGTATCTGAATTGTAATTCCATCACTACCGTTTTCGACAGTTCGACCTGACCCATGTAGGTAGTCATCATCTGTACTACGAAGGTCTAACCAAAGTGCATATTTATTTGTCAGGTATTGTCCGATCCTAACGTCATACACATGTAGATCTTTACACGCAATGTTTGCCAGTTTTCTCTAAGTCTTTCACCCGCAAAATACTTTGTGATCTCGTCGTAGTGCTGGTAAGGCTGCATTCCAGAAGCATACACTTGATTAGGATGACCTTCGATTGTACAAGATAAATGTGTTATCTTTGGATTATATAATTTTTCTGAATCCCGTTTGTATGGAGCCGCTGGTTCAACAAACAACATTAGAATGCCTTTCAGTGACCTGGCAGGTGTGTTCAAGTTTATATTCCACATCGGGTTGCTCTTGTCCTTATGCATTAAACTGTGTCTAATCACCCTGTCATAATAAATCGGCAGTCTTGACTGGTACTGATTTTGAATGAGAGTAGCTAGATGAGCATGTGTGACAATTTCATATTCCAAAGAGATGTTAGAGATCTTATATGTTGCATTGAGATCAGATGATTTAATAACTTTGGAGTAGTCATTAAAAGTTAGTTCAAAACTTAGACGGTCATTCAGTGCTCCTTGGTAGTAAGGCAAATGCGCTGTGAGGATTTCAAACTCAAGTCGAATGTAAAATCGGGTTCCGTATGTTTCAGCCATTATAACGTCCTTGGCTGCTGAAGTTGATTTGTCACCAGGGTTGATTCTAAGTTTGGTAATATTATCAGACTGTATGCCTTGATAAATACGATCCTCTCGTTCTTCTCTTGTAAGCCAAAGATCTTTGTAATAGTAGAACACATCAGCATCATCAAGACTAAACACTTCCTGACCTTCAAGTTTTACTTTAATAGTTCTAATAATTGCTCTGCCAAGATTGTTAACTAGTGTTCTGTTTACGTCTGCGTCTGATGATAGTTCAATATTAAATGCAAGGCACGCAGTGCCAGAAACAATAACGTCACTGGGACCTAGGTTTGGAAACTTGACTGTAAGTGTTTGGTTCTGGTCTATGGTACTTGGATTATTTGTGATGATGATTGATTGTCTAATGCCCTTAACACCAAGAGGCTCACGTAGTTTTCTATATGGGTCTAACTTTGATCCGTAAGACGATGTTATTTTTATTATGCACAATAAAAAATATTAAATTAATAAAAATGATGGCTGCGGGAGGATTTAATCATGAAGATTTTGACATGGATGATATGAATGTCTCAGATACCAGTATCACAGATATGACATATATGACTGGAATGGGAAATACTTCTCCCATGTATCACAAACTGTTAAAAGACAAAGTAAACTCATTTTATGACAGTGTTGGTGCTCGCCCAGATGTAATAGATCCTAATCAGTTTGAATATGAAGAAGGACACTTATTTGTAAATACAGACAGAGGGAAAGTGTATCTAACACATAAAAATAGTCCTGCTAAGTTTAGAGCTTTAAGTACAATCAAAACTGATGTAGGTGGTGAGGCAGCACTGCAGAGTTACCTTGGTGTTGGTACTAGTAAAAAGTTAACCCCTAGACTTCTTAGTACCCTTCATGACACGCAAACAAGATTACCAACCAAATTGAAATGGCAGCAGTAACAAGCCTGCCAGAAATAGCAAACACAGTGATACAAGAAACCTCATTTACTGAAGGACAAATAAATGATGCTATGAAAACAATAGAAGACCCACCTTTGTCAATGTGACAGATTATGGGCTTGGATAAATCTCTGCAGTCAATCAGAGGTGAAATGGTAAATAGCGTAGCCAAACTAGGTGATCCAGACCAAAAAGGTGACTGCCAAGCGTGTGAAATGCAAAGAAGTACCCAACGGAGAAAGAAACACGCTTAGAAAAAACGGTACAACACAATTTATTAATATTTCGGGTAAATACCCTTTGTCAAAATAGACAAACAAACAGAGACATTAGCCGCTACTTATCTTCAGATGCAGAAGGAATGTCGCAACTGAAGGTGACGTAAAAAGAAAAAGAAAAGAAAAGGAAAGGAAGAACAAAAGTAAAAATGACGTCAAAGAAAAAAATCGTAAGAGAAAGACTCCGAGAGAAACTAAACACGAGAGACAAGAGTGTGTGTAAGCGCGCGCAGGAGCGAGCAAAAGTAAATGCGCATGTGTGAGGCCGGGGAGAGAGAGAGAGAAGAGAGACAGCGAGAGAGAGAGAGAGAGAGGGGGGGGGAGAGAGAGAGAGAGAGAGAGAGAGAGAGAGAGAGAGAGAGAGAGAACGAACGGGGAGTACCCTTGGGCACGAAGTAGGCTGAGTGTCTAATACACAAAGCCAGCTAAACACCAACCCGAAGGCAAACCTTATATCACCATCGAGTTGAGGACTACCTCGGGGAAAAACGGGAGGACCCCGGGAAAAAAAACCCAGCATTTAGCATGGTACACAACAAGGAATATCGATGAAACAAAGCAAATAATCAAATTCAGTAAGAGATTGATTGATTGATTGTACATTGCTTAGCGTCCCGACAGCAACAAGGCTTTCTCAGGACGTGCCTGCACTGCTTGTGAAAAAAAAAATAAACAGAACATTGAATGTATGTCGCCAGCCGGTCAAATACATTAAATAAACCTAACACATGGGGCCTAAATAAAGCTAAGACCATTTAGCAACACACATCCAATATCACGAGCTACAGGCAGTGCAGACAGTAGGGAGAGTTTTAAAAAGGCAAATACAGGTGAATGGACAAAGGGTAGACAGAAACACATGCCCCAGAATAGAGAGAAAAACCCACCCTGTGGGGCTGACCAGGGTGACCCTGGGAACTAAAAAATACCTAACCCCACCCAAGTCCCCCAGGGCAGACCCGGGTGGTGTAGACAGTAGGGAGAGTTTTAAAAAGGCAAATACAGGTGAATGGACAAAGGGTAGACAGAAACACATGCCCCAGAATAGAGAGAAAAACCCACCCTGTGGGGCTGACCAGGGTGACCCTGGGAAAAATTCAGTGTAAGAGAATAATGGTATAAGAGGAGAGTAGGTAGTTGTGAAACCATCTTCAAGGGTAACTCAAAAAAAAAAAAAAAAAAAAAACGGGTGTGGGGGGAGAGAAAGACAAAAGGGGCGGGGGAAGGGGATGGGGAAAGGGAAGAGAGAGAGAAAGGGGGACGAGAGAGAGAGAGAGAGAGAGAGAGAGAGAGAGAGAGAGAGAGAGAGAGAGAGAGAGAGAGAGAGCTAGGTGAGCTTGATAAACACATAGAACATGAAAAAGAGAAACTGGCTACCACAGACAATGGGAATCTTGACACAGAAATGAAAGAAAGAATACAACACAGATTAAATGATTTTTATATAGAAAGATCAGGGCAATTAGAAACGATTAGTATTGGAAGAGAAAAACTGAAAACACAGGTCAACAGGATTAGAGAAACTATTCAGAAAATACTTCACGAAGACACAACATTGGCTGAAAGATTGAAAACACTTTTCGAAAAACAGGGTATTACAATTGCAAGTTTAATTACTGCTCTTGGGTTTATTATCAGTACTGTTGTGTTGGCTGTCTCTGGTGGTGGTGGTGGTGGTAGCGCCCCTCCTCCACCAGGTCCACCAGTCCCCAGTGACCCAAAAGATTTAGAGTCATGGGTAAAGAAACAATTGTCACACATATCAGACTTGCTTAAGAAATTGGCTCTGAAAGCAATGGATGCTTTGCCTGGCATAATTGGCACAGTTGTTAGTTGGCTTATTAGTACAGCAGTGAAAGTAGTAGGATTTATGGCAGAGCATGTGTGGGTCTTTTTGGTGACAGTAGGGGGGTTAATGGTGGGTTATTTAATGAAACAGGTAAAGAAGTAAAACCCCCAGTCCAGTTAGGCCTATTACCAATGCTGTTCTTTCTGACTCATGTGTGCCAGGGGTTGGTGATGCTGTTGCCGCTTGTATTACTGTCGGGGCTGGGGCAGGGGAAGTAATCGTCTGTAATGGTTTTAAAGACTGTACATGTGTGGTTGTTGCTCCTAAGTTTACAGATTGGTTGAGTCCTAATTTCTGACCAACACCTGCAACAATTATTTCGTTATTATAATTTGTTATTGTACCCATTTGGAGTTGAAGTGACAGATGGTAGCATGTATAACCCGATGCCTACTACAAAGTCAACTTTCGATCTCGCATATCTAAGAACGTCTTGGTAGCGTTGTATGCTTGATGGGAGATCAACCACTGAATTAATCAAATCTTCTAGATTTGCCAGAAACTGTTTTTGTGATTCAAACTTTCCACTTTCATTCAAAATATTTGATTTTGTTAATGATTGTGCACCCAGTATACACCAGACATATGTTCTGATAGACTCATTTACGTGCTCAACTCCCGCTTGAGTAAATCCGTCACTCTTGTCTAAAATAAATGTGGTCCAGGCATTAGACTGTTTCTGTTCTTTTGAGCCTAACCAGACTTGTGATTTTGATGAGAATGAAGTGTAACCAGGGTAGTAATCTTGAGGGTATTGTCTGTGGCTCATAGCATAATACAATGTACCCATGCCGTTGTGATCATCAAGTTTTTGTGTGAAGTCATACTTAGGGCTGATGTTAAATTCATTACAGATGCGTTCAAACACTTTCATATCCATGGGGTTGTTAAAACGATTGAAACTGGATTCAGTGGGCAGAGGGGTATGAAGTTCTGACAGTATTCTTCTAAGTTGGTAATATGTGTGGAAATGATACACAGACCTAATCAGTTTGTTTGAGTGATTCAAGTGGTCTGTAAAAGAAACACCGCAGCCTGTAGTTGAACACAGTATAGCAAAGTTAAGTTGGTTTTGAAACATCTGTAGTGGACTTGAGGACCATTTTCTTGCAGTAGCATCCTCTGTTATTGGAGGGTTTAAGTAATGATCAAATGGGTTTGGTACTTTAACTTGAAACAAATCTTGTTCAGACACAGCTATATCAAGCTGATTTAACTGAATTATTTTCTGTTCATAAGTAGGTGCGACATTATATTTGGCATCCATGTTAAATTGAAATGTGTTTGTATTGGTAATGGTTGGTGATTTAAATTCCATCATGTTCTTTTTTATGAGATAATAAAAATGTTTATTACCTTAACAAATCTTGACACAAGCAAACCAGTGTGGTTAACTAATGGGATTGATAATCGCGATGGTAGCAAGGCTGTAGCTATCCATGAAATGTTTTACACTGTAGAATGGTTTAATGTAACAGATGACGGTGAATATTCTGTACATGGAACTATAGGTAATACAAGTTGGGGCGCTAATCACTTACAGCCTGGGTATTACGACTTTTGTACTATAGCTGAATTTTTACAAAATAATTATAAAATTAAAGCAACTTTAAATCCCGCTAACTTGCTTGTTACATTGGAATTTCCAAAAGATAGTCAGCTTATATTAAAAGACAAACTTTTTAATACTACTTGGTTTTTTAACGAATCAGATATTGGTATTTTAGGTGTTAGTGGTGATGAAGATTGGACATTAGAAAAAGGATTAAAAATAAAGCCCAAAAAAGAAAAAATTATTGGAAGATATCCTGTTCATTTGGCAGTACAAACAGTGCTAAATGTTTATTTGAAAGAACTGAACATGAATGAGAATGTTCACAATGGAAAGCCTTCAACTTTGTTGAGATGCTTACCGACTGGAACTGCTCCGTATTGCGAAAGTGCGGTTGCTAGATTTCCTAATTTGCAGTTTATGAAATTAGGTTCCAGTTTCTTTGAGTCACTGTGTATATCTGTAACTAATCAAGATGACAAACCAGTTCTGATGTATGATTTTAGTGTTATGTTGGAAGTTAAATAATTTTATTTTTGTTTATAAAAATGAGTGGTGGTCCAAAGCCGAGAATTATTCCAGTTGCGTGTCCTGTAACAGAGTTGAAAGATTTGGCTGATGTCCAGGATTTTGAGAAGGAAGGGGAAATAGGGGAGGTGTATGGTTTTGAACTTAATTCTTTTGGTATGTACAAGCGGAAAGTAATTGATGACATGAAGGACGGAACAGACAGACCTATACCTAAACTTGGTCAGCTTCGTGATGTCACTGTGCCTGTTCCAGTAAATAACGTGCCCTACAACTTAATACATGTGGGTAATAAATGGGTAATTTCGCCTGTGCCTGTTCCAGCACCCACAATTGACTGGGACATAAAGTTGGAATTTATTAGTCCTTATGTATACACTGATGATGAAGGCGCCTTAGTGTTCAGAAAAGTTGTTAACTCTGGGCTGTTGATTGTAAGTCTTGTTCCAAGTTTTGCACAAGACAACAATAGCAGAGATAAACTGAAAGTACAGGAGTATGAGAGACGACGGGCATCTTCTTACGCATAGAAAAAATAGAACAGATGCGAAGGTCGTATTTGCACCATCAAACTTTCCCATCGCAAGAGAAGCGACAATAGTATTTGAAATTATCATGAGATCTGTATCTTCTGCCAAAGAGGCAAATATTGCACAGGGACAAATATTGCACAGGGAATCAAACTTACGTGGGATGACACATTGGCAGAGTCAACAAAAGTCTTTATTGCTATTAGAAAAGGTGTTGATGTTATTGAGGTTTCGAGCAGTATTCCAGCTGTCAAGATAGCGGTCGATAAACTAACTTTTGTTTTTCTAAGTTTCATAAAACTGGAACACATTGATCTTGTTTCGTTTTATTACGCCAGCAAATTGTATACTTTTGACGAGTTGCAAAATGTAATCACTGATTAAATAAAAAATATTTGTAAATTAAAAAAATGGTAAACTTCTATCCGCAACTACCGACGCTTGAGACTGTGTCAACTGAGACGTTTGTGACGTCTATGCCAATTGCATCAGATAAAGCATTACAGGCAGACGCATTCCGATTAAATAATATTATAGAAGCAATTTGGCAGTACATACAGTGCTAAATGTTTATTTGAAAGAACTGAACACGACTGAGAATGTTCACAATGCATACGGAAAGCCTTCAACTTTGTTGAGATGCTTACCGACTGGAACTGCTCCGTATTGCGAAAGTGTGGTTGCTAGATTTCCTAATTTGCAGTTTAAGAAATTAGGTTCCAGTTTCTTTGAGTCAATGTGTATATCTGTAACTAATCAAGATGACAAACCAGTTCTGATGTATGATTTTAGTGTTGTGTTGGAAGTTAAATAATTTTATTTTTGTTTATAAAAATGAGTGGTGGTCCAAAGCCGAGAATTATTCCAGTTGCGGATGTGACTCGTAAGACATGCTTCCTGTTGGCGCTTGCCACGGCGACCCGAGTTAGCGAGCTACACGCGCTGTCAGCGCGCCCTGCCTGCCTGCAGTTCGAGCGGATGGTTCCGTACAGCTACTTACGGACCCTGCCTTCATTGTCATGACCAGGTCTCCTTTGACCGCGCCTCAGGTGATCACCTTACGGCCGCTGAGAGGGACGAACTTCCCCCAGGAGACCAGGCAACAAGATCCTGTGCGAGCCCTACGCGTGTACCTACGCCGAACCAAAGCCGTCCGGAGAGGACGCTCACGCCTCTGTCTGCCGTTAAAGCCCGGCAGAACTGACATAACAGCCCAGACGATCTCTTCCTGGCTACGCTCAGTCATACGGTCCGCCTACCAGGACCTCTCCCCGCATGGAGCGAAGAGGCTAAGATACGTGCACACGAGGTACGCGCCATGGCCACGAGCGTCGCGTTCGACCGGCCGAACTGCGCTGTCATACACATCGTGGCTACCGTGGGCTGGCGGGCAGAATCTACCTTCGCCCGCTTCTACCGCCGGGATCTGGCAGGCCAGCGAGATAACCTCGCACTGTTGGGGGACATCACTGCGGCGCAACACTCCCTCCCGGCGCTACAGGCGCCGTAGGTATACACATAACTAGGGTTGTCGGGAGTTTGCGGCAGGGAGGATGCTCTATTGGCCCTAAAGGGGTGCTGAGGCGCGGCACCCTCCTCCTTTTCGCAATTCTTCCATAAAGTCATGTCATCGGTAATGTTTTTGAAGAAACAAATTCATTTTTCTCTAAAAGGTATTTTTTCGAAAAATACTTACCGATGACATGACTCGGACGACCCTCCCACCTGCCCCGCTTGCCGCTGGTGAGCTAAGTATCCTGACTGGTTAGTCACCACGTGACTCGGAACCGGATGGGCATGAACGGGAGACAACTCTCGGGACCTTGGGGGTTCCCCGAGTGCCTCCCGGGTTGTGTGGTAACACAACGGGTTCTTAGGCTAGAATTGAGTAAGTAGTAGACACTTCCATAAAGTCATGTCATCGGTAAGTATTTTTCGAAAAAATACCTTTTAGAGAAAAATGAATTTTTCGGAGGTTTCTCTTTACAAAGGGCGTTATTTTGGGGGCTCTTCTTTTGTAACGGGCACCTTGGACTCTATCGTTTTCCAAGGCTTCCCTTTACAAAGGGCGCTTTGGACTTGGTCATTTTTGTACAGGTCGTCTTTTACCAAAGGCCTATCTGACTTAGTTACTACTTTTATAGACTTTCTTTTATAAAGGGCACTTTGGACTTTGTCATTTTTACCGAGGCTACCTTTTATCTAATGGCCTCTCCGACTTAGTTATTTTACTAGATTCTCCTTTACAAAGGGTACTTGTTCGGACTTTGTCATTCTTTTTAGAGACACGACTTAGATATACTTAGATATTAGTACTGTGTTGCGCTACTGTAGTAACGTCTGATGACATTGTGACCAGCCGCAGAGAATATATTTTTCTCAAACGGCCTCATGCCGGGGCATTTGTTGTCGCTTTATCATCATTAGCCTGTACTGCGATATAGTCTATACGAAATGCGATCTTCGTTTCACATGTTTTATTGTAGTTAGTACCGAGTGCGAGTACTGTGCTTGTGTGTGTGAACTTGGCATCCTGACTGACGAAGCAAACATTTACATACACATTCACCGGTCACACAAACATTGCACACGGTCAGCTACGCTACATAATTTGGTGTCGAAGGCTGGGGTGAGGCGACACTACACACAATACTTACGAATGTGTTTAGAAATCATTTCCACATTCAGAAATGGCATAACAGGGCACAACACATCATTTTGCGATTGTACTGTATTGGCTGAAGCACTCCGACTCTGAGAAGGCGCCAATCGTTTCTTAATTAGTGTGACGTTTTTGGTCTTTTAACATATGATGGACGGGATAGGGCCCTATAAACTATTTATCAATGTGTTCAGAAAGCATGTGAAAAGTTGTAGTTTTTGTTTTTTATATAAGATATTATGTGATATCCACATTCAGAAATGACAAGCGTTAGAGGGCGCACGACAACGCATAGTTTTGCGATCAGACGGTATAGACTGAATTACCCCTGACTCTGAGAACCAGCAAGGCGGACAGTTATTTCGAAATAAGCACAATATTTATGATCTTTAAGAATATGATGGACGGGATGGAGATTTATAAAACAGTTATGTATGTGTTGAGGATGCACTTCTGCATTAAAAAATGGTAAGCATAAGAGGGCACAACGCAGGCATCGTTTTCCGATTGAACGGTATTGGCTGAAGTACCCCACTCTGAGAACCAGCAATGCGCCAATTGTTTCTTAATGAGTGCAAAGTTGTTTCGTCTTTAGCGTATGATAGGGCCCTATAAAATACGTATCAATATGTTCAGAAAGCAGTTCCAGATTTACAATGATAACCATTAGCGGAACCGTTAACCATGAGCCAATATAAACTGAAAAACCCCATTACTGAGAACCCGCACGGCATACACTCACGACATACAAGACGGAATGGTTATAAATGTGTTCAGCATTAAGCAATGAAAGGGTACAACACATCCTTTTGTCCATCAGACAGTATTAACTGAAACACCTCTATACTGAGAAGCCGGAAGGCACACAATCGTTATTAAGCGCAATAATAAGCGCGGTAATAAGCGCAGTATTTTTGGTCTTTCATCGATAGGGCGGTACAAAATACGTATGCATGTGTTTAGGAATCATTTCCACATTCGGAAATAATAAGCATTAGAGGGCACAACGCATCGTTTTGCGATTGAATGATAATGCATAAAGCACCCCGACCTGAGAACCCGCAAGGCGGCCAATCGTTTCTTAATTAGTGCAAAGACTTTGGTCTGTTAGTCAATAATAGACGGGATAACGCCCTATAAAATATGCATCAATGTGTTTATAAAGCAACTGCACATTCCAGAATGATGTCTCTTTCTTATAATGGGGCACATTTAGAGGTCAGTAATTTAACCCATTGAGCCCTAACGCACTACATCAGGAGATGGATGGACCAGTGATAATTCAAGGGGAGTGCCAGATTAGCTTGGCGCGCGCCAAGCTAATCTAGCACCACCCTTGAATTATCATGGTCGATCCATCTCCTGCAACAGGTGCATAGTCGTTAGATGACGCCTCCAAAATTTGAGAAATACGTGCGTGGGTCTGAATGAGTTAAGGAAAATTTTCGATTTTGTTTGTTTGTTTTTTGGTTGTTGTTTTTTTTTTTTTGTTACGGCTGTGCAGCAAAATGGACACATTGTTCGAGTTTCTTAAAAACGACCTAAATACGAAGTGTGCCAATCAGGGAGACGTGGCCTGATGCTTCTTGAAATGAAAATAACCTTCTGTCGCCAGCCTAAAGCATGTACGTTTGAAACGAAGCGGTGTATGTGTGTGTGTGTGTGTGTGTGTGTGTGTGTGTGTGTGTGTGTGTGTGTGTGTGTGTGTGTGTGTGTGTGTGTGTGTGTGTGTGTGTGTGTGTGTGTGTGTGTGTGTGTGTGTGAAATTCAATAGCGCCGGCGTTTGTGGACGGACAAGCCTAAACTTTCAGTTTTTTTTTTTTTCCAATACGAGATGTCCCCCGGAGATGTTTTCAGGGATTTGTAATTGATCGGACATTGTCGTTTCAAGAAAACTGGTTGGTCCCTAATTTTTGTTATTATTCTTACAGCTTAATATTTGCATAATATATAGTTAGATTACAAAAAGACATTGGATGACTTCGTTCGCGGACACTGTACCTCTTCAACGTTCTGAGTGGTAATTCATTAATATTTGAAATAAAAATCATTGCTTCAGAAAAAAAAAAGCACTTAAAAGTCCCGCAGACGGCGATGGAAAAGGATTAACTTTATCTATACAAGTAGTTTATCTGTATCTTAAGCGAAGTCTCAATCTAAGCAGGCACCGCTGAGGGACGTATGCCGAAGTAATTCGGGGGGGGGGGGGGGGGGTGGGCAGGGGGGGGGGAGAGTTCAAGATGATTTGCCACTTCTATGCAGTCAATAAAGCATTCTTATTTATTTTGCGGATCAAAACAAAAAATAAAATGTTGACGGAGACATAGTTTTCACAACATTAATTGTTCAGTTGTCCGGAAAATCAAAGAGGGCAGGGGGGGGGGGGGCTACTTTATTTGCACGTTTAACATAACCTTTACGAGTTGCCACATTCCTTCTGCGATAAGTCAGCGACTGATCTATATATATATACTTGTTTGTTTGTCCATTTTGAAGTAGGTGGTATTTACTCGAAATATTATAACGTGTTTTGTAACTGTCTTTTCTAAGCGTGTTTCTTTCTCTCTTGGGTCCTTCTCTGCATTTTACACGCTTGACAGTCACCTTTTTGGTCTCGATTTCATAAACAATATGACGTTTTCACGGATCACGAAATCTTATTTTGGCTTTCACCAGGCGTTTCCTGAGGAACGGCTATCCTTTCACAGATCATGAAGCTGAAAACATGCGACTACAGACACAAGGACTTAAAATATATTTACCCCCCCCCCTTTCCACACACACACACACACAAGCATACACCGGCCAAACACTTCTATACACTACACCGTCATTACGGAGCTGTTCTCTCCCACGCAAATTCCGGACACACGCACACACCCTCGCGCTGGGACCATATGGCGTTGAGGCGCATCCCCTGGTTGGTGGATAGGGGGTCCCTCGCGAGAGGGGTGCAGCGAATGAAATAAGGTGCCGTAAACCAACATGGTCTAAGGGAAGGTGACGGTGACCCCGACATAAAACCCCTGGTCATCCTAGTAAGGGGGTTGGGCGTGGGGATAGCTTCCCCACCCTGCAAATAAGGAAATAGCTACAAAAACGCCGACGAAAAGACAAACAGCAATTCCTTTCCTGGAGGAGGAAGGTTCTTCTACCAGAAGATTTATGACGTCGTGTGGTGAAAGCCGGAAGTCTTCGGAAGCCACAGGACCGAGCCGCCTCTCTCTATCCAGGGACACAACCATGGGCACATGGAATGTCAAGACCATGTACCAGAGCGGCAAGGCCGCCCAGATAGCAGCGGAAATGCAAAACTACAACCTTTCCCTGCTAGGTATCAGTGAAGCCAGATGGACGCAGTCTGGCCAGAAAAGGCTGTTAAGTGGGGAGATGATTCTGTAATCAGGTCATGAAGAGGAGAATGCCTCCCGTACAAAAGGAGTAGCATTCATGCTGTCACCAGTGGCACAGAGAGCGCTGATGGACTGGGAACCTCTTGGGCCAAGAATTATCACAGCAGCCTTTAGAACCATGAAAAAGATCAAGCTGAACGTCATCCAGTGTTATGCGCCCACTAATGACAGTGACGAGGAAGAGAAACAACAGTACTACGACCGACTCCAGAGTGCTGTGGACAAATGTGTGGAGCGAGACATCACCATCGTCATGGGCGATTTTAATGCCAAAATAGGGGAGGACAACACCGGATACGAAGAGGTGATGGTGGGGAGACAGGGACTAGCGGAGATGAGTGAGAACGGGTAGAGGTTTGTAGACTTTTGTGCTCTAAACAGACTTGTCGTTGGAGGCAGCATCTTCCCACACAGAAGAATACACAAAGCAACTTGGGTCTCACCTGACCATACTACAGAGAACCAAATAGACCATATCTGCATTAGCAAGAAATGTAGAAGATCCCTTCAAGATGTTCGAGTGAGGAGGGGAGCAGATGTCGCCTCAGACCACCATCTGCTTACCTTAAGAATAAAGCTCAAGTTAAAGAAAAGCCGCACAGAGACAACAAGAAGACAGCGCTATAATGTAGGCCTCCAGAGAGAGACTGGAGTGAGAGAAGAGTTCAAACTGGTGCTGTCCAACCGGTTTCAAGCGCTACAGGAGCTAGTAAATGAAGAGGAGGCGGTCACCACAGAGCAGCAGTGGAAGGCAGTTAGAGAGGCGCTGAACTCAACCTGCAAAGATACTGTAGGGTTCAGGAAACACCATCACAAAGAATGGCTGTCGGCACAGACCTTGAAGAAGATAAAAGTGAGGAAGCAGAAGAAAGCAGTTGTCAACAACAGTCGCACGAGAGCAGCCAAAGCAAGGCCACAGGAGGAATACTGGGAAGCCAACCGCGAGGTGAAGAGGAGTGTCAGGGCAGACAAGAGGGCCTACACAGACAGCCTGGCAGCAGAGGCAGAAAAGGCAGCAAGCAGCGGCAACATGAAACAGCTCCACGACATTACCAGAAGATTGTCGGGCAGATGGGCCGAGTATTTTGAAGAGTTACTGAACAGACCCAGCCTACCCGACCCCCCAGACATCCAGCCAGCAAAGACCGACCTACCCATCAGCTGTGACAGACCCAGCCGGGAAGAGATCAGAAGAGCAGTGGCATTTTTGAAGAACGGCAAAGCAGCAGGGCCAGATGGCATCCCAGCGGAGTCTCTGAAAGCAAACCTAGAGACAACAGTAGAGATGCTGTACCCACTGTTTGGAAAGATCTGGGAAGAGGAGGTGATGCCGGCTGACTGGAAGGAGGGGTACCTAATCAAGCTTTCCAAGAAAGGCGACCTCAGCAAGTGTTCCAACTACAGAGGAATCACCTTGCTGTCAGTACCAGGAAAGGTCTTCAACAGGATCATCCTTGAGAGAATGAAGAGCTCCGTTGACCCCCAGCTGAGAGACCAGCAAGCAGGATTCAGGAAAAACCGATCATGTACAAATCATCGTGGAACAGTCTCTGGAGTGGAGCTCCCCGCTGTACGTCAACTTTGTGGATTCCGAGAAAGCATTTGACAGCGTGGACCGAGAGACTCTGTGGAAACTCCTACGACACTACAGTGTACCCACAAAGCTCGTCCGCCTGATCAAGAGCAGCTACGATGGCATGACATGTCGCGTGATCCACGAAGGGCAGTTCACCAGGGAGCTCCAGGTCAGAACCGGTGTCAGGCAGGGGTGTTTGCTGTCTCCGTTCCTCTTCTTACTGGCCATAGACTGGGTCATGAAGAGGACCACAGAGCACAGACGAAGTGGAATACAGTGGACACTGTGGACACAGCTTGACGACCTTGATGTTGCAGACGACTTGGCTTTACTGTCCCACACTCATCAACAAATGCAGGACAAGACCACGAGGCTTGCTGACATCTCGTCCCAAGTGGGCCTCACCATCCACAAACAGAAAACAAAGACATTTAGGCTGAACGCAACCAGGGAAGAACCAGTCTTGCTTGCTGGCACCCTGTTGGAGGAGGTGGAGTCCTTCACCTATCTCGGGAGCATCATAGACAAAAAAAGGCGGCACTGATGCAGATGTCAGAGCACGAATCGGTAAAGCCAGAGCAGCCTTTCTCCAGTTCAAAAAAGTGTGGAGTTCCAGAGAGCTGTCACAACACACCAAAGTCCGGATTTTCAAATCCAACGTAAAAGCAGATCTCCTATATGGAGCAGAGACTTGGAGATTGACAAAAACCACAGTCAACAGAGTACAGATCTTCATAAACAGTTGCCTTAGAAGAATTTTGAAAATCCACTGGCCAGAGAAGATCAGCAACGTCAGACTCTGGGAGAGAACAGAGCAGATAACAGCAGAGAATGAACTTGGGCGAAGAAGATGGGGATGGATTGGTCACAGTCTAAGAAAGCCAGCTTCCAGTATCACTAGGCAGGCATTGTTATGGAACCCCCAGGGAAAGAGGAAAAGAGGCAGGCCGAGAAACACCTGGCGTCGAGACCTCCAAGCAGACATCTAGAGACTAGGAACCACCTGGAGTAAAATGGAAGGAGAAGCACAGGACAGGAGTCGCTGGAGGTCTCTCGTCGACGGCCTATACCCGGGGAGGGGTGACAGGCGTAAGTAAGTAAGTAAGTAAGCACACAATCAGAACGGAAGGATGACCGCACACAAACACTGTACTCGCTGACCACACGTGCAAGCATGACCTTAATTAAACCTTTTTATGGCATGTGTCAATTGCATGAAGTGAACGAAGACTTCGCGGGGAAAGTGTAAACACGGTAGTGGGTACGTCACTCAAAGCCTATGATACGGTACGATACCCGTCCACTTGCAAGACAGACAACGTCGTGCCGCGGACTACAGTGGGTTTCGGCAAAGGGGACTTGTGCCTCTGTGTTCTCGTACAACCAAGAAGCTTTCCTCTTTGAAACCCGACATATTATACACATAATTATTATCATTGATACATGAACTGATATGACAATTCTCTAACTTAAACATTTACCCGCGTGAGTTGTTTGTTTTTTTTTTAAGTGTTCATTTTATGCTTCCATGATAGAGAAGCTCGATGAACCTGAGGCAGGAACTGGCAATCATACAACTGTCTATTAAGAAACCATTAAATAAAACTCAGTGATTGATTGATTTCGCATATTCAGCTGAATGTGCGTAAAACCTCACAGTACCTGTTAAAAGAAATGGGAAAGATTGTACACATGTACATAGAGGCACACAACGTATTGAACACACGTGCTGCGTGTCCGGCCACTAACGCAGATATCCAGCCGTCGAGCAATGCTGACAGACCGCGATAAATGAGACATCTTGCAGCCGCCTTTATCGTATTGCGAGCGTGGGACTGTTTACCCACTTGTCGGAAGCAACCACAGCTCTGTACGCTGCTAGACGGCCAGTGTGAAGCAGACAGTACAGACACAACTCCCAGCATCTGCAGCAGACATAGATCCTCATAAAGCCATCGCATGGTGTGTGGTTCACATAAATCTATTTTGTCTCGAATTGACTTTGTTCATTATTTATACCATGCTTTTGTCTGGCTATGCTTGCTTACTATACCGTGGGTCCGCACGAAAAGAAATCCGCATGTATTAAACAAATATCTTGTAAAGACCTGACTGACTTTGGCTCGAATTACCTCCCTATAGCTGTTATGTTCACAGCGTGAAATGTACACACATACACACGCACGCAGACACACACGCACGCACGCACGCACACACACACACACACACACACGCACGCACGCACGCACGCACGCACGCACGCACGCACGCACACACACACACACACACACACACACACACACACACACACACACACACACAACAAACAAAATTCAGAGGAAAAAAATGTTGGTTTCCTGAACCTAGTTCATGAGTGTGTTTTCCGACCCTAAACTTTTTTACTGTTTAATTATTTTATTTTTTAACTGGAGGTGAAAAATCAAAATAAGAATCACCGTGTAAGCAAAATGAGAGACACAAAAAAGCAAAAATAAACAAAAAACAAAAAAGCCTATAACAGTCACACAAAAAAGAAAACAACACACACACACACACACACACACACACACACACACACACACATGACACACACACACAAACGATGCATAAGGATGACGTTCTGTGAGCATGCGTTGAAATTACCGATTCCCCCTTCTTCTTTTTTTTAAACACAAAAGATCTGAGATTATCATATGGGTATTTATGTATTTTATCATTGTCACTATTTGCAGGGTTGTATGTATCAACAGCTTTCTACAGTTATAGTAAAATTTGGGCTGAACAGAATCACGTTCCGACAAGCTGCATATCTTCCATGTCATCGTGTTACATATATTTAACAGAGTGCCAAGGGTCACCGGTGAGACACTAATATTAGAAGATGTTAGAACTCCGTAAAGACTGGCCGCCAAGTGGATTCTCAGACAGTATAGGGGTGCTTCAGCCAATACCGTCTGATGGAAAAACGATGCGTTGTGCCCTCTATTGCCCAACAGTTTCTTATACGGAAATGCATCATGAACACATTTATCACTGTTTTATGTGGCCCTATGCCGTCCATCATAGGTTAAGAGACCAAAAATGTCCAAAGGACTTGCCAACAACCGGCTTCTCAAACAGTATAGGGGGTTTCAGCCAGTACCGTCTTATGGCAAAACAATGCGTTGTGCCCTCTATTGCCTATCATTTATAAATATAAAAATGCTTCATGAACACATTTATAACTGTTTTATGTGGCACTGTGCCGTCCATCATAGGTTAAGAGACCAAAAATGTCCTAAGGACTTGCCAACAAGCGGCTTCTCAAACAGTGTAGGGGGTTTCAGCCAATACCGTCTTATGGCAAACCAATGCGTTGTGCCCTCTAATGCCTATCATTTATGAATATCAAAATGCTTCCTGAGCACATTCGTAACTGTTTTATGTGGCCTTTTGCCGTTAGTCATAGTTTAAGAGACCAAAAATGTCCTGTTTATTAAGGAAGGATTGGTTGCCTTGCGGCTTCTCGGTGCAGTGGTGCTTCAGCCAATACTGTGTGATGGCAAAACAGTGCGTTGTGCCATCTAATGCTCATCACTTTTGAATATGCAATTGCTTCCTGAACACATTCATAACTGTTTTATATAGCCCTATGCCGTCCATCATAGGTTAAGAGTTCAAAAATATTGTAAGGACTGGACACCAAGTGACTATTCAGACAGTGTAAGGGTGCTTCAGCCAATACCGTCTGATGACAAAACGATGCGTTGTGCCCTCTAATGCTTATCATTTTTTAATATGGAAATGCTTCTTAAACACATTCATAACTGTTTTATATGGCCCTATCCCGTCCATCATAGGTTAAGAGACCAAAAATATGGTAAGAACTTGCCAACAAGCGGCTTCTCAAACAGTGTAAAGGGTTTCAGCCAATACCGTTTTATGGCAAAACAATGGGTTGTGCCCTCTAATGCCTATGATTTATGAATATGGAAATGCTTCCTGAACACATTCGTAACGGGTTTATGTGGCCCTATGCAGTCCATCATAGTTTAAGAGACCAAAAATGTCCCGCTTATTAAGGAAGGATTTACTGCATTGTGGCTTCTCAGTCACGGTATGGGTGCTTCAGCTAATACTGTGTGTTGGCGAAACGATGCGTTGTGCCCTCTAATGCTCATTGCATCACTTTTAAATATGCAAATGATTCCTCAACACATTCATAACCGTTTTATATGGCCCGATGCCGTCCATCACAGGTTAAGAGACCAAACATGTGGTAAGAACTTGCCTCCAAGCGGCTTCTCAGACAGTGTAAGGGGCTTCAGACAATACCGTCTTATGGCAAAAGAATGCGTTGTGCCCTCTAATGCCTATCTGATTTATGAATATGGAAATGCTTCCTGAACACATTTATAATTTGTAACACTAACCTGCGGAAGTTTTGTTTTACTAACAGAGTTGCCATTGTTTGGAATGACTTACCAGTTTCATTAAAAAAAGCATCTAATATAAATTCTTTTAAAAACCAGCTGGACGAATTACCAAAATTTAAAGAGATTTTTTATTCCTATGATGAATGATTTTATAGGAAAATTGCATGCATAGCATTAAAGGAACTAAAGAAAGAAAGGACATTTATAAAGGCCTCACGGCCTATTTTGTCCTCACAATACTACTACTACTACTACTATAACTTTTTATATGTCCCTATGCCGTCGGTCATAGGTTAAGAGACCAAAAATGTAAAGACTTTCCGCTATGCAGCTTCTCTGAAAGTGTAGGGGTGCTTCAGCCAATAGGGCAAAACGATGCGTTGTGCCCTCTAATGCAGATCATTTTTTAATATAGAAATGCTTCCTGAACACATTTATAACTGTTGTATATGGCCTATGCTGTCCGACCCTCTTCACCATCTTTTTTAGCATGATGTTGAAGCAGGCCACAGTGGACCTCGATGATGACGATGCAGTGTACATCAGGTATCGTCTCGATGGCAGCCTGTTCAACCTCAGACGACTGCAGGCCCACACGAAAACCCTAGACCAACTGATCCGTGAGCTGCTTTTTGCTGATGATGCTGCCCTCGTTGCACACACAGAGAGAGAGCCCTGCAGCGCACCACGTCCTGCTTCGCAGACGCTGCCCAGCTCTTTGGACTCGAGGTCAGTCTGAAAAAGACAGAGGTCCTCCATCAGCCGGCACCCAAGACAGTGTATCGCCCTCCTCACATCACCATCGGCGAGTCTGAACTAAAGTCAGTGCACCAGTTTACTTACCTTGGCTGCATTATCACGTCGGACGCCAAGCTGGACAAGGAGCTTGACAGCAGGCTGGCAAAAGCGAACAGCGCTTTCGGGCGACTTTTCAAGCGGGTGTGGCACAATCAACAGCTGAAAACAGGCACCAAGATCAGCGTGTACAGAGCTGTGGTCCTCACCACCCTGCTGTATGGTTCCGAGTCCTGGGCCCTCTACCGCAGCCAACTACGACTCCTCGAACGCTTCCACCAGCGCTGCCTGCGTACCATCCTGGGCATTCACTGGAGTGACTATGTCACCAATGTCGAGGTCCTTGAACAGGCTGAAACCGTGAGCATCGAGGCTTTGCTGCTGCGGACACAGCTCCGCTGGGCGGGGCATGTCTCCAGGATGGAGGATCATCGCCTACCAAAGATCACCCTGTTCGGCGAGCTTGCTACTGGACACCGTGACAGAGGGGCACCAAAGAAGAGATACAAAGACTGTCTCAAGAAGTCACTTAGTGCCTGCCAAATCGACCACCACCAGTGGTCTTCGCTTGCTGTGGACCGTGACACCTGGCGCTCCACTATTTACAAGGCAGCTGTCTCCTTTGAGGACTCTCGCAGAGCTAGCCTTAAGGACAAGCGGCTCAGGAGAAAGAACAGAGATGCCGCAACTCAGAACTCTGGCCATACCTTCCCCTGCAGCCACTGCGGTCGAACCTGCCTGTCCCGGATTGGCCTCCGCAGCCACGAACAAGCCTGCAGACGTCGTGGGCAACTCCTATAAAATCTTCGTTCGCGAAGTCCAGCCAAGAGAGAGAGATGCTGTCCGTCATAGGTTAAGAGACCAAACATGGCGTACTGACTGTTCACCAAGCGGCTTTTCAATGTGGGGGTGTTTCAGCCAATACCGTCTAATGACAAAACGATGCGTTGTGCCTTCTATTGTCCATCCTTTTGGAATATGGGAATTCTTCCTGAACACATTCATAACTGTTTTGAGCCAATACCGTCTAATGGCAAAACGATGCGTTGTGCCTTCTATTGTCCATCCTTTTTGAATATGGGAATTCTTCCTGAACACATTCACAACTGTTTTGTATGGCCCCTTGACGTCCATCATAGGATAAAAGTGATATGGACTGGCCGCCAAGCGGCTTCTCCGACAGTGTCTGATGGCATATCGATGCGTTGTGCCCTCTAAAACCCATCATTTTTTAAATATGGAGATGCTTTCTAAATACTTGGTAAATGTTTCATGTGGCACTATGCCTTCCATCATACTTTAAGAGACCAAAAATGTTCCGCTTATTAAGGAAGGAGTGGTCGCCTTGCGGCTTCTCAGTGTAAGGGTGCTTCAGTCAATACCCTCTGATGGCTAAACGATGCGTTGTGCCTTCTAATGCCTATCATTTTTTAATATGGAAATGCTTCCTGAACACATTCATAACTGTTTTATGTGGTCCTATGCCGTCCATCACAGGTTAAGAGACCAAAAATGTCGTACTGAAGTACTGGCCACCAAGTGGCTATTCAGAGTGTAGGGGTGTTTCAGCCAATAGCGTCTGATAGCAAAACGATGCATTGTGCCAGCTAATGCTTATCATTTTTAAATACGGAAATGCTTTATGAACACTATCATAACTGTTTCATATGGCCCTATGCCGTCCAACATAGGATAAGAGACTAAAAATATCGTAAGGATTTGCCCCCCCAAGCGGCTTCTCAGACAGTGTAGAGGGCTTCAGCCAATACCGTCTTATGGCTAAACAATGCGTTGTGCCCTCTAATGCCTATCACTTATGAATATGGAAATGCTTCCTAAACACATTCATAACCGTTTTATATGGCCTTATGCCGTCCGTCATAGGTTAAGAGACCAAAAATGTCGTAAGGACTTGCCACTATGCAGCTTCTCAGAGTGTAGGCGTGCCTCTTCAGCCAATACCGTCTGATGGCAAAACGATGCTTGTTTGTTTGTACATTGCTTAACGTCCCGACAGCAACAAGGCTTTCTCAGGACGTGCCTGCACTGCTTGTAAAAAAAAACCCTAAACAGAATATTGAATGTATGTCACTAGCCAGTCTAATACGATAAATAAATTTAGCAACACACATCCAATATCAAGAGCTACAGGCAGCGCAGACAGTAGAGAGAATCACTTTTATATAAGAAAATACAGGTGAATGGACTAAGGGTAGACAGAAACGCATGCCCCAGAATAGAGGAGAAAACCCACCCTGTGGGGCTGACCAGGGTGACCCTGGGAACTAAAAAATAGTTAACTCCACCCAAGTCCCTCAAGGCAGACCCGGGGGTGGGGGGGAGGGGGGGGGGGGCAAAACGATGCGTTGTGCCCTCTAATGTACTTCATTTTTTAATATAGAAATGCTTCCTGAACACATTCATAACTGTTTTATATGGCCTATGCCGTCTGTCATAGGTTAAGAGACCAAACATTTCGTACTGACTGTCCACCAAGCGGCTTCTCAGACAATGTGCGGATGTTTCAGCCAAAGGCCGTCTGATGGCTAAACGATGCGTTGTGCCCTCTCCTATCAGTAAAGACTGGCGCCCAAGCGGCCTCTCAGACAGTGTAGGGCTTTATCCAATACCGTCTTAAGGGAAAACAATGCGTTGTGCCCTCTAATGCCTATAATTTATGACTACGAAAATGTTTCCTGAACACATTCGTAACTGTTTTATGTGACCCTATGTCGTCCATTATAGTTTAAGAGATCAAAATGTTGCGCTTATTAAGGATTGACTGCCTTGCGGCTGCTCACTGTAGGGGTGCGGCTTCTCAGTGTAGGGGTGCGGCTTCTCAGTGTAAGGGTGCTTCAGCCATTCTGTGTGATGGCAAAATGATGCGTTGTGCCCTCTAATGCACATTATTGTTTAATATGGAAATGATTCCTCAACACATTCATACCTGTTTTATATGGCCCTATGCCGACATCATAGGTTAAGAAACTAACAATATCGTAAGAACTGACCACTAAGTGGTTATTCAGACAGTGTAAGGGTCCTTAAGCCAATACCGTCTGATGGCGGCAAAACGATGCCGGGCATAATGCCTATCATTTTTAAATAGGGAAAATCTTCTTGAACACATTCATAACTGTTTTATATGGCACTATGCCGTCCATCATAGGTTAAGAGACCAAATATGTCGTAAGGACTGGCCCCCAAGCGGTTTCTCAGACAGTGTAGGGGGCTTCAGCTAATTACCGTCGTATGGCAAAACGATGCGTTGTGCCCTCTAATGCCCATTATTTTTGAATATGGAAATGATTCTTCAACACATTTATAACTGATTTATAACTGTTTTATATGGCCTTATGCCGTCCATCATAGGTTCAGAGACCACAAATGTCGTAAAGACTGGCTGCCAAGCGGATTCACAGACAGAGTAGGGTGCTTCAGCCAATACCGTCTGATGGCAAAACGATGCGCTGTGCCCTCTAATGCACATCATTTTTAAATATAGAAATGCTTCCTGAACACATTTATAACTGTTTTATATGGCCCTATGCCTTCCGTCATAGGTTAAGAGACCAAAAATGGCGTACCGACTGTCCACCAAGCGGCTTCTCAGACAATGTGGGGGTGCTTCAGCCAATACCGTCTGATGGCAAAATGATGCGTTGGAATATGGAAATGCTTCCTGAACACATTCATAACTGTGTTGTATGGCCCTTTGCCGTCCATCATTGGATAAAAGACCCCCAAAATTGTATGGACTGGCCCCCAAGCGCCTTCACAGTGTCGGGTGCTTCAGCCAGTGCCGTCTGATGGCATAAGGATGCGTTGTGCCCTCTAATGCCCATCATTTTTTAATATGGAAATGCTTCTTGAACACATTCATAACTGTTTTATGTGGCCCTATGCCGACCATCATAGTTTAAGAGACCAGAAATGATCCGCTTATTAAAGAAGGAGTGGTCGCCTTGCGGCTTCTCAGTGTAGGGGTGCTTCAGTCAATATCCAGTGACGGCAAAACGATGCGGTGTGCCCTCCAATGCCCATACTTTTTTAAATATGGAAATATGTAAACTGTTTTATGTGGCGCTATGCCGTCCAGCATAGGTGAAAAGACCAAAAATGTTGTTATGACCGTCCGCCAAACAGCTACTGAGATAGTTACTCTCTTGGCTTGACTTCGCGAACGAAGATTCTATAGGGCTTGCCCACGTCGTCTGCAGGCATTTTCGTGGCTGCGGAGGCCAATCCGGGACAGGCAGGTTCGACCGCAGTGGCTGCAGGGGAAGGTCTGGTCAGGGTTCTGAGTTACGACAGCTCTGTTTTTTCTTCTGAGCCGCTTGTCCTTAAGGTTAGCTCTGCGAGAGTCCTCAAAGGAGACGGCTGCCTTGTGAATGGTGGAGCGCCAGGTGTCACGGTCCGCGGCAAGCGAAGACCACTGGTGGTGGTCGATTTGGCAGGCACTAAGTGACTTCTTGAGACCGTCTTTGTATCTCTTCTTTGGTGCCCCTCTGTCTCGGTGTCCAGTGGCGAGCTCGCCGAACAGAGTGATCTTGGGTAGGCGATGATCCTCCATCCTGGAGACGTGCCCCGCCCAGCGAAGCTGTGTCCGCAGCAGCAAAGCCTCGATGCTCACAGTTTCCGCCTGTTCAAGGACCTCGACGTTGGTGACATAGTCACTCCAGTGAATGCCCAGGATGGTACGCAGGCAGCGCTGGTGAAAGCGTTCGAGGAGTCGTAGTTGGCTACGGTAGAGGGCCCAGGACTCGGAACCGTACAGCAGGGTGGTGAGGACGACAGCTCTGTACACGCTGATCTTGGTGCCTTTTTTCAGCTGTTGATTGTGCCACACCCGCTTGAATAGTCGCCCGAAAGCACTGTTCGCTTTTGCCAGCCTGTTGTCCAGCTCCTTGTCCAGCTTGGCGTCTGACGTGATGATGCAGCCAAGGTAGGTAAACTGGTGTACAGACTTCAGTTCGGACTCGCCGATGGTGATGTGGGGAGGGCGATGCTCTTCCTTGGGTGCCGGCTGATGAAGGACCTCTGTCTTTTTCAGACTGACCTCAAGTCCAAAGAGCTGGGCGGCATCTGCGAAGCAGGACGTAATGCGCTGCAAGGCTCTCTCTGTGTGTGCAACGAGGGCAGCGTCATCAGCAAAGAGCAGCTCACGAATCAGTTGGTGTAGGGTTTTCGTGTGGGCCTGCAGTCGTCTGAGGTTGAACAGGCTGCCATCGAGACGATACCTGATGTACACTGCGTCGTCATCGTCGAGGTCCACTGTGGCCTGCTTCAACATCATGCTGAAGAAGATGGTGAAGAGGGTCGGTGCCAGCACGCAGCCTTGCTTCACGCCGTTGCGAATGGGGAATGGTTCTGAGAGGTCACTGTTTAGTCTGACCTGGCCTTGCTGGTCCTCGTGGAGCTGGACGATCATGTTGAGGAACTTTGGGGGACAGCCTAGTCGCTCCAGGATCTGCCACATACCTTGCCTGCTCACAGTGTCAAACGCTTTTGTTAGGTCGACAAACGTTACGTACAGCCCTTTGTTCTGCTCGCGGCACTTCTCCTGAAGCTGTCTCAGCACAAAGACCATGTCGGTGGTACTCCTGTTGGCTCTGAAGCCACACTGGCCCTCTGGGAGGTGGTCTTCAGCGATGGCAGGTACCAGCCGATTCAGGAGCAACCTTGCGAGAATTTTCCCGGCAATGGACAGCAGGGTAATTCCACGATAATTAGAGCAGGCAGACTTCTCTCCTTTGTTCTTGTACAGGGTGATGATGACTGCATCACGGAGATCCTTTGGTAGTGTTCCTTTTTCCCAGCAGCAGAGAAAGAGGTCGTGGAGCTTGTTGTGCAGTGCGGGGCCTCCATGTTTCCAGATCTCTGGCGGGATTCCGTCAATGCCTGCTGCTTTGCCACTCTTGAGCTGGTGGATGGCTGTGAGGGTCTCTTCGGCGGTGGGCGGTTCGTCCAATTCAACCTTTAGTGGAAGGTGTGGGATTTGGAGGATGACTGTTTCTTGAACAGTGCGCTCAGCGCCGAAGAGGTCCTGAAAGTATTCCGACCAGCGGTTCAAGATGGAGGTATTATCTGTGAGGAGTGCCTGTCCATCAGCGCTTCGCAGGGGACTTTGTACCAGGTGCCTAGGGCCATACACTGCTTTCAGTGCTTCGTAGAAGCCCCTGTAGTCACCGTTGTCAGCGCAGAGCTGGGTCCTCTGTGCGAGTCTGGACCACCACTCGTTCTGGAGCTCTCTAAGCTTGAGCTGGAGACTGCTGCAGATGAGGCGGAAGGCAGACTTCTTCACAGGGCAGGAAGGCTGGGCTAGGTGGGCCTGGTGGGCGGCTCTTTTTTGTGCTAGAAGTTCCTGGATCTCTACGTCGTTTTCGTCAAACCAGTCTTTGTTCCTCTTTCTAGCAAAGCCCAAGACTTCCACAGAAGATTTTACAATAGCAGTTTTCAGTTGTTCCCAGAGTGTTTCAGGGGAGGAGTCTGCTGGATCAACTGTATCTTTGAGCATGCGCTGTAAATCGGCCTGAAGGGCAGCTTTCTTGTCGTCACGCTGAAGGCTGGCAACATCAAGCTTTTTCTTCGGGGGGCCCCCTTTCTTGGGTTTCAGCTTGAGGCGGAGCCTGAGTTTGCAGCGAACAAGGCGGTGGTCAGTGTGGCACTCTGCGCTGGGCATCACTCTGGTGAGGAGGACGTCACTGCGGTCCCTCTGACGCACTAGGACATAGTCGATAAGGTGCCAGTGCTTGGAGCGAGGATGCATCCAGGTGGTCTTTCGACTGTCCTTTTGCTGGAAAGTAGTGTTGGTGATGACAAGTTGCTGCTCTGCACAGAGCTCCAACAGTAGGCGACCATTGTCATTGCAGTTCCCAACGCCATGCTTGCCGAGGACTCCTTTCCAGGCTTCAGAGTCTTGGCCCACTCTGGCGTTGAAGTCGCCAAGGATGATGACTTTGTCGTCTGCAGGGGTGCTCTGTAGGAGGCTGCGCAGGTCAGAGTAGAACTTGTCTTTTTCTGCAGGCTCTGCCAGGAGGGTTGGGGAGTACACACTGAGAAGGGTGACGTATTGCTGGTGTCTCAGTGGGAGGCGCATGGACATGATGCGGTCGGAGTGACCCGTTGGTAGGTTTTCCAACTTAGTCGCAATGTGGGTCTTCACCATGAAGCCCACGCCTGAGAGCCGTCTTTCTGATGCAGGCCTGCCTGACCAGTAGAGGGTGTAGCCAGCGCCAAGTTCTTGGAGGCTGCCTTCCTCCGGAAGGCGTACTTCGCTGAGCGCGGCGATGTCGATGTTTAACCTCCGCAATTCATGGGCAATGAGGGCGGAGCGACGTTCAGGGCGTCCGCTGTCTGCTGTGTCGAGCATGGTTCGGATGTTCCAGCATGCAACGTTGAGTCCGGTCGTGGTCGTCATGAGAGTGGATCCATTGTTTTTTCTTGTTTTCTGACCGCATGGGAAGATGCCCGTTGACCGCGGCTAGCCAACTGGGTTACGAGGGGATGAGCTTTGGTTAGGCCACCTTTTCTAGGCCCCTCTCCGTGTGGAGCAAGCAGTGCTGTCCCTAGAGAAGGCTGCTTGGTCGTTCAGGGTGTGCCGAGTGACGTTGTCATCCCCAGGTCAACATCAGGCGACCAATATCCTGAACCGCCTGCATGCAGGTTTGAGACTGCGGCTTCCAGTGACATCTTTCACCTGCCGTTTTGCCCCTTGCCCATCGCTACAGGACTTGGAATGTTCAGTGTCATAGTCCGTGGGCGTTTCCTAAAGCCTGCGCGGTGGAGCTTTTTGGTGGAGTGCAGTGTGCGCAGTACTGGCCCCACCCTTTAAACCCTTGGTTCGTTTGCCATGGCCTAGCAAGCTGGGACGGTGGCATCGAGGTCCTCGGGTCGTAGGTTTTATATCAGACTGTCCTTGTCTTAGTCTCTGGCTCAAAAGCCTTCCCCGGAGACACGGGGGCTTTGATGTCAGGGGTTTCCTCCCTTAGCCTTTCCGCAGCCAAGCGGCCAAGCCTGCAAGGCAGCAGGGGACTCGTGGGGGCGGGGTCGTCTATGTCCCGTGCAGATGTGAACATCTGCCCACTGCCCAATGAGATAGTGTAGGGTGCTTTAAAAAATACCATCTGATGGCAAAACGATGTGTTGTGCCCTCTAATGCCTAATATTATTTAATATGGAAATGCTTCCTGAACACATTCGTAACTGTTTTTTTGTGGCCCTATGCCGTCCATCATAGGTTAAGATACCAAAAATATCGTAAGGACTGACCCTTTAGCGGTTTCTCTGACAGTGTTCCGCCGTGAGATGGCCTTAGTCGCCTGATCGGCATTAAACCACAATAACTAACTCTCTTACAGTGTAATGGGGTTTCAGCAAATACCTTGCTCTTATGGCGAAACAATGCCTTGTGCCCTCTGATGCCTGTCATTTATAAATGTGGAAATGCTTCCTGAACACATTCGTTACTGTTTTATGCGGCCCTATGCCGTCCAGCATAGTTTAACTCATTCTACACCAAGACCGAAATCCCCAAATTTTGAAGTCGTCCTCTGAAGACTGTGTTGCAGTGCAGGACACGGATCGACCATGATCGTTCAAGGGTGATGCCAGAATAGCTTGGCGCCCATAGGCGCCAAGCTATTCTGGCATCACCCTTGAACGATCATGGTCGATCTTTATCTTGCTGTCGTGTGTCTGGGCTAGAATGAGTTAAGAGACTAAAAATATTCCTCTTATTAAGAAAGGATTGGCCGCCTTGCGGCTTCTCAGTGTAAGGGTGTTTCAGCATATACTGTGTGGTGGCAAAGCGATGCTTTGTGCCCTCCAATACCCATCATTTTTTAATATGGAAATGATTCCTCAACACATCCATAACTGTTTTATATGGCCCTATGCCGACCTTCATAGGTTAAGAGACAAAAAATGTCGTAAAGACTGTCCGCTAAGCGGATTCTCAGACAGTATAGGGGTGCTTCAGCCAATAGACAGTATAGGGGTGCTTCAGCCAATACCGTCTGATGGCAAAACGATGCGTTGTGCCCTCTTGATTGTCCATCATTTTCATATAAGCAAATGCTTCCAGAAAAAAATTATTCCTGTTTTATATGGCCCTATGCCGTTCATCACAGTTTAGGAGACCAAAAATATCGTAAGGACTGCACACCAAGTGGCTATTCAGACAGTGTAGGGGTGTTTCAGCCAACATCGTCTGATGGCAAAACGATGCATTGTGCCCTCTAATGCTTATTATTTTTTAATAAGGAAATGCTTCTTGAACACATTTATAACTTTTTTTTATATGTCCCTATCCTGCCCAGCATAGGTAAAGAGAAAAAAAAAAGTGTTGTTAGGAACTTCCGACAAACAGCTTCTGAGACAGGGTAGGGTGCTTCAGCGAATACCGTCTGATGGCAAAACCATGCGTTGTGCCCTCTAATGTCTACATTTTTTAATATGGAAATGCTTCCTGGACACATTTATAACTGTTTTATGTGACCCTATGCCGTCCATCTAAGGTTAAGAGACCAAAAATGTGGTAAGGGCTGGCCACTAAGTGGTTATTCAGACAGTGTAGGGGTGTTTAAGCTAATACCGTCTTATGGCAAAACGATGCATTTTGCCCTCTAATGCATATCATTTTTGAATAGGGAAATAATTCCTGAACACATTTAACTGTTTATGGCCCTATGCGTCCATCTAAGTTAGAGACCAAAATGTGTAAGGCTGTCACTAAGTGGTTATTCAGACAGTAGGGTGCTTAAGCTATACCGTCTTATGGCAAAACGATGCATGTGCCTCTAATGCATATCATTTTTGAATAGGGAAATACTTCCTGAACACATTCATAACTGTTTTATATGGCCCTATGCCGTCCATCATAGGTTAAGACACCAAAAATGTGGTAAGGACTGGCCTTAAAGCGGCTTCTCAGACCGTATAAGGGGTTTCAGCCAATACAGTCTTATGGCAAAACAATGCATTGTGCCCTCTAATGTCTATCATTTATGAATATGGAAATGCTTCCTGAACACATTCACAACTGTTTTATACGGCCCTATCCCGTCCAGCATAGGTGAAAAGACAAAAAATGTTGTTAGGACCGTCCGCCAAACAGTTTCTGAGACAGTGTAAGGGTGCTTCAGCCAATACCGTCTGATGGCAAAACGATGCGTTGTGCCCTCTAATGCACATCATTTTTATTAAATTAGAAATGCTTCCTGAACACATTCATAACTGTTTAATATAGCTCTATGCCGTCCATCATTGGTTAATAGACCGAAAATGTACTGACTGGCCACCAAGCAGCTTCTCAATTTGGGGGTGCTTCAGCCAATACCGTCTAATGGCAAAACGATGCGTTGTGCCCTGTAATGCTCATCTTTTTGGAATATGGAAATGCTTCTTGAACACATTCATAACTGTTTTGTATGGCTCTTTTCCGTCCATCAAAGGTTAAAAATGGTATGGACTGGCCGCCAAGCTGCTTTTCATTGATTGATTGATTGTACATTGCTTAACGTCCCGACAACAACAAGGCTTTCTCAGGACGTGCCTGCACTGCTTGTTAAAAAAATAAATGAACAGAATATTGAATGTATGTCGCCAGCCGGTCCAATATGTTAAATAAACCTACGACATGAGGCCTAAATAAAGCTAAGACCATTTAGCAACACGCGTCCAATATCAAGAGCTACAGGCCGTGCAGACAGTAGGGAGAGTTTAAAAAGGAAAATACAGGTGAATGAACCAAGGGTAGACAGAAACACATGCCCCAGAATAGAGGAGAAAACCCAAGCTGTGGGGCTGACCAGGGTGACCCTGGGAACTAAAAAGTAGCTACCCCCACTCAAGTCCCCCAGGACAGACCCGGGTGGGGGGAGCTACTTTTCAGACAGTGTTGGGGTGCTTGAGCCAGTACCGTCTGATGACATAACGATGCGTTGTACCACACCAAAGTCCGGATTTTCAACTCCAATGTAAAAGCAGTTCTCCTATATGGAGCAGAGACTTGGAGACTGATTGACAAAAACCACAGTCAACAGAGTACAGACCTTCATGAACAGTTGCCTTGGAAGAATTTTGAAAATCCACTGGCCAGAGAAGATCAGCAACGTCAGACTCTGGGACAGAACAGAGCAGATAACAGCAGAGAATGAAATTGGGCGAAGAAGATGGGGATGGATCGGTCACAGCCTGAGAAAGCCAGCTTCCAGTATCACTAGGCAGGCATTGTCATGGAACCCCCAGGGAAAGAGGAAAAGAGGTAGGCCGAGAAACTCCTGGCGTCGAGACCTCCAAGCAGACATCAAGAGACTGGGAACCACCTGGAGTAGAATCGAAGGAGAAGCACAGGACAGGAGTTGCTGGAGGTCTCTCGTCGACGGCCTATACCCGGGTAGGGGTGACAGGCGTAAGTAAGTAAGTGCCCTCTAATGCCCATCATTTTCTAATATGGAAATGCTTCCTGAACACATTCATAACTGTTTTATATGGCCCTATGCCGTCTATCTTGGTTTAAGAGACCAAAAATGTTCGGCTTATTAAGGAAGGATTGGCCGCCTTGCAGTTTCTCAGTGTAGGGGTTCTTCAGTCAACACCGTCTGATGGTATTGACTTCGGAGACAGTGTAGGGTGCTTCAGCGAATACCGTCTGATGGCAAAACGATGCGTTGTGCTCTCTAATGTCTATCATTTTTTTTTATATGGAAATGCTTCCTGAACACATTGATAACTGTTTTATGTGGCCCTATGCCTTCCATCTAATATTTTTTAATTTATTTATTTATTACACATATGCAACATGCACATAAACAATTACAATGTCACAAAAAGTTACAATAACCATAAAAAAAACAGTGCAGACAAAACTCAAAACATTCAACCCAAAAAACAAACACTAATACAATCAAATTACATAAACAGAAAACAAAATTAAATAGACAACACGTTCGCTGCAGATATTTTAGTCTAAAAAGTTACCAACCTATTTGTTAATAAAATTTTCATAGTGTGCCCATTTTAATTTAAAGTCTGCGTGTTCCAATTTAAGCATTTTAAATTTCAAATACAAAACGATTTCCAAATACCGTCAGTAGCTCGCTTGAGCTTGCCCTTAGCACCACGTGAATGTTCTGTTTACGTACAGTGTGTGAGTGAATGCGTGTGATTCACGTGAGCGTGCTTGTTGGGTTCAGTTCGCGGCTACATTCTGCGCATTGAGTTATATTATAAAATATGAAAAATGCGCCATATAAATGCTATGCATTATTCCATGTTCAGTTTTGCATTGTGCTTTTCAATGTTATACCTGTCTTTCAGTTCTCTACGAAAGTGCCGCATCGTTGGCCTTCTCTTCCTTATTCTACATTTATAAATATAGAATTTTGCCATCAGTGTAATCAAATCAAAAACTTGTCTGTTTTAAAGTTAGTGTCGTTTCCAAAAAGTATAAGCCTTTCGCTGAAACTGAAACAACCTGCATTATCACATTTTTTACCCATATGCTTGCTAAGTTTACCTGTTACGATTGTGGTTGTGTTGTCTTGTGAGAGCATACATGTGTTAATCGTAGGAAACGATCCGATATTTATTTGAGCTATCATGGTTATGATTCACGTATCTTTTTAAGTAACATTTTCTTTCGGTCGTGCAGAGCAGAATTAACTTCGTTATGATACGCTAAGTTTAGTCCAGAACGTTCTAGAAAGGTCGCACTGTCTAGTGCGGACCTCGTATGTGTCACGTCGGTAAATTAGCGACACTTCGAAATAAGTTGTTTTACTGTGTGCGTGAAGCCGTCAGCCGTTTTTTTTTTTTTTTTTTTTTTTTTTTGTGTGTGTGTGTGTTATGAAGTAAATGTTCTCGAATTTTCCGACTAGTTTGTGAATTGTCTTCCATACTTTTATGAGATGTCATTTTACCAAGGATTTGGAGCTGAAGTGAGCAGCCAGATTTGTGTAGCCTAATGTAGTTTTTCTAGAAGATTATTTTAATGAGTTTCGGTTGCGTGTTTCGTTCTGATTGGTTTCGTTGTATGATTTTTGTAGATGATTCTGGAAATTGGTAGTATATCTAAAGAGGGCGCTAGGAAAGCACGTTCGTACATTGTCTTGCATTGTCAGTAGTAGAGACACATAGTTTATCGTAGGTACGTGGCCCGTATAGGGTGTACATTGTGTGAGACATTGTATGAGAAACTTTGTGTTGCCAGTGTGGACATTGCAGAAGAGACTTTGTATCAGTGTTGATGCATTTGGAGGTGCATTGTGTGGAGATCGCATCGCTGAATTAAAATATTGTTGGAACTGTTACTCCAGTATTGTCTACATCCTCAAGCCACGTGTGACGGATTGCACCTGAATGAAGTTTATTTAAAAGAACCTTACGTGCGTGCGTCTGGTGTGTTTATCTTGGCATAATTATATTTGTGCCAATAATTCTATGATAATTCTGGTCTGAAACCACTTCAGTTTGACGTCTTTTACCTGTTGCAGTTTCTGCAAAGTTTTCTTCCAGTCCATATCACAGCTAAGTTCTTTATCCCATTTATCTAAGCTTTGTGGATTCATTGTTATTCATTGTGAAGATTTCATAATAACGTTTTGAGCCCTTTTGCACGGAATAAAGGAGTTGCAAGGATTTTGGTTTATCATTCATATCGTTATTTTTAATGTGGATGTTAGTGTTGCGAATATATTTTTGAATAGCTTGTATACACCCTGCATATGTAGGAAAGTCGATGTTTACACCATATTTTGTTTTAAATTCAGTATATTTCCTCGGCTGCCCTACTTCATTATAGAACTGTCCAATGCAGTATATCTCTTTTATTGCCCATTGTTTATACAAAATACATTTGTTTCCAATCATAATATTATCATTAAAAATTACGGGCTCCGCCAACACTTCTTCTGGCGTATTTGGTTCCACTTTGCACCTAAACTCCTTATAAGCACACAGAACATCTTTCCAGAACAAATTTGTGTGCTTTATTTTGTTGTATAATTCTGGACCACATTTGTCCAGGTGCTTGAGATCTGGATATGTATTAAGGATAACATGTTTCCATCTGTGACTTGTGCTGTTTAATTTTTTAATCCAGCTCATTTTCAACGCTCTCATATACTGCTTTAAATTTGGAATACCGATTCCTCCGTTTCGTAAAGTTCTTGTTGCAACTTTTCTGTTTACTTTGTCCGTTTTTTTTTTATCCCATACAAATCTAAAGCACAGTGTTTGCAACTCTTTAACATGTTTATCAGGTGGGTTAGGGAGCAAATCCATAGGTAGACCAGTTTTGATAAGATCAATGATTTTAATACGGCGACTCTGCCTAAAGGTGTAATTGGCCTCTTTAGCCACATTTTCATAAGCATTTTTATCTCAATATACTTGTCTTTAAAGTTTCGAAGATGACAGCTCTTTAAATCATTTGTCAGCCAAATGCCCAAGACTTTAAACTCTGGTGGGTTCCAGTTTAATTTAAGGTATGGCAAATATCTGACTGTGAAGTTTTTCTTACTACCCAGCCAGATAGCATCAGTTTTCCCAAAATTTAGACGCAAACTCGAACAGATGCTAAATTTGTTTAACGTGTCAATAACTGCCTCGAAGGATTGTGTACCGCCGTCAAGAAACATATGTGTGTCGTCCGCAAACTGTGTTATTTTATGTTCTTTGTCTCCTGTATAAATACCTTTAATATTTGTATTCTGTCTTATCATTAGCGCTAATATTTCTACACACATTATGAAGATATAAGGTAAGACCGGGTCTCCCTGTCTGCAGCCGCGCTCGACGTTAAACCATTGAGATATATTACCATTAACTAACACAGCAGATTTAATTTTAGTGTAGAAGAGGTTAATCCATTTCAAAATGTCTCGTTCAAAGCCAAAGTCCATCTAATTTTAAGAGACCAAAAATGTGGCAAGGGCTGGCCACTAAGTGGTTATTCAGACAGTATAGGGGTGCTTAAGCCAATACCGTTTGATGGTAAAACGATGCGTTCTGCCCTCTAATGCCCATTCTTTTTTAATATGGCAATGCTTCCCGAACACATTCATAACTCTTTTATATGGCCCTATCCCGTCCATTATAGGTTAAGAGACCAATGTCCTAAGGACTGGCCCCCAAGCAGCTTCTCACACAGTGCAGGGGGGCTTTAGCCAATACCGTCTTATGGCAAAATAATGCGTTGTGCCCTCTGATGCCTATCATTTATAAATATGGAAATGCTTCCTGAACAAATTCTTTACTGTTTTATGTGGCCCTATACCGTACATCATAGTTTAAGAGACCAAAAATGTTCCGCTTATTAAGGAAAGATTGGCCGCCTTGCGGCTTCTCAGTGCAGCGGTGCTTCAGCCAATACTGTGTGATGGCAAAACGATGCGTTGTGCCCTCTAATGCCCATCATTTTTTAATATGGAAATGATTCCTCAACACATTCATAACTTTTTTGTATGGCACTATGCTGTCCATCATAGGTTAAGAGACCAAAAATGTCGTAAAGACTGGCCGTCAAGGGATTCTCAGACAGTGTAAGGGTGTTTCAGCCAATACCGTCTGATGGCAAAACGATGCGTTGTGCCCTCTAATTCTTATCATTTTTGAATAAGGAAATGCTTCCTGAACACATTCATAACCGTTTTATATGGCCCTATGCGGCCGTGTATCATAGATTAAAAGACCAAAAATGTGGTAAGGACTGACCCCTGAATTGGCTTCTCAGTGTGAGGGTGCATCAGCCAATACCGTCAGATGACAAAACGATGCGTTGTGCCCTCGATTGCCCATCATTTTTTAATAAGAAAATGCTTCCTGAACACATTCATAACTGTTTTTATGGCCCTATCCCGTCCAGCATAGGTGAAAAGACCAAAAATGTTGTTAGGACCGTCCGCCAAACAGCTTCTGAGACAGTGTAGGGTGCTTCAGTCAATACCGTCTGATGGCAAAACGATGCTTTGTGCCCTCTATTGCCCATCATTTTTGAATAAGGAAATGCTTCCCGCAAACATTCATAAGTTAAAAGACCAAAACTGTTGTTACAACTGGCCTCCAAGTGTCACCTCAGACAGTGTAGTGGTGCTTCCGCCAATACCGTCCGATGGCAAAACAATGCGTTCTGCCCTCTAAAGACCAGCATTTTTAAATACGAAAATGCTTCCTGAACACATTCATAAATGTTTTATTTGGCCCTATCCCGTCCAGCATGGGTTAAAACACCAAAAATGTTGTAATAACTTGCCGCCAAGTGGGTCTTTGCGAAAAAGAAATTGCGCTTTTATTATTCAGATCTTGGGGGTCGGAAGTAGAGTCTCAGCGTAGGGGTGTTTCTGTCAGCCTGTCCGCGCTGTCGTGTTTCCACTTCTATGTGGGCTGGATGGACTTGGATTCAAACCAAACATGCATTCACAAAATACAGGGAAGCCATCTCGTAACTTGGCGGCAAACACGCGACTTTATTTACTGAGCATACGCAGTACTTACTTACTTACTTACGCCTGTCACCCCTACCCGGGTATAGGCCGTCGACGAGAGACCTCCAGCAACTCCTGTCCTGTGCTTCTCCTTCGATTCTACTCCAGGTGGTTCCCAGTCTCTTGATGTCTGCTTGGAGGTCTCGACGCCAGGAGTTTCTCGGCCTACCTCTTTTCCTCTTTCCCTGGGGGTTCCATGACAATGCCTGCCTAGTGATACTGGAAGCTGGCTTTCTCAGACTGTGACCGATCCATCCCCATCTTCTTCGCCCAATTTCATTCTCTGCTGTTATCTGCTCTGTTCTGTCCCAGAGTCTGACGTTGCTGACCTTCTCTGGCCAGTGGATTTTCAAAATTCTTCTAAGGCAACTGTTCATGAAGGTCTGTACTCTGTTGACTGTGGTTTTTGTCAATCTCCAAGTCTCTGCTCCATATAAGAGAACTGCTTTTACATTGGAGTTGAAAATCCGGACTTTGGTGTGTTGTGACAGCTCTCTGGAGCTCCACACTTTTTTCAACTGGAGAAAGGCTGCTCTGGCTTTACCGATTCGTGCTCTGACATCTGCATCAGTGCCGCCTTTTTTGTCTATGATGCTCCCGAGATAGGTGAAGGACTCCACCTCCTCCAACGGGGTGCCAGCAAGCAAGACTGGTTCTTCCCTGGTTGCGTTCAGCCTCATTGTCTTTGTTTTCTGTTTGTGAATGGTGAGGCCCACTTGGGACGAGATGTCAGCAAGCCTCGTGGTCTTGTCCTGCATTTGTTGATGAGTGTGGGACAGTAATGCCAAGTCATCTGCAAAATCGAGGTCGTCAAGCTGTGTCCACAGTGTCCACTGTATTCCACTTCGTCTGTGCTCTGTGGTCATCTTCATGACCCAGTCTATGGCCAGTAGGAAGAGGAACGGAGACAGCAGACACCCCTGCCTGACACCAGTTCTGACCTGGAGCTCCCTGGTGAACTGCCCTTCGTGGATCACGCGACATGTCATGCCATCGTAGCTGCTCTTGATCAGGCGGACGAGCTTTGTGGGTACACCGTAGTGTCGTAGGAGTTTCCACAGAGTCTCTCGGTCCACACTGTCAAATGCTTTCTCATAATCCACAAAGTTGACGTACAGCGGGGAGCTCCACTCCAGAGACTGTTCCACGATGATGCGGAGAGTGGCGATCTGGTCTGTACATGATCGGTTCTTCCTGAATCCTGCTTGCTGGTCTCTCAGCTGGGGGTCAACGGAGCTCTTCATTCTCTCCAGGATCATCCTGTTGAAGACCTTTCCTGGTACTGACAGCAAGGTGATTCCTCTGTAGTTGGAACACTTGCTGAGGTCGCCTTTCTTGGGAAGCTTGATTAGGTACCCCTCCTTCCAGTCAGCCGGCATCACCTCCTCTTCCCAGATCTTTCCAAACAGTGGGTACAGCATCTCCACTGTTGTCTCTAGGTCTGCTTTCAGAGACTCCGCTGGGATGCCATCTGAGCCTGCTGCTTTGCCGTTCTTCAAGAATGCCACTGCTCTTCTGATCTCTTCCCGGCTGGGTCTGTCACAGCTGATGGGTAGGTCGGTCTCTGCCGGCTGGATGTCTGGGGGGTCGGGTGGGCTCGGTCTGTTCAGTAACTCTTCAAAATACTCGGCCCATCTGTCGAGTTGGTCTGCTCTGTCTGCAATAGGCTTGCCTTCTTTGTCTTTTACTGGTCTTTCTGTATGGCCATACTTGCCTGACAATCTTCTGGTAATGTCGTAGAGCTGTTTCATGTTGCCGCTGCCTGCTGCCTTTTCTGCCTCTGCTGCCAGGCTGTCTGTGTAGGCCCTCTTGTCTGCCCTGATACTACTCTTCACCTCGCGGTTGGCTTCCGAGTATTCCCCCTGTGCCCTTACTTTGGCTGCTCTTGTGCGACTGTTGTTGACAGCTGCTTTCTTCTGCTTCCTCACTTCTATCTTCTTCAAGGTCTGTGCCGACAGCCAGTCCTTGTGATGGTGTTTCCTGAACCCTACAGTGTCTTTGCAGGTTGAGTTCAGCGCCTCTCTAACTGCCTTCCACTGCTGCTCTGTGGTGACCGCCTCCTCTTCATTTACTAGCTCCTGCAGCGCTTGAAACCGGTTGGACAGCACCAGTTTAAACTCTTCTCTAACTCCAGTTTCTCTCAGGAGGCCTACATTATAGCGCTGTCTTCTTGTTGTCTCTGTGCGGCTTTTCTTTAGCTTGAGCTTCATTCTTAAGGTAAGCAGATGGTGGTCGGAGGCGACATCTGCTCCCCTCCTCACTCGAACATCTTGAAGGGATCTTCTAAATTTCTTGCTAATGCAGATATGGTCTATTTGGTTCTCTGTTGTATGGTCAGGTGAGACCCAAGTTGCTTTGTGTATTCTTCTGTGTGGGAAGATGCTGCCTCCAATGACAAGTCGGTTTAGAGCACAAAAGTCTACAAACCTCTCCCCGTTCTCACTCATCTCCGAGCCTAGTCCCTGTCTCCCCATCACCTCTTCGTATCCGGTGTTGTCCTCCCCTATTTTGGCATTAAAATCGCCCATGACGATGGTGATGTCTCGCTCCGCACATTTGTCACCAAGGCACCCTGGAGTCGGTCGTAGAACTCTTGTTTCTCTTCCTCATCACTGTCATTAGTGGGCGCATAACACTGGATGACATTCAGCTTGAGCTTTTTCTTGGTTCTAAAGGCTGCTGTGATAATTCTTGGCCCAAGAGGTTCCCAGCCCATCAGCGCGCTCTGTGCCACTGGCGACAGCATGAATGCTACGCCTTCTGTATGGGGGGCATTCTCCTCTTCATGACCTGAATACAGAATCATCTCCCCACTTAACAGCCTTTTCTGGCCAGACTGCGTCCATCTGGCTTCACTGATACCTAGCAGGGAAAGGTTGTACTTTTGCATTTCCGCTGCTATCTGGGCGGCCTTGCCGCTCTGGTACATGGTCTTGACGTTCCATGTGCCCATGGTTGTATCCCTGGATAGAGAGAGGCGGCTCGGTCCTGTGGCTTCCGAAGACTTCCGGCTTTCACCACAGGACGTCATAAGTCTTCTGGTAGAAGAACCTTCCTCCTCCAGGAATGGAATTATTGTTAGTCTTTTCGTCGGCGTTTTTGTAGCTATTTCCTTTTTTGCAGGGTGGGGAACTGCTACCCCCACGCCCAACCCCCTTACTAGGAGGACCAGGGGTTTTCTGTCGGGGTCACCTTCCCTTAGACTATGTTGGTTCACGGCACCTTATTTCATTCGGTGCACCCCTCTCACGAGGGACCCCCTATCCACCACCCAGGGGACGCGCCTCAACGCCGTATGGTCCCGGCGCGAGGGAGCATACGCAGTCCGCAAGGGAAATGATCACCGGAGAGAGACAACCAGCGTACAGGAGTTGTCTCCCATAGACCATCCATTCTTCATTGTACGACACCTCCCCCTTTTAGTTAAAAACGTATCTAAACGGTTAATTGTACATTGCTTAACATCCCGACAGCAACAAGACTTTCTCAGGACGTGCCTGCACTGCTTGTAAAAAAAAAAAATAAAAAAAAAAATAAAAAAATAAACAGAATATTGAATGTATGTCACCAGCCGGTCCAATACGTTAAATAAACCTACAACATAGGCCTAAATAAAGCCAAGACCATTTAGCAACACACATCCAATATCAAGAGCTACAGTCAGTGCAGACAGTATGGAGAGTTTTAAAAAGGAAAATACAGTTGAATGGACCAACGGTAGACAGAAACACATGCCCCAGAATAGAGGGGAAAACCCACCCTGTGAAGCTGACCCTGGGAACTAAAAAGTAGTTAACCCCACCCCAAGTCCCCCAGGGCAGACCCGGGTGGGGATTATCTAAACGGGACAAAATCAAATTCTTATCTAATGAATGAAACCGTATCTTTCCGAGATCAAATCGAAATGGAAGTGTTAAAGTTTTATCTATCTATCTATATCCCGTAGTCTTGCCGACCGTTGGGGCACCACTGATGACTTGCCAACTAGCTCCCTCCAATCCTCTCTGTTCTCTCTGCCATTCTCAGCGTAACGCCCAGCTTCAGTCCTGTCCACTCTGAGATATTGTCATCCCATCTTTTCCTCTGTCTTCCTCTCCTTCGTCCTCCTTGCACAGTGCCTTGCAGCATTGTTTTGGTAAGCCCTGCTGAACGCGTGACATGCCCATACTACTTCAGTTTGCGTTTTCTCACAATGGCTAATAAGTCTTCATAGGGTTTATACGACCAGCAAAGCGTCTCTATTAATAAATGAAGAGAATCAGCAAAGCGTCTGTTTAATCATAATAAAAGAACGAACTTGAACCTAAAAACACAAGCTCTACACAAACCTAGCTCTCGCAAAATGCGTTCGTGTTTGTGTGTTTTTTTTCGAGTGTATGTGTTTGTACACGAATGTGTTTGTGTTAGCACACTCCTGTGGCGTAGTTTCCGTGCTTGTTCAGTTGCTAGCTCACCGGTGTGTTTGACAATGTGATTTTGGACAAAACCACAAGCCAGTGCACAGACGATCTTTTAATTCATTGTGCTGCTTTCAGTTTACTTAGTCCCGAACGACACAAAACAAAGTCCTGATTTTTTTGGATTTTATGTGTGTTGTTGTTGCGACTCTACATGTATGTTCACCATATATGGGTAACTACACCACAACGAAGATCAGGTCCTCGAATTACAGGAATGTTGCAGGCTTGATCACCACCCTGCCAGATCTAGTAGTGTACAGTTTGTGAATCAGGTGGTCTGACTGGAGGCTGTAGACTGTCTGTCTGGGCTGACTCCTGCACTGAAGGTGAATCCTGGGACTGCTGCAGCTGTTGAAGCTCGTCGGGCGTCGTCGATCCGCTGGTCGACTCTCCATTAACGAGCATCTGCCTCCGCTCACTGGCAGCAGCTGGACTCGCTGTATGCACACTGCGTCTAAGGTGCATCTTCTTCTTCTTTTCGTTCGCAGTGGGCTATACGGTCAGTCCAGCACCGGCGATAAATGACGTCGTTTTCTCCAGGTCTTCTCGACTGCCGTAGAGTTTGGTCTGCAGTGGAGTTGGCGACGGCCACACTTCTTTTCTTTCATCGTCCAGTAGGGGGCATCTCTGGAGAATATGTTCCGCGTCTAAGGTGCATGAGGTTATGTCTCAGCACTCCGCTTGGAGTTTTGACCAGGTATGATCTTGGTGCGACTTGGCGGATCACCACACCTGGACGCTTCCACCGGTCTCCCGTTCATCCCTCACGAGGACAGGGTCTCCTGGGGAAAGCTCCGGTAAGGGACGTGCTGTCTGATCAAAGTGATGTTTCTGGTACAACTTTGATCTGGCGTCTTGCTGTTGTACAACTTTTGGATCAACCGTCTTTGGAGCACAGGCAAAGTCATACGCAGCCTGCGGCCAAACACTAGTTCTGCAGGACTGACACCTAAACTAGGGATAGGCGTCGCATGGTAGATCAACAGGGCCATGTGTTGATCATCCTGTTTTAGAATGTCCTTTGCACTTTGGACTCAACTACTGCTGCATCATTATTTTCTGGAGAGAGAGAAGATGTGGGGTCCCCAGCCCACCCATTTCATAATCAAAAGATTAATTTAACTCACTAATTAGACTAATGAACTCTAATCATTACAATCACCTCTTTAATTGCCTAACTTGATTAGGTCTATTCCGAAAATAATTGAAGCAACTTTTTTTGATCGGCTGTCAACCCGTGATTATTAAGGCAGACCCCACCTAAATTATTAATGCCGCATTGTCTCTTAAACAAAGGCTAGTTAAAATATCAAATCAGTCACAGTGAGATTAATTATAGCATCAAAATTATTATATTACATTATAAAATGAACCAAGACGAATTACTTCTTTTAAGTGATATCTGCGCTGTAAAAAACAAAGACTTAGACTCTAAAAAACGTCTTCTCTCTGTAGTTGTTTCTGGAAAATCAAAAGCATTTCTCCAAAAACAATATATGACAGAAATAGAGAATCTCTCACCGCTGACGAGCTAATCAAACTACATGCTAAATATGAAAATCACATTGCTTCACTAATGACCCGTGATTTGAGTCGATCTCTTGTCTGCCTATACACAAAAGCTGAGTCACTTTCTACCTGTTGATAGTGACATCTATCACACGATCTCGAAAGCAACCCTATTGTTTCAAGTTCAATCGGTAAATTAGCATGCCTTACGTTTTACAAGTTTGGGAATTACCTTGCACCTGTGGTAAGCTTGCTTGTTACTGGGAGTCATATTGATTTTTCAAAAATAAATTTTAAAGCAGAAGAAATTGGACGAGACCCAGACGACTCCACAACCGAATCCTGTCTTGACACAGGTTCAAACGGTGACTAAGGTTAAAAGCCCAGGCAGGGTTGAGGCTGGATTATGATTATTGGTGTTTAACACCAAGCAGGCGACTAAGGCTGGGTTGAGGCTGGAAAAAGAGTAGCTGCGTTAAACAAACAAAAAAAGTTAGAACTACTGGAAAAGGCTCATGTAACTGACCGATCACCAATAGCACCAGCCCTAGCACCGGTGTCACTACCAACACCTTCACCACCTTAACAAAGTGAGAGACAAACAACTAAGTCTAAACCTGAAATAATAGAATATATAGTTGCCAGATTTGTTGTTGGATTTGGTTACGTAGGTTACCAATTATACAAAAAATACAAACCACACACTCAAACAGTGTCAAAAAAATCAGACACTCCAAAAATAAAGCAAGAAGTCTCCACATTACCAGCAACACCCAAAGTCTTTGACCCATTTTACATGCAATGAATAAATTTATTATTTTAATTTGTGGCATAAGAAAATGAGCGACGCAAAGAACATAATGAACCTCATCTATCACTCTGCCGTAATAAGCGGACTAGCAGTTGCTTACACTGTGCTGGGACAGAATCTACTCAAAATGCGTTCTGCAGACCTTGACAAATTAGATTTTGAGGACAGTAGTAGCAGTTGTCACAGCATCGATTGCCACAAAAGACTTTCTCATCAAGGAAGGAATTATTGCAGAAAATGTATCTATGTAAATAAAAAGTATGGCAACTTTAGCTGTTATGATTGGGGGTGCTGTTGTTAATGCAATTGCATTATCGGGTCAAATTATCTCTTTTCAAAAGTGGGTAGAGAGGTATCTGCAGAAGAAATGAGGCATCACAAGGAGGCATCTGAAAAACTTGCACAAGTGCAACAAGATTACAAAAAACAAAGAATAGAAAAACTTGATTTTATCAATGAAAAACTCAGACTGGAAGGTCATGCACAGCATACATTTTAAAATGTTGATGACGCTATAAAAGAATACTTTCTTGTTACTGGCGAAGACATGTCCACCCCAAAGCCAAAACTTAGCGATTACTACCAACCAAGCCCAGAACAAAGAAACGGAGAAATAATTTTTGTTCTAGTAGGCATGACATTTGTATATTTTACAGGAGTTTTTATTGCTAAAAAAATGATCGACGTCAGAACTAAGCTATAAAAAATATATTACTCTCCAATTGGCTACTGGAAAGGAAATACTGCAATAGAAAATTTACATGCAGCTGTGGGTGGTAATGTCACACTCGAGTAAATAAGACAGTGGCTGCAAAAACAAGCAATTGTTTGGCAAATATATTTACCTGGACCTGGACCCAGAAAAATAACAAGACCTCATTTTGAAAGCACTACCCCTAATGACACTCATCAAATGGATCTTCTGTTCCTGCCGCATGATACAATAAGAAAAAAATGATACAAGTATGCATTAACTGTTCTCGACATTGCTTCAAGGTACAAAGACGCTGAACCCATAACTGACAAAAACACCACCACTGTATCGACAGCGTTATCAATTATCTATAAAAGAGGTCCTTTAAAATATCCTAGGCTTGTGCAAGTCAATGTATGATCTGAATTCAAAGTGCCGTTAATCAGTTCTTTGCGAAGCATGGTGTGCTAGTGCGGCGAGGCATACTGGGAGTGCACAGATCACAGGCAATTGTTGAAAACTTTAACAAACAATTATCAGAGAAACTTTTCAGTTACCAATATTCTAAGGAACTCATGCATGATGCATGTAACACTGAGTGGGTCAAGAGATTACCATCTGTGATAAAAGCAATTAATAACGCGGGCCAGCCTAAGCCTGCTGATGCTATTAAATTAAAAACAATGCCATCAGAGCCAGGGTCAGGGCTAAAAACATCACCGCCAGACACAAGCTTGTTTACAAAACAGGTAAGATATCTATATCAACCCAGTGAGGCCGAGAATGACGTAAGGCGCAGGGCAACTGATCCAATATGGTCCACATCTGTTCACAATATAAACAAAATAGTCACTGGCAACCTGTCAATTTATTATCTGTATGAGCCTGCCCCACAGAGGGCATTTGTCAGAGAAGAATTACAGATTATTCCCCCAGACACTGTTACACATTTCATCAACTAATTCATCAATTAATTCATCAACCAGTTCATCAGCTATTTCTTCAGATAACTTGAGCCTGTAATGACCAGGCGCATAAACCTTTTCTTTAGTGAGAAACACACGTTTTGTGTCCCCTACTGCAAGTGACTTCTTATGTGTTTGGATCATTTCTAGAATATGTTTGTTTGATCTCAGTGACTTGTTTGGATAATCAGGCATTAGTGCTCCATCTAATACTTGCTTGTAGTGCTCATGGCGGATGTCTTTATTTTTTATCGCTGTCTTTTTTTTTTTTATACCTTTGGCTTTGGACTGACTGCCTTTTTGGTGCAGTATGGAATACATTTTTTTATCTCAATCACGCGTACTCAACTAAAGGCACTCCATTCAGTTCATCTTTAAACTTACCAGGCACTTTCTTGTTTTGTGTGCTGTACAGTGGGTGATCATTAGGATAATCAGACGTATCATACATGTGCAACTCTGTTTTCATGTCTTCATAAAAGTCTTCAGTGGGTACATCTATGATCATAGAGTCAGTGTCAGTGTATAACAGTCGACAGTCAGGGTACTTCAGTTTAAAATAATCATAGTAGAATTGAAGCATTAATAATTTTGATAACTCAAGAACTGCCATACCAATGAATACTGGCTTGTCCAGTTTAACAATCTTTTTTTTTAGTGTCACTGCATACAATGATGGATGAAACTCTTTATACCCTGTGTACTGTGGCTTGCCTGTAAGCTTAATTGCACCTGATTCAGTTGTGACAAGTCTCACATCTTTGCGGTTATGAGGATTTTCCATCGTCTTGCCAAAACAGGCATTGTTCATAAGCTTAAAAAAGTCTTTGTCAAATGCAGTGTTACCATCCCTTGCATGAAGAGTTGTGTTTTTCATTATGTAATCTTGCATGAAAGCACTTTGATCAAATTCAATGCCTCTATGAACTTTTTTTAGTACTAACCCATGCCTGATGTAAAACTGTAGTAGGCGATAGTGACAAACGTAATTGAATTTGTCGTTAAAATTTGGCACAAGTTTAGTGTCTTCTTTTTTCCCCGTCAAAGACATTATCTCAACTGCTAAGGGATAATTATTGTGGTAATTGTGCAGATGGTGTGGGTACTCCAGGTCAACTTCAAAGATCCAACCTTTTGCATGATTCCGATCATGATTCATAATACATTTTGTTAACCCTTTGAACCCTGAGTAAATAAGAAGTCTATATACCCTTCAGCCCTGACTTTATTTGAGAAATTTCTGTTGGAAATGGGTGTGCACTGTAAAATATTTGTAAATAATACTTTACAACAGATATCCCCATATAGGTATATATGTACAGATTGGCCATTAGATGGACTACCGTTTTATGGATTTGACCACACTGTGTCACATGTGTTGTAATGCCTGGTGACAAAAATAGTGACAGGTGACAATAAACTTGAAAAAAAAAGTCTTTTGTGCATGACAGGTCGCTGGTGCTTAACATGCATTATTAAATAGGGCGTCTATTACTGTGTCCATGCATTTCCAGCATGCTGATACAACGTAAGGCCCCTACCTTGTCGCCAGATGTCAATGTTTACACCTGCCACTGATAAGGTATATCCACGGTCTAGACAACATGTAATAAGCAGCGTAAAATGATGATCAGTGTGTCTGTGTTGTATCTCGTACACGATCGGATGGAAGTACCAGTGTTGTAAAGACTATACACGTACTACACATGTGACCAATGAGTGTCGTTGGTGTCCACAGAGTCATCTACAGGTGCACCAAGGTGTGGCATAAAAACGGAATATCAATTAGAACCTCCGAATTCAGCATCAGAATCAAGCTGTAAGTAATTGCCGTTGTCAGTGCCTCAAACGGCGATCGCTCCAGCTGACACTGCCAACACGTGGTTATGCTGCCACGCGGTAGGTAGGTACACATGTCCCAATACATCTAAGCTATCTGTTGTTGAAACCAGGTCTCCAAACACAAAATTGTATCACTCGGAAAATCTACACATCCACTCGCCATTCCGACTGTAATTCCCACGCTAGCACTGCAAAAATGATTGCATACCACAGACAAACGTACGTGACCCTGTCAGTGTAAACAGGATGTGTCAGTGCGAAGGGTGAGGTCACCACAAGCGCAGCGAGGCTTGCGCGTCACCGGGCGCGTAATACAAAACACCTGACACCGCTGTAGCGGTTTGCCGGGGTGAAGGGTATACAAGGCCTCAAACTGCTACATCTGTTTGCCGGGTTCAAAGGGTTAATTTTGTTATATCACCCTTTGACAAATCATGCAGACGAAAGTTTTTCAAGGGCAATAATTCACACATCGCAAATCCATACAAATTATTGGTATCAAGGTACGTAATGAATGACCTTGACCTTGAGGGGTCAAAGTCAAGATCATCAAGATATTTGTTGTTGGCTTTGGCATAGTTGTTTGTGGCTATACTAATGCCTCCCCTCAATCCACGTTCCACCATTTCACCCTTCGTACGATCAGACAGCAGGTCTATAGATAATTTACTAGATTTAAAAAATGCATCCCATGTCATGCCAGGACTAGTTATGTAGCAACCTGGGTCAAGACTGTAGTGCAACAAACCCTTTTCACGATAACTTTCAAATACATCTGCTAGCAATCAAACGTCAGCTTTCAAGTACTGGTCATGGTAGTCACCAATCGTTTCACACCCTAGTTTATCCCATGCATCGAGAGCATGCTGGTATTCAGAGTCAGAAATACCTTTTCCATTTAGTGTAGAATAAAATGCCTCTTTTGGTGGCAATCTCCTTTCTTCAAACACAACCCAGTGATCAATGTACTCATACGGATAGACACCTTTCTTGATCAACTCAGGCTCAAAATATTTACTGTTATTGGAAACTCAGTCAGACCTTCTGCCAGACTAGCAAGCCCTAAAGACAAATGTTGCATGGAGTCATAAAATGCTAATTTGTCTAGCCTAAAAGACAAGTATTTTTCAGTTGTCTGGGCAATACAACTAATTGTTTTGTAAGACTCATCCACAGCCTGCATGATAATGTGTGAATCATACCCTTTGAGATTTTGGAAAAAGATAGGCAGTTTATATGCCTTGGGATCTATTTTTAGTTGTTAAGTTACATGCTCCATGAACACCCAGTTATGTGTTCATGATCACAAACTTTATCACCTCACAGTGGTTGTTCGCAAATCCAACACATCGCCGCTGTATCAAAATTTAACTTATCTTCTTCTGTCATCACCAAAGGCATCTGACAGTTTTCCAAATAATGTACTACACTACTGTACAGTTGTCTCATTTATGTTAAAAACTCAGCTGCTGCATTTTCACCTCTGTTGATAACAGGTTCAGTATGCTGACCATCTGACCTAACAAGAATGTACCCAAAAGAACACACCACTTGGTCACTCAATTTTACAGTCTTTGGTACTGATTTGGGAACAGGACCCTCATATGGTACATACAACCAGTGATTCGAAATCAGCATACACAACAAACAGCAGCTTTTGCTGCTTCTCATAGTTTTTACCTTGCTACCAGGATCTGGATACCTCAGTATTGTTTGAATATCATCAGGTGACCTGCAATGTTTGTGTGCTACTTCAATAGAGGAAAACCTTTGTAAACATTTTTTACAAAATTCCTGTTTACGCTTGTGTTTTGTAGTATGCCCATGAATTAGTTGCGACATATTTCTGATAATTGTATAGTGAAAGTTATCTCTGAAACTTATTAATAACATGTCAACATGCTTATCTTCTGACTGACCATAGGTGGTGATACTCTAATTGGTTCTAACTTGTTCCCAGACTCATTATCCCATACATACACATTCACAGATATACCAGGATTTAATTTTTCAAACAAGTCTATATCCTCTACCTTAACAGGAAAATCTATGCCACTGAAGTTAAGTTCATTTTAAAATTTGGTATAGTTCGATACATGCTTAGGTTTTGTTTTTATATAATGCAGTTTTGCAAGCACACACCACATGAAACAACAGTGATCATTGTTCTGAATATTGATGACAGCCTTTTTGTTTGCAACCTCAGTTGGTAGTTTCAACCATGATTGACCTAATATAGGATGATACGTTGACTGTTTTAATTGTAGTGCATGTACATGACCTTCATGCCTACCAGATCCCTTCATTTTTGCTCTGTCAATTGCTTCAAGAAAGTCAGGCAACATTTTGTTTCTAAACATGTTTTTTAGTTCCCTTTTTGCATTAACTGTGTGTTGTTTTGTTGAGATAAACGATTTTATCGTTTCACCGTCTACCCTGATAAATTCTATTTTGGCAACAACCTGAATCTTTACACTACCAGCAAGAAGATTATCTTGTATTACAGAAAAAGAGTTTTCTATTGATTCATAGACATTGTAAGTGTTTGATATAGGCAAATTTGTTGTGTGAAACACATTTTGTAAGCTTAAAGGACTTGGAGCACTTTGAACATTGTCCGTCATTTCTTACTTGACCGACAAAATAATAAATAGGAAAAATTACACCTTGTGTAATACCACTTTATTGACTGTAACACCATCAACAGACAGATCTAGTTTGCATAGTTGTCTGAATATTTTTCCAAACACTTTCTCAAACCAGTACAAACCATCAACTTCGAAAGTATGTGTTTTAAGATCAACACACATGTATCGTAGCTCCTCAAATATTTCAAAAAGTCATATTATATGACACGTATATCATCGTTGGTGTTGATATTGGTGTTATGTTTGGCTGTCTGAAATTTGATCTTATCTGATCAAAGCGATGGATATATCTGAAGCAGTTTGTTACATCAATCACGTTGTCCGCCATTTGTCCAGCAAAATAATAAATAGAAAAATATTATTACCAACATCATTGGTTTCTCTGATGCTGCTCATGCCGTATGTGTAATATCACTTTATTGACAGTAACAAATTGAATATAATCATGCTGTTTACTTAGTTTACGGAATATATGTTCACACAGTGCCCCAAACCCGTCACAGTTAGCATCATAAACTCTAAAGGCATGTGTCTTAAGATCAACTGTCTCATTCTCATAGCATGGTTTACCATCAGAATATCCCAAAGTCACATTATATGCCATGTATATCAATGTTGGTGTTGAGAGTTTTATACCGGGCTCAAACAACTGTTTAACATGTGTTTTTAAGTCATAAAAGTGCTCCACATCTTTGAAGCAGCCTGCGATATCAATGGTTTGTCTGTCCGTCATTTTTATGACCACACCAAAAGTATAAATAAATTTACTAATCCATACCCAGTGGGCTGATCTGTCTTTAAAATAAGCTTTATATGCTTAGTCAATTTCAGTTTGTTTTTCACACCGTCTCATTTGTGTTTGTTAGGCATTACATTGTTTTCTCTGAGACAGTCTTCAAAGCTGTCATGATCCTTACAGTAAAACAAACAGATAAACTTTAGTTGCTCTCGAAAATCTTTTAGTACAGCATTATATTTTTGAGTGAGAATCCATAAACTGATATTTGCATGTCTGCCACTGAAGGCAAGCTCTGCTAATGTGTTTCTCTTCTTAACAATGTCTTTCTCTGCTGAGCAGTCATCAAAAATAAACAAAGTTGGCTGCCCTTCAAATTTCTTGTAAAAATACTGCAGGTAGCCGTTCAGTTTTTTCTCAGGGTCGACTAAGTAAATGTTGTGATCAGACCAAATGAATAAAGGGTTGTGTTAAGCTTTGTTGTGTTTGATAGTAGGACAAAATATCACAATGTTTTCGAAATGATAGATGTATCTTGTTTGTAAGAGATCAAGAACAAATTCATTTTTCCCACAGCCTGTGGCACCACAAAACAAGCCACAGTGCGAGAGATAATAAATGTGGGGTATCCAGAGCACCCCTCCCATAATCAATAGATTTATTCTAATTAACTAGCCATTCAGACAAACCCACTCGACCAAATACCTCCAACAGCTTTATCTGTCTAGCCGTATTAGTTCCATTCCAGAAATAATTCAAGCTACGTTTTTGGATCATCTGTCAACCCGTGATTATTAAAGCAGATCTTCCACCCCCCACCTAAATAATTAATGCTGTCATTGACTTCTTTAAACAAAATTATTATATTACATTTTAAAATGAACCAAGATGAACTACTTCTTCTAAGCGATATCTGCACTGTAGAGAACAAAGACTTAGACTCTAAAAAACAATGCCTGCTCTCTGTAGTTGTTTCTGGAAAATCAAAAGCTTTTCTTGGTAAACAATACATGACAGAAGACATAGAATCCCTCACCGCTGACGAGCTAATCAAACTTCATGCTAAATATGAAAATCACATTGCTTCACTAATGACCCGTGATTTGAGTCGACCTCTTGTCTGCCTATATACAAAAGCTGTGAGTCACTTTCTATCTGTTGATAGTGACAGTTTATCACACGATCTCGAAAGCAACCGCATTGTTTCAAGTTCAGTTGGAAAATTAGCATGCCTCATGTTTTACAAGTTTGGCAATTATCTTGCATCTGTGGTAACCTTGCTTGTTACTTGGAGTCATATTGATTTTTCTAAAATAAATTTTAAAGCAGAAGAAAATGGACGAGACCCAGACAACTCCACAATTGAGTCCTGTCTTGACACAGGTTCAAACGGTGACTAAGACTAAAAGTCCGGGTAGGGTTGAGGCTGGGAAAAGATTAGCTGAATATAATAGCCCAAAAAATTACAGCTTCAAGCATTAACAGAAAAGGCTCATGTAACTGACACACCGTCAACAGCACTAGCCCCAGCACTGATGTCACAACCATCAGGACCAACACCCTCACACCCCCAACAAAGTGAGAGACAAACAACTGAGTCTAAATCTAAAACAACAAAATATATAGTTGCTGGATTTGTTGTCGGATTTGGTTATGTAGGTTACCAATTATACAAAAAATACAAACTACAGACTCGAACAGTGTCCAAAAAAATCAAGCACTCCAAAAATAAAAGAAGTAGTCACCACATTACCAGCAACACCCAAAGCTGTGGACCCATTTTACATGCAGTAAATAAATTTATTATTTAAATTTTTATGGTATAAGAAAATGAGCGACACAAAGAACATAATGAACCTTGTCTATCACTCTGCCATAATAAGTGGGCTAACAGTTGCTTATTCTATGCTGGGAAAAAGTCTTCTCAAAATGAAATCGGCAGACTTGAGTAGATTAGACTTCGAAGATACGGCTAAACTAGTAACAGTTGTAACAGCGTCAATTGCAACAAAAGACTTTCTTGTCAAGCAAGAAATTATTCCAGAAAATATATCTAAGTAAATAAAAAAGTATGGCAACTATAGCTATTATGATTGGTGGGGCCGTTGTTAATGCTTTGGCATTTAGTGGATCAAACTATCTCTTTTCAAAAATGGGTAGAGAGGAATCAGCAGAAGAAATGAAGCATCACAATGAAGCATCTGAAAAACTTGCACAAGCCCAACAAGATTACGAGAAGCAAAGAAATGAGAAACTTGATTTCATCAATGAAAAACTCAGGCTTGAAGGTCACGCACAGCATACATTTTCAAATGTCAATGACGCGATCAAAGAATATTTTCTTGTTACTGGCGAAGACATGACCATCCCACAACCAAAACTTAGTGACTACTACCAGCCAAGCCCAGAGCAAAGAAATGGAGAAATAGTCTTCTCTTTCTTCTTGAGTGAGCCACAGATCTTTGTAACAGTAGAATACATCAGCGTCATCCAGGCTAAACACTTCCTGTCCTTCAAATTTAACTTTAATAGTCTTTATAATTGCTCTGCCAAGGTTGTTAACTAGTGTTCTGTTCACATCATCTGATGAAAATTCAATATTAAAAGCTAGGTGTGCAGTACCAGGAACAATAACGTCACTGGGCCCTAGGTTTGGAAACTTGATGGTAAGAGTTTGGTTCTGGTCTATCGTACTTGGATTGTTTGTGATGACAATTGATTGCCTAATACCCTTAACACCTAGAGGTTCACGTAGTTTTCTAACTTCGATCCGTAGGACTGTGTCATTTTATTATGCAAAAATAAAATAAAAAAAATTAATAAAAACAATGGCAGCGGGAGGATTTGGTCATGAAGATTTTGAAATGGATGACATGCATGACTATGATACTAGTGTAACAGATATGACAGATATGACTGGTACAAGGAATACTTACAGTTTACGCCATGAACTTTTAGAAAGCAAAGTGAACTCATTTTATGATCATGTTGGTGACTGCCCAGACAACATAGATCCTAATCAGTTTGAACTTGATAACAAGGGCCATTTATATTTAAATACTGTTGACAAAGGAAAAGTACAATTGACTAACAAAAGAGACCCTGGCAAGTTTAAAGCTTTAAGTACAATCAAAGGTGAAGGTGGTGTTGGCGCCTTGCGACAACTTGGTATTGAAGAAAAAAAGTTGCCACCTCGTCTTGCTAGTGCTCTTCACGATGTGCAAACAAGACTGCCAACAGGAAAAGAAATTGAAATGACAGAAGTAAAGAGGCTGCCAGAAATAGCAAACAAGGTAATACACGAAACCTCATTTACAGAAGATCAAATAAATGAGGCTATGAAAACATTGGGTGACTCTCCTTTAACCATGCGGGAGTTAGCAGGGTTGGATAAAACACTGCAGTCAATAAGAGATGAGCTGGTGAATAATGTAGCCAAACTAGGTGAGCTTGATAATCACATAGAAAGAGAAAAAGAAAAATTAGCTAAAGCTGATGAAGAGAATGATGACATTGAAATAAAAGAAAGAATACAACACAGATTAAATGATTTGCAAATAGAAAGATCAGCAAGACTAGAAGCAATTGAAAATGAAAAAAAAAACTAAAAACACAGGTCAATAGGATTAGAGAAACTATTCAAAAAATACTTCATGAAGACACAACTTTGGCCGAGAGATTGAAAACACTTTTCAGAGAGCAGGGTATCACAATTGCAAGTTTAATTACTGCTTTTGGATTTATTATCAGTACTGTAATGTTAGCTGTAACAGGTGGTGGGGGTAGTTCAGCTCCACCGGCCCCTCCAGCTCCATCAGACCCAAAAGATTTACAGGCGTGGGTAAAAAAACAGTTGTCTCATATATCAGACTTGCTTCAGAAATTGGCAGTGAAAGCAGTGGATGCTTTGCCTGGCATAATAGGGAGTGTTGTAAGTTGGCTGATCAGTACAGCAGCAAAGGTAGTAGGGTTTATGACAGAGCATGTGTGGGTCTTTTGGTGACAGTAGGAGGGTTAATCATAGGATATTTAATGAAACAGGTAAAGAAGTAGTATTCCTAATCCAGTAAGGCCTATTACCAATGCAGTTCTCTCTGACTCATGTGTGTTTACTGGGGTTACTGACTGTACTGGTGCTGGTGCCAGTGCAGGTGTCAGTGCCGGGGCTGGGGTTGTTACTGTCCTTACTGGCGTTACTGCCTGTACGGGTGATGATACAATACAATACAATACAACTTTATTGTCTGTTCGAGTCAAGGCACGACAGAAATTTGCCTTTTGGCTCGTCATGAAACAACAATATAAGACATTAACAAACGCTACAAGAACATATCATGAAAAATTATCATTGCAGCAATCTATCACAAGCAATCTGTCACAAGATGGGAGGTAATGTTAAGTAGATCATACTTATCATGGTGTTATAAACAAGAGTTCAAAATCGAGACAGCAGTTGGAATAAAAGACTTCTTAAAACATGATGATGATGTTACTAACGTTACTGGTGCTGTTAATGGTTTTAATGGTTGTAGGTGTGTGGTTGTTGTTGGGCTCAAGTTTACAGATTGATTGAGTCCTAATTTCTGATCACGCCCTGCAACAATTATTTCGTTATTATAATTTGTTATTGTCCCCATTTGGAGTTGAAGGTCAGATGGTAACATGTATAACCCGATGCCAACTATAAAGTCAACTTTTGATCTAGCATATCTGAGAATGTCTTGATAGCATTGTATGCTTGATGGGAGATCTACTACTGAGTTGATCGAGTCTTCCAGGTTTGCAAGAAACTGTTTTTGTGCTTCAAATTTGCCACTCCCATTTAAAATGTTTGATTTTGTTTGAGCTTGTGCTCCTAGTATACACCACACATACGTTCTGATAGACTCATTTATGCGTTCGACTCCTGCTTGAGTAAACCCATCACTCTTATCTAAGACAAATGTGGTCCAGGCATTAGACTGTTTCTGTTCTATTGAGCCTAACCACACTTCAGATTTTGATGAGAATGAAGAGTAGGGAGGCCAGTAATCTTGAGGGTATTGTCTGTGACTCGTAGCATAATACAATGTACCCCTGCCATTGTGATCATCAAGTTTTTGTGTGAAGTCATACTTTGTACTGATGTTAAATTCATTACAGATGCGTTCAAATGCTTTCATATCCATGGGGTTGTTAAACTGGTTAAAACTGGATTCAGTGGGCAGAGGGGTATGCAGTTCTGACAGTATTCTTCTAAGCTGGTAATATGTGTGGAAACGATAGACAGACTTAATTAGTTTGTTTGGGTGATTCAAATGGTCTGTAAAAGAAACACCACAGCCTGTAGTTGAGCACAGTATAGCAAAGTTAAGTTGGTTTTGAAACATCTGTAGTGGACTTGAGGACCACTTTCTTGCAGTTGCATCATCTGTTATTGGTGGGTTTAGGTAATGATCATACGGATTCGGCACTTTCACTTGAAATAAATCTCCTTCGGACAAAGCTATATCGAGCTGATTTAGTTGAATTATTTTCTGATCATAAGTTGGTGCGACATTGTACTTTGCATCCACGTTAAATTGAAATGCGTTTGTAGTAGTAATTGTTGGTGATTTAAATTCCATTATGCTTTTTACTGTGATAATAAAAATGTTTATAACATTATCAAATCTTGACACAAGCAAACCCGTGTTGTTAACTAATGGGATTGATAATCGCGATGGTAGCAAGGCTGTAGCTATCCATGAAATGTTCTACACAGTAAAGTGGTTTAATGTAACAGATGATAAAAATTATTATGTAAGTCGAACTCTTGATGGTTTAGAGAAGGGTGATATTTTACGATCTGGGTATTATGACTTTTGTACTTTAGCTGAATGGCTTCAAAATGAATTTAAAATTAATGCAACTTTAAACCCAGCTAATTTACTTGTTACAATTGAATCTCCCAAAGGTGGTCAGTATTCATTATCAATTAGTCTTCTATTATTACTTGGATTTTTAGGTAAAAAAATAATACATCCAGATGAAGATTGGACACCATCAGTCGGGCATCTAATATCACAAAAAAAAAAAAAAACCACAAAAATAATAGGAAGATATCCTGTTCATTTGTCAGTACACACAGTGCTAAATGTTCATTTGAAAGAACTAAGCACTACTGATAATGTTCATAATGGAAAGCCTTCAACTTTGTTGAAATGTGTGTCGACTGGAACTGCCCCCTATTGCAAAAATGTAGTTGTTAGATTTCCTAATTCACAGTTTAAAAAATTAGGCACAAGCTTCTTTGAATCATTGTGCTTATATGTAACTAATCAGGATGACAAACTAGTTGTGATGCATGATTTTTATATTGTGTTGGAAGTTAAATAAATGTTATTTTTGCTACATAAAAAATGAGTGCTGGTCCAAAGTCTATAATTATTCCAGTGAAAGATTTGGCTGACCTGCAAGATTTTGATAAAGAAGATGAGATAAGAGAGGTGTATGGCCTTGAACTTGTTTCCGTTGGATTGTACAAATGAAAGGTAATTGATGATGTAAAAGATGATGCAGAAAAAAGGTATCCTAAGCTTAGTCAACTTCGTGATGTTACTGTACCTACTCCTGTAAGTAATGTGCTCTACAGCTTAAAACATATGGCTAATAAGTGGGTGGTTGTTCCTGCTCCTGCTCCGCTTTTGCCTACGCCCATTGACTGGGACGTAAAGTTTGTATTTATCAGTCCTTATGTATATTATGTTGATGAAGGAGCCTTAGTATTTAGAAAAGTTGTTAACTCTGAGCCAATGCTTGTAAGTCTTGTACCGAGCTATTTCATAGAAACCATTAGCAGAGAAAAACTAAAACTGCAAGAGTATGGAAAACGAAGATATTTTCTTACAAATAGAAAGGGTAGATCAGATACTACTATTGTGTTCGTACCAGCAAACTTTACCATAGCTGGAGATGCAACAATAGTTTTTGAAATTATCATGAGATCTGTAGATACTGTGAAAGATTGATTGATTGATTGTACATTGCTTAACGTCCCGACAGCAACAAGGCTTTCTCAGGACGTGCCTGCACTGCTTGTGAAAAAAAAATAAACAGAAAATTGAATGTATGTCGCCAGCCGGTCAAATACATTAAATAAACCTACAACATGGGGCCTAAATAAAGCTAAGACCATTTAGCAACATACATCCAATATCAAGAGCTACAGGCAGTGCAGACAGTAGGGAGAGTTTTAAAAAGGCAAATACAGGTGAATGGACAAAGGGTAGACAGAAACACATGCCCCAGAATAGAGAGAAAAACCCACCCTGTGGGGCTGACCAGGGTGACCCTGGGAACTAAAAAATACCTAACCCCACCCAAGTCCCCCGGGGCAGACCCGGGTGGGGGTAGATACTGTGAAAGAAGCAGATATCGCACAAGGAATCAAACTTACGTGGGATAGCTCAGTGGCAGAGTCAACAAAGGTTGTTATTGCTATTAGAAAAATTGATTGATTGATTGTACATTGCTTAACGTCCCGACAGCAACAAGGCTTTCTCAGGACGTGCCTGCACTGCTTGTGAAAAAAAAAAAAACAGAACATTGAATGTATGTCGCCAGCCGGTCAAATACATTAAATAAACCTAACACATGGGGCTAAATAAAGCTAAGACCATTTAGCAACACACATCCAATATCAAGAGCTACAGGCAGTGCAGACAGTAGGGAGAGTTTTAAAAGGGCAAATACAGGTGAATGGACAAAGGGTAGACAGAAACACATGCCCCAGAATAGAGAGAAAAACCCACCCTGTGGGGCTGACCAGGGTGACCCTGGGAACTAAAAAATACCTAACCCCACCCAAGTCCCCTAGGGCAGACCCGGGTGGGGAGCTATTAGAAAAAGCACAGATATAGAAGTTTTGAGTAGTATCCCTGCTGTTAAGGTAGTGATTGACAAAACAACTCTAGTTTATCGAAGTTTCATAAAACTGGAACACATAGATCTTGTTTCATTTTATTAAGCCTACAAATTGTATACATTTGAGGAGTTGCAAAATGAATTAGACGATTAAATAATAATAAAAATATTTGTCATAAAAAAAATGTTGAACTTGTATCCGCAAATACCACCTGCTCCATCTGAGCCTATTGTGCATGACGAAAAATTACAGGCAGACTCATTCTGCTTAATGAATATTACAGAAGCATTGAAGTATTTGGAAGGAGAACAAGCAAAATACTCAAGGTGTAAAAGACGATATAAAACAGTATTCAATCTGTACACAACACATCAATGGTTGTGGGTGTGGTTTCAGCTGGATTATCTGTCACTGGTTTAGCTCTGTTTGCTACGGGAGTGGGGAGTGTCATAGGAATTGCTATTGAAGGAGTTGTTGCTGCCACAGGCCTGGCATGCTTTGGTTTGGAAGCCCTTAACAAAAGATTTCATACAAAGTTGCAGAAGCATGAAGCATTGAGTACCCTTGCAGGGTCTAAGCTGAGCAGTATGAAACTTATTATCAGTAAGGCTTTAGATGATAATAAAATATGAATTTAAGAGAGTGCAGGATGATTTGGCCAATTACAAACAACAGAAGTGTGAAATTCAAAATAAGATGCATAGTCAACCCGCGAATGTTGAAGAACTAAAGAAATCTTTTTTAGAGGAAGGGAAAAAGATCGGGTAGAAGAAACAATGAAAAAAGTTCAAGGACTTTTAATGATTTATGATTGATTGTACATTGCTTAACGTCCCGACAGCAACAAGGCTTTCTCAGGACGTGCCTGCACTGCTTGTGAAAAAAAAAAAAAAAAAAAAAAAACTAAACAGAACATTGAATGTATGTCGCCAGCCGGTCAAATACATTAAATAAACCTAACACATGGGGCCTAAATAAAGCTAAGACCATTTAGCAACACACATCCAATATCAAGAGCTACAGGCAGTGCAGACAGTAGGGAGAGTTTTAAAAAGGCAAATACAGGTGAATGGACCTCGGGTAGACAGAAACACATGCCCCAGAATAGAGAGAAAAACGCACCCTGTGGGGCTGACCAGGGTGACCCTGGGAACTAAAAAGTACCTAACCCCACCCAAGTCCCCCAGGGCAGACCCGGGTGGGGGTCAAGGACTTTTAAACAAGTAAAGATCAGTATTGGTAATCCATTATTTTTTACATACTCTTCGCAAAGAGATGTCATGCCTTTCATGCCTGCTCATTTGACGCCATCATCTCCACCACCAAATTACTAATGAGAAAAATAGGGTTTTTTATTGTCCTTGTAACTTGGGAAATCTGTCCGAGTATCTTATTGACTTGGGCTAAGAACTTATAAAAACTTATGTTAAGACACTTATAAGTCTTATTTTAAGTAACTTATAAATATTTATGGCAACTAACGTCAAAGTTACTTTGTAAGTTGTAGGTAACTTTAAAATTTGTTATGAAGTAAGATCATGTTAATCTAGAAAGTTACATGAATGGTAACTTTATAAGTTTACCCCAGGCAATGTCTTGAAACAACTGCGAAGTGGGTGAAAAAAGATATGCCTATACTCGCCTTAGGGTAATAGGATACTTTTTAACATGCAATAGTGCGTAGGGGTGTGTGCACATAGCACCCTGGAAAGAAAGGTCTATAGTGCAAAATCTGTTCATACCTCTGTGGATGGGAAAGGGGTATTTTAAAACACCCCTTTTGAGTGGGCCAGACCGTTTGAATAGCCTGATGGACGAGCCTATTTCCAGGGGGGTGTTTAATGTATTCTTGTTTGTTGCAAACAGAATTCATTTTGAGTTGACTTGCTACTGTTCAACCCAGAGCATGGCCTCCTTATATTGAAATGACCTCCTTATTCCGGAATGAACTAATAACCCAGATGTTTAGTTTTGGCACAGTAACCTTAATCTGAACTACATTTTTCGTTTTGACCCAGTGACTTAAATCACGCATTTGCCATGGTACGGGTAGGTTTGACACAGTGTAGTGATTGTGTGTGTGTGGGGGGGGGGGGAGGGGGGGTGGGTGGGAGTGAAATGGGTGTATGGGGGTGGTGGGTGGGTGGGATGTGTGTGTGGGGGGTGGAGGTGGGAAGTGGGGGGGGGGGAGTGGGAGTGGGGTGAGTAGGGGTGTTTATGGACACTTAGCTGTGTGCAGAACGGGAACAGTATACCTGTGATGAAATCTGACCACCCCAGTCAGGCCTGTAGTCAATAGTGTAGTTAACAGGAAAGCTTATATGCGCACTTAGCTGACGTGTAATATTAGTAAATCATGAAAACCTACCCTGTCTGCACTGGTAATTATTGTCATCATGATTTTTGAAAAACTGTCAAAAACTGCTATATGATTATATTTAGCTCGAGTAATGTGGGGTTATGTTAGATTGTTGGTGTATGTTATTAAAATGTAATAGATTGGGAGTATTTGATCGGTAATAATTAGATAGGAGTCGCAGGAGCCCCACATTGTTTATCTCTAGTGTGGGTCGAGTGTCAGCAAGTTCATTTTAAAACAATATAATTTTAATACACGGCACGCTTTAGTTTGCTGTCTTGCATCTTGTTCCCTTCCTCTTTGTCCCACTCGGACTGCCACTCGAGGGCTATATACGCACTAATCACAGGTTTAAAATCACTATAAACAGTCTGTCAGGGACAGGGTCATTGCGGGCACCGTTGGCAGCAGAATTTGTGATTCTGTTGCCTTCGATGCCCACATGGCCTGGGACTCAAATAAAAATGATGTCATAATATTCCTTCATCAAGTCTGCGTAGAGCTCTCTCATCTGCATCAGCAGTGGGTGGTCTGTTCCCGCGTCCTGAAGGGCCTGCAGGGCAGAAAGAGATTGATTGATTGATTCACATTGCTTAACGTACCGACAGCAACAAGACTTTATCAGGACATGCCTGCACTGCTTGTGAAAAAAAAAAAAAAAAAAAAAGAATATTGAATGTATGTTGCCAGCCGGTCCAATACCGGACCATTTAGTAACACACATCCAATATCAAGAGCTACAGGCAGCGTAGACAGTAGGGAGAGTTTAAAAAGGAAAATACAGGTGAATGGACCAAGGGTGGACACATGCCCCAGAAAAGATTGATTGATTGATTGATTGTACATTGCTTAACGTCCCGACAGCAACAAGGCTTTCTCAGGACGTGCCTGCACT